>CAVLJG010000004.1:109794232-110316721 GCA_963669975.1 Acanthoscelides obtectus | reverse complement strand
ATATGCCCAAACTTAATAGTACTTAAAGAACTTGAATGTTCCAGCTTGCCCTGATCTAGGCATCGTGACTTCTTGATATCCAAATATTTGTTGCATCCGATAACACTGATAAACACAGGATTTGTGACATGACAATTTTTGGGTTCATCTTATGTATTTTGAGATCCTTAAATCAAATCTAAAAACAGATTTTTTCTATCACCCACAGATATCCGGTAACATCTACTTTTATGAATTACCATCCGTAACATCTCATAGCTGCATTTCTCGACGTCTATGCGATGACGCACATATATAATGTTAAGACCTGTCTATTATATTCGAGCTCTACGTTTAGAGAGCATATTGCGTTTATTAGTAGACTAATAGCAGCCGAGTCAGTTACGTTTGCTGTGTTGAAGGGTACGATTGATGTCTTTTAAGTTTGGCATATAGAAACATAGTAGGGCGCGCGGATAGAACGTCAGTACTGAATCTTAACCTCACTCTTTAGTAAACTTAAATTCAAAGTTTCACAAGAATACGTGCAGTGTTCTCACTACAGTGAATTTTTAAGGGTCACCAAGTCATTAGAAAATGGAACTCAACCGAGAACATTTTCGCGCCATAATTTATTACAACCTTCAGAGACAACAAGAATGCCTTGCTGAGTTACTGTCTGTTTTCGGCAACGAAGTGCCACATCAGTCGACAATTTCCGTTGGTATGATGAATCAACCGTGGACGGGTGAGTCTTAGCGACGATCCCAGGGTGGGTGCACCAAAAACGGCAGTCACCCAGGAAAACGTCGATGCTGTGCGCAAACTCATCATTGAAGATAGACATGTGACAAATCGCGAGATTTAGGCGTCCTTGAAGATCTCAAAGACTCAATTCAAAAATTTGACATGAAGATTAGGAGTAAGAAAATGAGTTTCTCGTTGGATACCCCACCTGTTGACTGAAGATCGGAAAGCTGCCAGGGTTAATTGGTGTCAAAAAACGCATGACCGTTTCAATTCCGGAAACTCAAAAAATGTTGTACAGCATTGTTAGTGGTGATGAATCGTGGATTTACTGTTATGAACCAGCAAATAAACGACAGTCGGCTGTTTGGGTGTTCCAAGGTGATGAAAAGTCAACAAAAGTCATCCGTTCTCGAAGTGTTTCGAAAAAGATGGTCGCTACATTTGTGTCAAAAGCAGGTCATATTGCAACAATTCCTCTTAACGAGCAAAGAACTATTACTGCGAATTGGTATACCACCATTTGTTTGCCAAAAGTCATCATCGAACATCGAAAAATCAACCCCGAAAGAAGAATCATCCTCCACCGAGACAATGCAAGCTCGCACACAGCCCAAAAAACAAGGCAGTATTTAACGAAAGAACACGTGGAATTATTGGACCAACCTCCATATAGTCCCGATCTAAGTCCTAACGATTTCTTTACTTTCCCGAAAATTAAAAACAGACTGCGTGGCCAAAGGTACAAGTCACCAGAAGAAGCAGTTGACGCATTCAAAAATGCCGTTTTGGATCTGCCAGCAAGCGAGTGGAATAGTGCTTCGAAATTGGTTCGAGCGCATGCAGATGTGTATTAATCTTCCTGGAGAATACTTCGAAAAACAATAAAGTCATTCAAAACTACCTACCGTGTTGTTCTATTTCCGTATGCAAAACTTAAAAGACATCCCTTGTACTGAGATGTTCTGAGTATTGTTGATTTTTGTTAAAACGGCGAGTTGTTTTTAGTTGATTGTGATCGAGACTTGCTTCATGCCTAGAATGATGCCTAGAATGCCTAGAAATTGTGTAAATAGTGCGAACAGTTTTTGTTATGTGTGCGGAGAGCTAACTTTTAAATCCCAAAAACGTACTTTTACTCCCCTTGTGTTGAAAGCATACGAACTTTGTTTTGGAATCAAAGTTGGCGACCAAGACAAACTATGGGCACCTCATATATGTTGTAAGACTTGTGTAACGTTGTTAACAGGTTGGTTTATAGGCGACAATCGTAAAATGCAGTTTGCGGTACCAATGGTTTGGATAGAACCGAGAGACCATAATACTGATTGCTATTTTTGCCTCACAAATATTAAAGGTATTGGACCAAAATCGAAACATACTGTTCAGTATTTCAATTTACCATCCGCTTTGCGGCCCATTAAGCATAGTGATGAACTTTCTGTCCCAGTTCCACCAGAATCTTGGTCTTTGGATGAGAAAGTCGAATCCACCGATTCTGAAAGAGATGGTACAGAAAGCGTAAACATTTCCAATCCGTTTGACCTGCCAGGATGTTAAACATCGCCGCATTTGAGCACACAGGGCGAACTTAATGACTTAGTTCGAGAATTATATCTGTCAAAATCCCAGTCAGAACTTTTAGCGTCATGATTAAATGGATGGAATCTTCTCCATGGTGATGTTAACATTACTTTTTCCCGAAAATGGCAACAAGACCTCACACACGGTTTCCGTCAAGAAAGGGAGTTGATATATTTCCCCGATGTCAACAACTTGTTTGATGCGTTAGGACAGAAACATGATCCACATGATTGGCGCCTGTTCAGTGAATTCTCTAAGCTTACTTTGAAAGCGGTATTGGTACACAACGGTAATAAATATCCATCTGTACCTATAGCGCACGCAGTTCATATGAAGGAATCATATGAAAATATGCGAGTTCTGTTAGAGCATAACCGTTATAATGAATATGGATGGACCATATGTGCAGATTTGAAGGTAATAGCCCTTCTTCTTTGGGAATGGGACAGTCGTGCGCGAGATCGTCATTATGAACATCAGGAGTGGCCACTACGTCGGGTATTAACTCCGGGCCTCAAAAACATTACTCATGAACCACTAGTTGATCCCAAAACCGTGTTGCTTTAACCTTTGCATATTAAGTTGGGACTGATGAAAAATTTTGTGAAAGCTATGGATCGAAATGGAAGAGGGTATCTGCATTTAAAATAAACATTTCCGAGACTTAGAAAGGCAAATATTATTATTAATATTTGTGGGTCCACAAATACTGAAAATCATGAAGGATTTGACAGTGCTCTAAATGAAACTGAATTACGAGCTTAGAATGGTTTTAAATTATTTGCTGCGAATTTTTCAGGCCATGTGAACGCAGACAACTATAAATATATTGTGAGTGAACTAATTAATGCTTATAAAGGAATAGGATGTATCATGTCTCCAAAGATTCACTTTTTCGATTCTCATCTCGATTTTTTTCCGGAAAATTTAGGTGCGGTAAGTGATGAACATGGTGAACGGTTCCACCAAGACATTTCTGCTATGGAAGAACGGTATCAAGGCAACTGGAGTGTCAATTTGCTTGGTGATTATTGCTGGACATCGTTAAGAGATACTTCAGGAGCAACATATCGCCGTAAAACATCAACAAAAACATTCTGAGATTAATGTTTATTCGAGTGTTTATTAGCACTCTTACACACATATCTTTATATTTTACGAGTATAAGCAGCAAATAAAATTCTTTATTGCAAGAAATCCTTATACATATTTTACGAGTATAAGCAACAAATAAAATCCTTTATTGCAAGAAAACCGTGAGTGATAGCAAAAATCAATGCTGTTTCCGGCTTTTTGGGTACGTTTTACATGATAACCACCTTGTTTTGTCCATGTCACAAAAAATTATTTTAATTTTGTTCACCAGAGTAACCCGTGTACGCGAATCCCAGCAATCGAGCATTATCTTGTAGCATTTCTGCGTTCTGCTACTATGTTTTACATATGTCGTCGTTGGGGTTTCAAGTTTCTGCAAGTTATTAATTCGGCGACGAATGACGTGTCAGGTGGGTTCCCACCCCGCCAGATATGCAAATCTGCTTTTTCGTTTAATTGGCTTTCATTTACATGCAGCTGCAAACGCAGCAGACTTCGCAGCCAGGAGGCACTAGAATGTCTGTCTGTCTGTCGTTGCGCGAGTTGCGCACACCTACATATCTCTGTGTGATGCATGCCTGTATTAAAATAAGTAATTGGATGGCAAATGTGTGCCGCCGGATGTTCCGTAGATGCATTAATGACTTCATGGACGGGGCAGGTTCAAGATGTATCGGAAATGTCGAAGGTCGCGGAGGTGATGCGCCTGAAGTGACATCATTAGGCAGCTGGTAGGTCCATCAACTACATGTATAGCCTGTTTCACGAGTATCCATCACGTCTACTGAGGTGAACAGCTGATCAGCAAGTGGCATTTTTGTATTAGGCTGCAACGTTGGCAATAATGTTCCGGATGTAAATCAAGTAAAAAGCAAATATGGCTATGTGTAACTGGCATTGTCGGATCCGTCAGAATTACGTGTCCTTTGTCGATATGAGGAATTTTGAAATATTACTAGATAACCAGCTGTCATTATAACGCAATGGATACTCGTGAAATAGACTATACCTGCTATATAGATTGTCAAACATCAAAACCTTAGTTCCTAACCAGGTCGAATTCGAATGCAAATATCGGTCGCCTTACTTTTCGCGTAAGTCGATGTACTGTAATTGCTGCGTGATGTAATATCAAGAAACTTATTAATTAATGCCGGCACGGGTATTACGTATCTTGAAAAATGACACTATTTCGATTTTTTACATTTTATTGGTTTTTTGTGACATTACGTAGGTTCTTCTACAAGATGTTCGCTTAGCACTAGCTGATGGTCACTTGGTGTGAACTGGTTATGTAGTTGTACGTGATGCTTAGACGTCTTGATGCTTCAGTTATCAATGTTTGGCTCTGATATGATGTAAAATCTGCTTCAGAGATGGCATTATTGGAGGTCTACACTGTAAGTTGTATACTATACCTGGAAAGAAACGGCAGTGCATAGGTGCATAATGTGTTGATGATAATTCCGTTAGTTTCTTGTCTCAAATACACTTACTCGAGATTCAAAGCTAGAAATTAGTTGCGCATCCACCTTTTCTTATTTATTCTGGAAATTGCATATGCAAATTTGATGAATTTTAAAAGTGAGAGAGATAAGAAAATAAAATCTCTGGTTTGTGAAGAAACAGGTGATGGCAATACAAAACACAAATCAGCGCCTAGATGTAAGGCATTGCGAAAATGCTTCATGTGTGATGCGCCATTCCGAATTCCTCCCCGTAATGATCCTCAAAGCTCTTCAAAACACAAAAAAAAAACCGGAAAAATCGTAATTTACAACTTTGAACATAACCTGTCTTCAAAACCGACAACATATAAATAACCCGTCGGGCACTTCCTTTCCAGCATATTCAGTAATAATTTTCTCACATAGCAAATATCACTGATTTTATACACATGCAGACCAACACACATAGTCATCTTGCTATTCAACCAGCTTTCTGTCTTTCACATTTTCTTAGAGTTGAACACTACAGAGTACTCGGCTTCAGAAATCACATACTTGCGCTCTGTAACCAACAATGCGTGTAGTTGAGTAATTCCTCCATAGATGGAGGCTAACAGCGATCATAGCGAGCAAACATGGAATGAACTATTTGCACCCTAAGAACTACCTAGTCTGCAAGATGACATTTTATTGGTTTTTATGACGTTTTATAGGTCTTTTACATAATTGCCCTGTCGTTGCACCACTGTTTCAAATGTCAACTTTCAAATTGAGTTTTCCTGGCACCTCTCCGAATTGGTGAACGGTTAGCTGACAAACTTGCATCTGACAACAGTGCATCTATAGTGACTCTTTCATGAAAATTATGATTTAAACCCCAAATCAGTTGGATTTTTGTCTGGTTTCTTCTACATAGCTACTACTACTTTTGGAGCCCACATACTACATTAAATCCAAAAAAGTACTTCAAAGGTGTTTTTTTCGTCAGTGACACATTTATTAGTCTCCTGAAAAATTAAGGAACTACGAGAAAGTGACCGATTGAAATGTTTTTATTATTGTTTGGCCTAGCTGACATCGATCTACACAGAAAATATTATTTAGACATTCTTTGGAAAAAAAAGGTTTGACCATCCTTTAATTTGGAATTTCACGTCTGCAACATTCTGTATACGGACTACACTAGTACGCTTGGTGTCACGTCGATAAGACCCCTAAATTCCAATCGTGCTGCTCTATTGCATCGCGTCTATACCAAATGGGCGGCTGAGCGTATGGCATCTCCGTCCAACGGCTCCCCAGTGAGCTGCACGAACCCTTCTAACGACCGCTAAAACTTTTTAATGTCTCCTCATCTCCTGTGGCTGCACACACAGCCGCACGCGCTACGTACAACGATGTTGCATTCTTTGCAACTTCAGAACTTCACTTTAGTTGCTGAACATCTTCGGTTTTCGTGTAGCGTGCTGAATGACCCACTTCGCATCTACGGCAGTACTACCCTATCAAATTGTGAGGATGTAAACTTCAGCCGTTAGAAACTGGTCAGGGTGTTAGTGAAGGTAGGATTTATTTAACTACAACCCTTTCCTTCTATTTTCGACCGCAATAAAGTAGAATTGGATGGATATTCAAGATCGGCCATTTCATCAGCAAGAGGTTGTGGTAGTGAATCAATGTTAGCTTGTTGCCTTAGTTAGAGGCTCCGCTTATTTTTTATCCTGCATCATCATTCACCTTTTCAAAACCCCTAGTCCTGTTGGGATTAACAATCTTAGCTCATAACACAGTTACTTACATTCGATCATTCATTTTAGCATACTTTTACGGTAGCCGCTTCTTGTTAGGACACATCTTAAGCTACTGCATCACTCTCTCTAGTTTCTCGTTATGAGAGAATCTCGTTTCCTCTTTTGTTTCAGAATCTTCATTCAACTCATCGTTATTCTCCCCTAACGCGCCCAGGATATCTCTATCAACAGTTTTTAGTGGAATTGACGTTTGCCTTTTGTGATATATTCTTCAAACGTCATATTCTCATATTCACTTACGATCCTTTTCTATTTCCTCCACTGACGTTTCTTCAAAATTTGGTAGTCCAAACTTCTCAATCTATTTTTAAGTTTTTTATGCGACCTGTCGCACCGCTTCTTAGTCATTAAATTCTTCAGCTTGGTTCCTCAGTTGTAGCACTTGCAGACAAGATGCCGAGTTATGCGTTTCATTATCCAGTTATCATCTAATTAAAAACTAAAGAATTGGACAGCTTTAATCATACGGTCTTACGTTGAATAAATTTAAAACCACAACAAAATTTCGAGTCGATTTATCAAGTAATTTTTGAGAATTTCCATTTGCTGTCCCAAAATATCTGTCTTTCGGCCATCACTACTAGTTTACTGAGCAATATACAGTGTTTATTCAAAGAACATTTTATAGCAACATACACGAATTTACCTTGCCGATGTGAATCACAAACCATTCCGAAAGATAATTGTTTTTAACGAAGGGTTACGTTTTTCCTCTGAACAAATTCAAACATTTCGTATTTGTCAGTAACTGAACAGATTCGCTACGATATTCGAAAAACATTCGTTATTATACTCGGACACATTTTAAAACAAAGCGGATGGGTCCATCACCTTTTGTTGCGAAGAAAACATTTTTTTCAAGATTTCTCCATACCCTATTTTGAGTTAAAATTTTACACGGTCACAGATGAGCCTTTAAGTATATGAAAAAAATATTTCATACTGAATTGCGCTGAACTATTTATAAAGTTAGCACGCTAACTGAAGGTACGACTATGTTTCAAACAGTCTTAGGAAAGTTAGTATGTAGCATGTGCCAAATGGCTGCATTATTGATGACTGCATGACTTTGTCAAATATGAAGATAAAGTATACTTCCCTAGACTATTTTTCTAAAAGCATTAATATAGTATAAGTCTGTTTTCAAAATCTCGTACGATTAAAATGACTGCGAGTTCAAAATGTTGGAAAATAAACTCGAGAGAAACGGAAAACCAGTAAACAAATATCAATAAATTGTAGCGTACTGGCCGTCTTAAAAATTAGGCAAAATGCTCGGTATTAGTCTCTAATACATTATTTACAGATTCAGCATTGTACCTTGAATGGTTTTTAAGAGTAATGTAATAATTGTTTATAACAGATTTGATGTGGCTCCAACGTTCGCTTGACATTTGTCAGTATCAAGTCAGTGTCAAGGATCCAGTAAACCAAGAGACATCGTAGCGTAATGGGAAGGGTTAACGATTGCAGAACGGAGGTTCGACTCCACGAAGCTCGTTTTTTCTGTTAATTTTTTTTTTCAGAATTTGGAGAAGTAAATGTTTTTTAACTTTTATTCAGACTTGAAGAATTTCAAGTGGCTGCATGAAATTATCGTCGAATTAGGAACAAGTGCCAAAACCTGCATTTTGCCTCGGTTTTTGGCCATAACTTTTTTATTATTAGTGGGTTTTTTAAATATAGTCTCATTCTGTAGGTCTCATAAATGCCTAAAAATCTTATTTGAAGAGTGTTTCCATTCCTGTCAACACTTTCGATTGAATCCCAAAAAACACGTTTTCTCATTCTGTGTCGTCGAATAAAAAGTTTTCTCACAAATATTGGTGTACTCATTTTATGCGTTTAAGTTTTAAATTCCCCCTTCAACAATAAAATCAGACTTTACAATTACTTTGCAAACCAAGGGTATTTTCGTCTAATATGATTGGGCTATTATAAATTAAAGCTGTACCTGGCAGTTCTAGAAATCTAGGAGACGTATACAGCTCTAGCAACGGTATGCTACATCTAAAAGAAATCAACTGGAGGATCCCCCAGGTTAATCTTTGATAGACAATCATAACTGCTAGTTAGGTAGCAGTTAGCATGCTAGTTGCAAAGCAAATTCCCCACCAGGATGTGTGCAAAAGTATTAGACTAATAGCAGTTGGGTAATATTTACTCTAGTAGTTCAGTCCGATAGCAAAAAGAGAGAGTAGCAGAACATATCATACACTACTGCTAACGCGATATAACCAGCCTGGAAAGTGGAATGACGTTTCATCCTCCCGGAATGCTTGGAGTAGGCAGTTTCTATTCCCATATAGGATCACCTCGAAGGCATGTGCCTGTTCAATCTGCAAGCTCAATCATGAAATTAGGCTTTGAGCATGGTTATTTTACCTTTCAGGCAACTGTGTTATTGACAACACTCGCTTGTCGAGTCATTATCGGGAGAAAGAGTGTGAAAGTATCGCCTTAATCAGTCTTATCTCTAAATACGAAGTCATCACAAAGTAGTGCAAGAGGTAACTATTTTAAATCAAGGATCGTGACTTTTATATGTTTCTAAGACATATTTCTTTGAGCTAAGGTCCATTTCTTAATTCAAAGAGCTATATTTCTTTGAAACAATGGAGTTACCTCATTTCAAGTACCTGTGACCTTAAATCAAAGGCATAATTTCATATACACTTATGCTCTTGAACCATGTCACCCATTTGTTCTGCCTGTCTAATTATTGACCCGTCTATAACTTGGGAAGTATCGCTCGGATTCTGATGAATTTTCTACATGAGGTTACTGCTATGCGAAGGACGAAAAAGGCTTGTAGTTTTTGAAAGTCCGTCCAGTGACGGCGGAACTGGTGGTAAAACAAGAAATTTCAGGAACTACTGATCATATTCAGCAATATTTTTGTAGGAATTAAAACTGCTGGTTGGAGGTGTAAGGCGTTGGAGAGGGTATCTCTCAATTTTCTGATGGTATTATATTTATATACTTACATATTTCACACCTTACAGGCTTCTCCGTACACTTGCCCTTAAAATTTAGAGTGACGCATTAGGCGTCTCTGCCCCGCTATCGCGTTGTGCCGACCAGATGCGAAAGGGACGACATAGTTAGATAGACAGTACTACCGGTATGGTAGAGAAAGGTCATCTCAATAATTGTATGTGCCTTTCTAACCAACTTGAGCCATTTAATTTTTCTGTTGTACATGTTCGTAACTATATTCTTACCCAGGGGGTCTAACTTATGCTGAACATCCTTTATGAACTGCTGTCGCATGGGAAGTGCAGAGGCAACCTATTTGACGCCATTTTTTCTTATGTGTGAAAACAGGTGTGCCCAAAAACTTGTTCGACCAACGTCAACAGCGGGCAAGCCTTCAGATCATTCCCTAGACAGAATTCTTTAAGATCCTTTTCTAGAGTTCGAGAATTGACCTCCTAGAGAATGATTAAAAATTCTAACAGCTTTTGACGCTTTTATCAAGCATCTCTGTGAGCTCATCCGTTTCTGGCAAAATCATATGATCCTAGGTTCATCATGCCATTAAACATATCATCAGAAAGATAGTTTTTTCTTAGGCATGAAGCCTATAGACGTAATTGACACCAGAGCGAAATCCGAGCACCAGTTGAGAGCGATCAGGCTACGCTGTCTCTTTGAATTGTGGGAAATTTCAGGTTATATAATCAAAGCATAAACAATTTGATGCAAATAGATATTGATAACATAACCTCAAAATAGACCGCTGACACGGTAGAAAAACTATGCAAATCAAGGATACCATAAAAGCGTCCTACAATGTTGTAGGAACGATTGACGATACGGCCCTTAGTTTTGACGGATGATTTCCAACTTCGTTACCTGAACCCAGTACACCATTATTCGGAGGCAATTCAGATCGTAGAAACTACTTTTTGATGATTTCTACACGATTCGTCTTGAAATATACACGAATAGAATTAAGAATTGATATGATGTTCACCTCATCTCACTATTTAGCCAGTTCCTCTTCGTATCTGATTACAAATGAGCAGAAATGTTCGATTCATCGCTGCTACCTACCGATTTCGCCCAAAGCGAGTTGCACATATCCAATCAGAGTGTAAACGGATCATCCTGTATATAAACTCGATCATCCAATTTCACCTGCACTTAATTCCGCATCCGTAGCATCGCATTATAGAGCATCTATCCCGTTTCCAGGCTTGAATCCTCTCCTCCTCTCAGAACCATTCGAGCCTCCGCTAGTGCATGTGCTGCTTTGTATTACACACCCACTCCAGTCTGTCACGGGCGCAGTTAACAGAAGGAATGAGGAATGCTATTATACGGTTTTTTGTCCATACCCCGAGGCACGAATTATATACCCTAAATATGCTTCAAGGCAATGCTTAAAAATAGATCCTTTTGATTACCAAAAACAATCCACAAGGAAGGTTCAAGACAGTAAAAAGAACTACTCATTGTCAACCTGTAGTTATGAATTTCTAGGTAGCGTTCCGCACAGAAGTAGTGGCAGGATAAAGGTTGATTCTCCCTACACATTTCCGTTTCCATTCCATATCAGTTCGTAATCGTTCCGTACAATGTGATTGTATACACAGTATTCCTTACGGATAATGTGCATACACACGCAATAACCTGCTTTAAGCGAAGGCGAATTTTTATTTCAATAATTTACGGAACGGTTACGGAATGGCAACGGTTATAGTAAGAATCAACCTTAAGACGGCTGGAAAGCTGTTCCACGCGTTTCAAGAATGTCCACAATATAACTGACCCATGAATTAAGTGAACTAGACATATTCCAGCGAACAAGATGTACCGGTGCCTAGACTGCTCACAGTCTTTGTACAAATATATTTTGGCCCTCAAAAATCAGTCATGAGGAGGATTGGTCATGGCTAAAGACCGGATTTATATGTTACATTTTTTACATATAACTTAATATTTTAGGGTTTTTTCGGATAAAAACATATAACATAATATTTTAGATTTTTTCTACATGTAATCCATACTCAAAGACATTCGCTTTAAAAAACATAAAATGGCATTCTTTTTTTTATTCAGATTAAACACATTTATTATTACTCATTGTTATGTAAATCTGACAACGGTGCACAAATTATAAAGACTACAAAGCATATCGGTGATTCCCTCAAAGCATATCGGTGATTCGCCGATTAATAACTTGGCGCCGTGCCGTGCACCTGTCGCAATCTTTATTTAGAAAGCACGTATTATACTTCGCTGCCGTTTAATATTTAAAAAGATCGCCATGCCGAAAGTATCAAGCTCTAAAGCTGATTTACTTAAGAAATGGATAAAGAATGCTAAACATTTATCCACTGATGGAACAGTTGTATACTGTAACGCCTGTTCAAAGCAAGTGAGTATATGTATTAGTATAATAATTAATTAATCTTTCATTATTTACGGAGCTATTATTGTAAATATTCATTATTTCGAGGTTTCTTTAAAGTTTTTTTAAGAACTCGTTTGATTTTAGGTATCCTCAAACCAGAAATTTCAGATCGATCAACACCTTGCTACAGCCATTCACAAGGAAGTGGAGAAGCGATTTAACGGGAAAGTACAACATACGTTTGTTTCAACTGCGTTATGTGGCAGCTCCCAACAAAACCAGGATTCTAAAAATGAATTTTATGCAACTCCATGGCACAATCAACCATACCATGGAATAAATTAGAACAACCGGCGTTCCGTAAATTTTTTGAAAAATATTGTAACCGCCATATCCCAAATGAATCCACATTGCGCAAAAACTATTTGAAGAAATGTTACCAGGTACGTTTAGAAAATATTAGGGAAAAGTTATGCACCACAAATATTTATATTCAAATTGACGAAACAACAGATGCACGTGGTCGCTTTGTTGAAAAAAAAACTTGTTGGTATTTTAAACGACTCTACCCCTCCAGTGTCTTATTTGATTAAGCCTTAGAAAAAACGCTTATATGATCAAAGCTGGAAAAGCTTTACTGGTATTTTACCCGGAATTAATACATTGCACCTGTATGGCTCATGCATTCAATAGATTAGCCGAATTAGTACGTGCAGAATATCCTTCTGTTAATAATTTAACTAATAACGGAAAAAAGGTCTTTTTAAAGCTCCCTTAAGGGTAGAATTTTACAAAGAAATGGCTCCTGGCTTGCCCTTACCACCTGAGCCTGTTATTACAAGATGGGGTACATGGCTCAATGCTGCCTTGTTTTATGCAGATAATTTCGTAAAAATCAAAGAAATTTTTCTTTTGCTTGACGCTGATTCTATAGCACTTAGATCTTGTAGGAAATCGATACTAGAGTCAAACATTTTAGAAGACTTAGCCTTTATTAAAGTTCATTTTTTCATGCTAGCAAAAGTAATAATGGAGCTGAAAAATACCCAGTTATCATTAAACGAATCTTTCAGAATCATAGAAAAGGTGATTGAAGAACTAAGTCTTATTCCTGAAGAAATTGGAAACAAAGTTAGGGTTAAATGAGAAAGTGTTTTATTTCGCAATCCTGGATACCAACAAATAAAAAATGTTTGTTACATTTTGAGATTACAGAGCCAAAGTGATCCGGATATTAAAATGAAGCCTTCAGACATAGCTTCCTTGAAATTTGCGCCGATCACACCATATTCGGCTTTTAAAAATTTATTAATAGACAAACGCCATCATTTAAGCATGGATAGTATTAACCAGTTATTAGTTTTATACTACAACCCTAATGTTTAACTTTTTGTGTGTGTTATTTTCAATTAGTATTGTACTGTTCATTACAGAAAAACCTATTTTGTTATGTTGACTTTTAGTTTAATATTATTTAATATGATATTATAATTTTTATTATATTGAACATAATATATATATATATATATACAGGGTGACTTTGAAGTTGAGTCATTAATTTTCAGATAATGATTGTAGAAGGAAGATAAACCAAAATATGGGTGTAAAAATAAAAAAAAAATTATAAAAATGTTTACCTTGTTTTATAAAGTATCCTCCCGACAAGTATTTCAGTGCGGACCTGTATTTGATCGTGAGGTCCCCTGTGAGGTCTTAAGTCACCTGATTCACGAGCCCGTTGTACTACATTAACAAAGCACGAGGGGTTGGTTGCACTCGATTGGGAAACCGATCCGCATAAACATGTGCCATTTTTTATTTCGTTTGAGCCACGCAACAGACATCACTATTCACACGCGTTACCGACTGACTGACTGTATGTATACAACTGATAAAATATTGTAAAAACATCGTTCCAAATTCTTTCGCTTTTTTGTTCCGATGCGATGAACCAAACATGAGCACATAATATTATTATTGAGACAGGGCGGTACTCAAACTTCCAAAGGGCTATAACTTTGTTACTTTAATTTTACCAGAAAAATGGTAAAGGAAAAAAACATTTCTTTTGATCAGATCTACTCACTGTTAAATAAATGACTCAACTTCGAAGTCACCCTGTATAAATAGATTACGAAAACTACGAAATGGCAGTAAATTTGTTTTGCATAGGCATAAAAGCAGTAAATCACATGTACTGCTTTTTGATTTACGACCATTAAAGGCCGAATGTCGCTTATTTTAGGCCTCGATAATGATTATGATTCAACATCACAGTTAACTGACCCTCTATAAATTTATGTTACTTTGCAATGTCAATTAACTTTTGTTGTTTCGTAATACTATTTATTTAGTTCGAAAGAATCCATAATTTTGAACTCAATCTTCTCAGACTTCGATATTTGCACTTGTGGCCTCTTACCTAAGTAGGGCAGAAGATTGTGTTAGTAAAAGTTCCATGGTTCTCAAGTCGCCTGAGTCGAGATTTTACAAATCCCTGGAGAGCAGCCGAGTAGGCAAAAACCTAGGTGCCGAGGTACCACAACTGCTAATAACGTAAAAGTGCGTAATGCTGCAATACATGCGATGATGTTTAGCTGAGCCTAGCTGCATACACTGATTCGTCATATTTTAATGGGAGGGAACTCCTTGGATCGATCGTAGATAAACGCTTCATTCATTGTCATTTTTTTCATCCGTGATCTATGATCCGTTACAACTTTTATCTCACGGTCACTCGGACTTGAGAGCAAATTTTCACAGAGACATGATACATTTTATCAATCGAGATAGGAAATTGTTATCGGACAAGACCGATCTATGAAACGAGTACGATAAAGATGCTCGTGTTAATATGTTGTAAAATATTTTGGCATTGGTTACGAGTATTCACCTTTCTTCAAGTATCCAAATGTAATATAGCTTTCGTTCGTCCGATCACAGACGACCAACCATGAACAGCTGTCTCATGCTTTTTGAACACTCATCAGCATGATCTAAGTTCTTTGGTTGGTCGGACGAAAGCAGCATGTTTAGTTGTTCAATGGTGACTAGACCACATTTACACTGAGAAAAAGATTTAATTAACCAATTAAAATTTTTATTAGGTCTATAAAAAAATTTATTAGCTGTGTGGCAGCTAACAATTTTAATTAGCTTAATTAAACTCCGATTTCTTATAAGTTTACTTGAATCTATGAAACTGGTTTAATTAAACCATAACGGATCGTTTAATTAAATTTATTAAATCGTTTACTTAGATTGATTACACCAAGTTATTTGAAATTAAGGTAAACGTGTTTGCCTAGTTTTGATGAATTATTTATTTAGATTTTAAGGGATATTTGGGTAATATTTGGAATTAAAAAAAAACAAATTGCATCTTACTGAATGACGTGCGCTCTGACAAATCCTAGATATCAAAAATTTTGGAGAACTTGTTATTGATAGTTGATGTCGTCATATCAAAATAAAACCTTTCGAATTTCATAACCCTGACAAAATTCAATATTTCCTATGCCCAATGATTGTGAATATTATATATGGGATCAAGTTTGCCAACTATTTGTCATTCACTGGAAGCAACTCTTTGTTTTAAATTCAGACAGCAGGGAAAGGGATATACCTGAAACTGAATAATGTGTCCAAAATGTGTACTTTATTTATTTCTAATAATAAAACCATATCGCACCCATCCGCATTCAACGCATACATATATAAATAAATTTGACAGCGCTTTAACAAACTAGCATATTTTCAAATACTAGAAAGTCTACACCAACAGCAGTCTCCACTTTCTCTCTCTCTCTCTCTCTATATATATAGACTTCGAAGTTGAGTCATTTATTTTAACAGTGAGTAGATCTGATCAAAAGAAATGTTTTTTTCCTTTACCATTTTTCTGGTAAAATTAAAGTAACAAGTTATAGCCCTTTGGAAGTTTGAGTACCGCCCTGTCTCAATAATAATATTATGTGCTCGTGTTTGGCGACAACGGATATAATTCGCCTTATCGGTTCATCGCAGCGGAAACAAAAAAGCGAAAGAATTTGGAACGATGTTTTTACAATGATTTTATTCATTTGTATACAGTCAGTGTCAGTCGGTAACGCGTGAGTGAATAGTGGTGTCTGTTGCGTGGCTCAAATGAAATAAAAAATGGCACATGGCTCGTGAATCAGGTGACGGCATGCCGGTGCTCCAAGACCTCACGATCGAAATACTTGTCGGAGGATACTTTATAAAACAAGGTAAATTTTTTTTTATTTTTTTTATTTTTACACACATATTTTGGTTTATCTTCCTTCTACAATCATTATCTGAAAATTAATGACTCAACTTCAAAGTCACCCTGTATAAAAGTGCATCAAGTCTACGTTAAGCACATGCTTGGTATAAATGCCCTTCATTGACATAAATATGGCTGCATAAATGAAATCACACAGTGTTTCATTTGGAGCGATAAATATTCTAACCATGGTTATCGATCACTAAGCGCTTTATGCTCTAGTATTTTACTTGATCGTCATAACTGATCCACTTCACAGCCTCTACACCAACAACGGCAACATTCGAATATGAACCTAATCGCGAGAATCACAAATGAAGCTGATTTCGAAGCGCATCATCGGCAGTGCGTCTGTCGCATACTCTCGATCATTCACGAATGAAGGACTGAGTGCGCGATTCATATGCACAGTTTAACTGTTTCATTAAAATGTTCGTTTTGAATGTACATTTTCCACATAAACTAAATTACTAAATGAATCAAATAGTTTAATAAAATAGGTACATAGTTTGCTATTTTCAATTGACGGCACATCACTTTCAGTTACCAGGTTCTAGAAAAATCAGTTTAATTAAACCGTATAATTTAGTTATTTACATAGAGTAAATGAAAAATTTATTATGGCTAATAAATATTTTCCAGAACAACTGTTTAATTGACCGTGTTTCCTCAGTGTACTATACCGCCACAATCGTCACCCTTTAGCGGTCATAATTTTGGCTGGGCTGTCAAACGAGTACTGAGATCTTCTCTCGTAGAGGTCGATTCTGGTAATAGATGGCCTTCGTGGCCTTACTGCCGCATATGCAGAAATTACCACGGTGGTCGAAACGCCAGCAAAGGGTATTTTCTACGTATACTTTATCTGAAGTCACTTGAAATAGCATAAAAACCTTTGGTCGGCGCGTCCTTTGTAATTTCATGACGTATCATAGGCGTGCGGTCATTATTTAGAACGATAATAATAATGTTTTTATATCACAATAAATGGATTTTACTATCTTCTTATTTTTTTGATTTGGGATAAAAAATACTTATATTGGGAGTTTAATTTATGTTGACTGAAAGTTAAGAAATGGAAAAATTACAGAATTCCAACGTTTGACATAGGCAAATATTTACATAGCAGGTAGGTATATAAAAGGTATATAAAGACTTACATTATAGGTATTTATATATCATCCTCGCCTTCGGAGCTGTCGTTAGAGTCATCTTGTAGAGGAATTACAACGGGATTTACAGGAGGCAAAACACAATATTCATTTTCTTTTTCAATATCATGCCTAGAACACTGCTTCCATAGGTCTGTGGCAGCAATATGAGATACTGCATCTCTTATTGTGGCCAATAGCGATTCACTTAATTGAGGGGTCTGATTATGTTTTCTTACTTTTTTTTTAAAGCAGCCCAGACCAACTCAATCGGGTTAAAAATGCAGTAATAGGGAGGTAGACGTAATACTTCATGGCCATTTTGCTGAAGCAGATTGTCAACAACATACTCTTTTTCAAATTTTTGTCTTTTAATAAGATCCAATAATATGGCTTTGGTTGATTTTTGTGGTATTTCCATTCCCTTATCCTTCATAAAATCAATAATGTCTTGTTTTTTTGTGCCTGTATTCGGAATTTTGTTTTTCTGTCGGGAATGGTATGGCGCATTGTCCATAATAATCACTGAATTTGGGGAAATGTTTGGTATTAACTGCTGCTCTATCCACTTTTCAAATAAGTCGGAAGTCATGTCCTCATGATAGTCGGCACATGATTCTTTGATATTTTTGGCAGATAACAGCAAGGCATTAGGTATAAATCCATTTTCACTGCCAGCATGGAGAATAATGATTCGTTTTCCACGGTTGAATGGTGCATTTAAAATGCACTTGTTGCTGTCGTCAACCCAGCCGTACTGCACAACATCATGGGTATCATACCACGTTTCATCCAGGTAAATCAGATTTCTTTTCTGCTCTCTATAGATTTTAACTTGTGCAAAAATTCTTGGCGCAATTCAACGATTCGAGACGACTCCATAATCACCATTCTTTTATCTAATTTTTTGTATTGAAAACCACACAGTTTTACAATACAGTGCAGTGAGTCTAAGCATTTGTAATTATAAAAATCTTCAGGATAATCTTTTAATTTATCCCGTATCATTTCCAACGTGGGCACCAATTTTCTTTATAAAATCCGTATATTATACGACGAATATCTTCCTGAAAACCCACGTCTAATCTTTTTAATTTTTGCCCTATGCGCTTTCTGTGGAAGGAATGGTTGACTACATCTCCCCTTTTTATAACCCGATAAATGGTAGACAGACTGATTTTTGTCAGGATACAAATTCTGTTTAAAATTTGATTTTGCGAGGAATCTGGATTTTCGTTTTTCAGACAATCATACATATTTAGGATTACTCTTTGGGTCTGTTCCTCTAAATCTTTATGAAAGAATTCTGCCTGCACAGGTTCATCAACCATCTCCTCGTGGCTTGGAGCATTTTCCCAAGGTCTCCAAAGAGCCATACTTAGGACACACAAGAACAATCAACACAACAAGTAAATCAACAAGTAAACTGAGAATTCAAAAGTCAAAAACACACAAACTAATAAAATCTATGAAAAAACACGGACAGACTAAAGAAAACACGTTTATTCACCGCTACACGGCACTGGCTAAACTGTTTCAATTTTCAGTAGCCACCTGCACTTGTTCGGAGCTCTGAAATACACGCTTTCTCATTGGCTATGTCCACGCATAGGCGTGCTTTACTCCACGTGGACCGGTGAAACTGCCTTTGATCTTATACGGGGGATATTTGCTGCGAAATTTGGCGATTTTTGCAGCAACAGAGCGTGTTAAATATAGATATATAAAACGCACCCGGTATTTCACAGTGTTTCAAGTGACTTCAGATAAAGTATACGTGGTTCCATTTGGCCAGAAAAAACATGAAGTTCTATCAACATGAAAACTATACAATATGTTTTATATGTTACTTTAACTTTTTATCTGTATTTCAAGAATCCATTCTGGTTTTTTGCAATCGCGTATCCTCGATCGATTTATTTCTTGGTTTGTGTAGCGACGTCATGTGCCATAGGAATTTTATCATATAAATGTGATCTAGTTTCGTTTTTTTTTTTGAACACCCTGGGTGAAGAGTACTCGAGGTCATATCATGTTACTACTTCCTGTATGCGAAATGAAATTATCCTTGTTCGAAAAGGATCTGATGAATCGAATCGAAACCGCTGCTATGTACTCGATGGTATTTACGCAAGAACGCGTCGGAAGGTCACACAACAACTTAAGAAAATCCTATCCAGCAGAGCGTTCAGATTTTAGTATACAGTGAGTTGTCAATAATTCTACACAATTCAAACATAATGGATATTGTAAATCAGTGTAAATTGCGACACTGGCTCAGTGCTGCCCATCCAGTGGTCAGTAGTGTGTGATTTGTTAAAGCGAGGAATGTTAGCCGAATCTTGCTGATAGTTAAACTTCACCTATCTATTATTGTAAAGTTAATCCAGGAGTCCTATTGAAAACGAGCGACAACTGTTGACATTTGTCAAACAAGTTTGGGAATGCACCCATTTCCTGTGAAAATATGTTCCTTGCAAGAAGACTATAAACAGAGGGTAAACTGACTAAAGACAAGACACGTATTCGCACGAAGCCAGTAACTGTCGGAAATGTAGAGCGCGAGGAGCTTCTGTGCAACACGTCTGAGCTGTCAAAACTGTACGTTCATGACAACAGAGAGTTGCCACATGCGAAGAACCTGAAATACATTTCAGTGGTTATCCTTGACCCATCTATAACTTGGAAATTACTGGTCGGATTTTGATGAAATTTTCACGCAAGGTTATTACTATGCCAGCGATGAAAATTGGTCTAGTGGCAGCGGAGAAAAAGGCAAAATCAAAATCGCTAAAACTTCGATTTTTAATGTTTCAGTAGGGTTATCTCAATAATTGTATTCATGTTAGTATGAAGCTCCCAACCTACGTACCTATTAGTCATATTTCACACATATATTTCTCCATACATTTGCCCTTAAAACTTGATTGTAATAGAATAGGTTCATTAGCTATATGATGTAAAGCATGGGCTGTCCAACATGCGGCCCGCGAACACCTTTCTTGCGGCCCGCTTCATGTATACATCACATGTATAAATTACTCTCAAATACCGAATATGCACAATTCATACATTAACTCTGTAATAATGTTGTGTAGAAAGATTTTATAATGCGGCCCTGGAAACTGCATTTTTTTTGAAGTGGCCCTTGGGCCACATTAAGTTGGACAGCCCTGATGTAAAGCATATCAGCTTCATGTCGTGCACTTCGGCAGGTTAATAGTGTTCCGTCAACACATACAAATGTCACGATAGGAACGTTTGAACAAACATAGTAATGAAACATGGACAAAAACAATAAAACGTTACAAAAACATGTGAGTGATAACATATACAGGGTGGCCCATCCATGTGGGGACGGGATATTACTCATAAACAAATACATTTCGGCAAAATCTATTAATGGGATGTTATACACGACATTTGAGGGCACATTCCTAAAATTTTTGCCATTATACAGGGTGTCGCAATTTCGACCTACATATCAAAGTTGTGATTTTTTAAATGGAATGCCTCAAATTTTATTGCATATTTGGATAGACCAATTCAAAAGAAGAAAATTGATATAACACATTATGGGGTTTTGGTGATTAGCTACTGAGATATAAGGTGTTTTATCTAGTAAAACCCCCCACTTCGACAACTCGTTATTCCGTCATTTTGAAATTTGGAGTGCTGAATTTATCATCAGAAAAAACTTACATACCTCAGCTTTTATCTTATTTGTTTCGAATTTCAATTTTTGCTCATACAAGGTGGTCAAAAACGCAAATTGTAGTTTTTCTCAAAAATTTCAAATGCATCACCCTGTATGTTAGTATCAGTTTGGATTCAATGTTTTATAAGGTTTTTTTTGATACGAGGCACATAAGGGTTTTTACGGCTATTTCTTCGGTAATTAGCACGTGTTTTACGGAACGGCTTACTTCCCTAAAATATCGCATCATCCTTGGAAACAAATAAATTGTTGATTAGTTACAAACTGTCAAAATTAGCTTTGTGGGCATTATAATAAAAACGTGTTTGGAAATAAATTTTTCTAAAGAAGAAAATGCGAATATGGTGTTCGTTTTGGGCGAAGCCCAAAGAAATAGTTTCCAAGCGTCTCACTCATAAGCAACGGTACCCTAATATGCGACATCCAAGGCCGGAAACATTTTCCACATTACGAGAAAGTTTTGAATTAAGTGGAGGGATGTGCAAGGGTCATTTATCCAAAGAAAACGGCTGTGTATTCAACATGGTGGAAATATTTTCGAGCAGTTTTTGTAGATTAGGTCTTGAGTAGTGTTTGTTTATGTTGTTGCTATAGTTGTTTTTCTCTATTACGCTTGAAGCTGATTTATACTGTTCTGATTGTTTTTAGTTTTTACGTCAAATCTGTACTCTTAGTGGCAATATGGAACTAGCCCACTGTTTGTGTTTTGTTTCTATGGATGATGTGGTTTTTCTCCTTAATTTTGGTGTGTTGTTTTATTAAAAGCTTAATAACTCAAAATCTGATGATTTTATCTAAATCAAACCTTATACAAAAAAATCTGAATCCAAACTTGCACAAATATATAGGGTGATGCATTTGAAATTTTTGAGAAAATGTACAATTCGCGTTTTTGAACACCCTGTATGAGCAAAAATAAAAATTCGAAAAAGAAAAGCTGAGGTGTGTAAGTTTTATTTGATACAAAATTCAGCACTCCAAATTTCAAAATGGCGGATTAAGGGGTTGCCGAGGTGGAAGGTTTTTCTGGACAAAACACCTTACATCTCAGTAACTAATTACCAAAACCCCATAGTTTATATCAATCTTCTTCTTCTGAATTGGTTTAACCAAATATGCAATAAAATTTGAGGCATTCCATTTAAAAAATCACAACTTTGATTAGTAGGTGAAAATTGGGACACCCTGTATAATTGCTAATATTTTAAAAATGTGCCCTCAAATATCATGTATAACATGCCATAAGTAGATTTTCCCAAAATGTATTTTTTTATGAGTAATATTCCGTCCACACATGAATGGGCCACCTCATGAAAACATTTATAAATTAAGATTGTTTACGTGGGAGATTTTAAAAGCATTTGTCTACTACAGTATTTTTCAAGTTTTTCTTTAATATGACCAATGAATCTGTTTATTTTAGTGTACCTGGTAATAAGTTAAATAGTGAATTCCGGCATACCATAGGATGATGGCTATGAATATCACAATGCCTTTTGGAAGTAGCTAAATTCTGCTTAATGTACTCGTATAAAAAGAGTTTAAAAAGATATATTCCCACAACTGTTAATAAATCATTCCCAATAAACGTATTGCGGCATGTCTCAATAGTTCCTAGATCGGAAATTAAACACTTACCTTTTTTGAAGAATACACTTGCTTGCTTGTCCCGAAGAGATGATGTATGGAATAGTAAAGTAAACATAGGAAGAATAATAGGTCAACTCGGCGTCACGGGATAAATTTGGCTTCAATGTGACCAAGCAAAAATATGCTTTATTTAATTTATTGGAAATTACATCTATGTTAGGACCCCAGCAAAGGTTACTGTCAATATGGCATCCTAAGAAATTCATAGTGTCAGCTGAATCGATATTATATCCGTCACGGAATAGCTGTACGTTTACTTCCTTCTGTTACTGCCTAGTGAACTGGGTAAAAACAGTTTTGCTATGCTTAATAATTAAACCAATAACTGAGGTGTTCGTGAATAATTTCAGCTTTATTGCAGACAGATATTATACCCATTGACATTAGAATTGTTACACCCAGAAAACATATTTTTTGGCAACATAATGACTATACGAGCCCCTTCCCACTTCAGTTGGCCCACTTCAAGATTTGTACCAAAATATGCCTTTATAAACTAAACATTTTAGACACACTCTAGTCGTAAAAAATACATATTTGAAATCACTTAAACCTATAGAACATCTGAACAAATAAACAATGTGCGAATAAATGCGCGAAGTTAACAAAGCAACAATTGAAAGATTACCATCGGGTAACATCACCTTTATTTTTTATTACGGCTGAAATTCTTTGGGGCATAGTGTTAACCAAGTTTTGGCAAAAATTTGGTGTAAAACAATACCATATTTCTTGAAGCTTTTGTCTCAGTTCGGTGATTGTACGAGCAGGATGTTGTCGTAGCACCTTTTTCATCTCGTGCAACAAAGTTTCAATAGGTGACCGATCTGGACTGCTAGAAACCCATTTCAAAAGTGGTATTTTATTCCATCCATTTTATAGCCTTTTTTGAGGTGTGGCACGCTGCACCATCTTGCTGAAACACAAAATCTTGGCCGGATGTCAAACATTCTTCCATCACTAGTAAAAGCGATTCTTGTAAAATTGTCAAATATTTGTTTGTATCCACATTTCCATCAATAAAATGAAGTTTTCCTACTCCTTTTGATGACATACTGCCCCAGACCATAATGGATGCTGGAAATTTCACTTCGCTCTTCAGACAGTCAACATGGAATGCTTCATTTTTTTTGCGAATAACTCTACTGCGACTGTCACCAACACAAACTTCGAATCGGGCCTCATCACTCCATTGTATTGCACACCATTGTTGAGGTGTCCATTGTCTATGTTCTTTAGCCCATCTAAGCCAATTTTTCTTTTGCAGTGGAGTTAATAGTGGCTTTTCTTTGGCCCATAAACAAGTTGTGCAACTTTAGGGTTTTTACTTTACTTTTTTTTATAAGAAAACTTACCTTGCAAGTGCTAAATCCCAGTTTAGTGGACCTCTCTATGAGTTGTGGACCTAGAAATTCTCCTTCCAACAGCGTCACTCCACAGAGCACTTAATTGTGAATAATTGGCACGCCTGTTTTTCACGATAATTCTTCTTAATGCTCTTCGGTCGGCATTTGTGATATTACTTTTTTTCACATATCGTGGCTTAATATGAACTGAAAGTTGCGTTACATCTTCTAACAATATTTCTCACACTGTACCGCGATAAGTCTAATAAAGTTGCAATTTCTGAGTTTGATTTCCCAGAATTAAAAAATTTAACGATTAGGGAGGGATACAGTTGGTTTTTTTACTATATACAGTGAAAGCCCCCATAAGCGGACACTCACGGTTCCGTAACTTTTGTCCGCTTATGGGAGGTGTCCGTTTAAAAGAGAGTATGTAAGTATAGATTATAAATAACGGGGTATATAATCATGAGGAAATGAGGTATTATAATCATGAGAAAAATGAAACAGAAACTCGCCACATTTTTAAAGTATGTATTTATGATATATATCTATATAATATATGTACATATACGCATACAAAAACATAAATGCTTCAATACATGGTACGAGAATTTAAAAAAAAACATTATTCTTTAGCTTGTTGAAAAAAGTTTAAAATGTTTGTCTGACGAAATTTCACCATCTTTTGCTGAAGGAGACAATTTTCGTAATAACTTTCTAAATTTTTCAAATGTTGAAATGCAGTGAAATCATCTTTAGCAAATTTTTTCAATATAGAAATATGATTTAGAGCTTCCCCATATGAATTTATCGTTTTTGAACCGCTTAGTGAGTCCACCAGTTCCACTTCTTCTTCTGAGTCGTTTGGACTACCATATTCAAGTTGGCCTGGGCTTTCTACATCCAAATTCGAAAAGTTGCCAATGGCATTTTCTTCTGTTGTTATGTTATTGTCTATGGCCAGGAAATCATCTACTTTCTGGGGATCTGCTACTCCTAAATGTTTGGCATGTCGCAGTAACTGAGCAAGTGTCGCTAAGGGCAGATCGTCTTCAGCATCGCAATAATTTTGCTCAGCAAATTCTGAGCTACATTCACTTTTTCTGAATCCAGCTTTGCCAAAACAGTTTTTAATTGTAGAGGAATTTACTTTATTCCATGCTGTTTTTACAAAATACAAAGCTTCTAACACATTGATAGACTTTGTAAGCTCAGATAAGCTTTGACCATCGTCAATTTTTGTTAAAATATGTTTTAAAATCAAGTGCCGATAATAAAATTTAAAGTTCTGTATGACACCTTGATCCATGGGCTGACAAACAGAAGTTGTGTTTGGCGGTAAAAATATAATTTTCACATTTTTCATTTTCATATCACGAGGATGAGAGCATGCATTGTCTAAAAATAAAAGAACTTGCCTTTTTTGGATTCTCATTTTCCGGGCGAATTCGACTATCCACTCAGACATAATTTCTCGGGTCAGCCATGCCTTTTTGTTGGATTTCCAAGTCGCTGGTAGATCCTTAATAGCAACGTTTTTTAAAGCACGGGGACGAGCCGCTTTCCCGATCACAATCAAATCGCATTTTTCACCGGCCATATTTGCACAGAATAAAATGGTTAGTCTATCTTCAGACAACTTTCCACCCACACATGTTTCTCCTTTAAAGGACAGAGTTTTGTCGGGCAATGCGCGAAAAAAAAGTCCACTCTCATCTGCGTTGTACACATCTTCTGGTTTGTAGCCAAGCAACATGGACGGAAGTTTCTCCAAAAATTGTGACACATCAACTTGATCTACTGCAGCAGCTTCGCCAGATATGCATTTGAAACTCACACTATGTCTCTTGCGCCACTTTTGCAGCCACCCGTCGGACGCACTGAAATTATTATAGCCCAAAGTAGTGGCGATTTCTTTAGCTTTCATTTTCACTAACGGCCCTGAGATTGGAATGTTCTGACTTCTAGCTTTCACAAACCACTCAAAACATGTTTTGTCTATAGCAAAACCTTCCTTTTTTAAAAAATCCTTCTTTTGATTTATATTAGTTCCTGATTGCCATTTACTCCTGATATCTTCCTTATTTTTGGCAATTTCAGCTGCTTGCGTTTTCCCAATATTAAACCTCTTTGCAAAATGACGAACTGAAACACTTTCTCTGTCTAATACGTTAACAACTTCCATATTTTCCTTTAACGAGAGCATCCTTTTTTTTGGTGCCATTTTACAGTTACAATAATAAAATACGTAACTCAATCAACTACGAATTTGCCTGAACTGAAGACAAGCCACAAGATTACATACAGGCTACCCAACGAAATGCGTAAATGGGGAATCACCTAATATAAATCGGGGAATTACCGAATTTTATGTATGTAGATATGTGCATTGCAATAAGCGGAACTAAAAAATCGTCCGGGTATTAGAGTTTCGCGTCCGCTTATGGGAGATTTTTTGATCACATACAGGAAAATCTAGTGTCCGCGTCCGTTTATAAGAGCGTCCGTTTATCGGAATGCATTTAACATTGAAAATTGATGGCTGAAATTCGGTTCCAGGAACTTTGTCCGGTTAAAAGAGATGTCCGCTTATATTAGCTGTCCGCAAGAATATTAATTGTTATTATTTTAAACCTGTAACACCGTGCTACATTTTTTGTTTGATAAGAAAAAAACTAAGATTTCAATAGTTGGGCCAACTGAAGTGTGAAGGGGCTCGTATTTAAAGCATGCTGGCCATAAGAGCCCGTTTTGCTACTACGTGTCAGATTGCTGACCAGTGGGTTGGAGAAGGTAGACCTGTTACTATACGTACACTCTATCGCCGCATCCGAGCCTTTCGACTTTTTTCTTACTGTCTACGGTTAGTGCTTCCTCTGACTGCGGACCACTGACGTCAACGCTGGAACGGTAGCAGAGAACAGCAACATTGGGGGGCATAATGTCATCTTCAGCGACGAATCGCGATTCTAAAACCACTTTACGCACGTCCCCAAATTGCTCGTCGTACTACGGTCTTTCTTCAAGAAGCAGGCGTTAATGTTTTGCCGTTCACCGGACTTAAATCCCATCGAACATGTGTGGGATATGATGGAGAGGAGACTATCCACTTTGCACAGACGCTGCCACAGTTAATCCACGAAGTTCGAGTTGCTCGGAATGAGGTGCCACAACCAGACATCGATCATCTCATTTTGTCAATGCCTAGACGTATACAGGAGTGTAGGAGTGAATTCAGCTGCGGAGACGCCCAACACATTATTTTTCTTTCTTATTACTTGTCAATAAAATTTCGTGAGAATGTTATCGTTACATTATTGATGTAAGACTACCTCATTGGCAAAAAATCAAGTTGAAGAAATTATTTTTTCTGGGTGTAACACTTGTCACCATGTCATCCGTTATGTCGGATGGGAGGTCGTTCATGTGTAGCTAAAATAGAAGCGGACCCAGGTTGCTACCCTGCGAGACTCCTAAATTTAGCTCTCTAATATCTGAATTTTCATCGCCAATTTTTCTATTTGACATAGAGGAAATCCAATCGTTGATATTGCTCCTGAAGCCATAAGCATTGAGTTTTTGTGACAAAATTTTTCAGTCCACAGTTTCAAAGGCCCCGGATAGGTCTATGGACAGTGCCACAACCAGGTTTTCAGCATCAAGGTCATGGTATATTGTTTGCACTTTCAGTAGATCGCCACTTTCTGAATCCATATTGGCAAGGAGTGCTTGTGTTATATTTAGTAATAAAGCTTTCAAGGATTATAAGGAAACTATGCCTCTATAATTTTCCGCAAGTAATTTATTTCCTTTTTTGAAAATGGGTGTGGTTTTTGACAGTTTCAGCTGTTCAGAAAAATGGCCCAAGACCACCGACTCATTAATCAATAATGCCAAATAACAAGATAATTCCCCAGCGCAATTCTTCACCAAAAGAATTGGGATCCCATCACAACACCAGTTGAATTCTTATTTTTTAGGGACATTAGAATGTTAAAAATTCCTGGAAATAAAAGCTATTACATAAAACATTGCTGTTCAGGGTGCTTTGGAGTGTATCCAGCCAAACTGGACTATTCGCTTCTTCTGATAAAAACTTTTCAACAGAAGTGAAAAAGTGAATAAATTCATTAGCAATTAATTCAATGTCCGAGATTCTTTTGTTATTTATCTCAAGTGACCATGATGTAGATTTGACTTTTTGATTCAAATGCATAGTTCCCATATTTTTTTGTTGCAATTTTCTGCATTATTCACTAGCTTGGAGTAGTAATCTTGCTTGAACGACTTCATTTCTATGGACAGGTCCCTCTGGCGCGTTTTGTATACTAAGTGACATATAAATCCGAACACCCAGTTTAAATGGTTTTATTTTAATAAAATTTTGTATAAGTACTTAATGAAGCATAATAAGTAAATGATAAAAATTTCAAAATGATTGCACTGCTTTAAAGTCCTTTGACCTTTAATAATGTGTGGATGCACCCTGATGTGCTACGCATTCTCCAACGCGCCTAGGCATGCTTCTGATCAGGTGGTCAATGTCCTCCTGTGGTATCTCATTCCAGGCAACCACCAACTCCTCTCGAAGTGCTTCTAGAGTCTGAGGAGGACGTTGCAAATTAAGCAATCTCCTACCCATCATATTCCACACGTGCTCAATTGGGGATAAGTCGGGAGATCTTGGTGGCCATGGTACCAATGTGACATCATTATGTTGAAAGAAGTCTATTGTGACTCTTGCAACATGTGGTCGGGCATTATCTTGTTGGAAAGTTGGATCTGCCAGGGTGTCAAGATAGGGTAAAAGATGGGGTTCTAGAACTTCGTGGATATAACGCTGCGCGTTCATGTTACTTCTGATGAAGATTAAAGGTGACCTGGAACCATAAGCTATAGCACCCCAAACCATAACTCCAACAGTGTGATGAACATGTCTTTCAACAAAAAACTGTGGATTCCTCCTTTCACCACGTCGCCTTCTAACCCTGGCACGACCATCGTGCATGCCTAAACAAAATCGAGACTCGTCACTAAAGACAATACTGTTCCATTCCTGATCCAAGAGTGACCGTTGTCTGCACCACTCAAGGCGATTACGTCGGTGTTCTCGAGTTAAAGGGAGGGCCCAGTGTGGCCGGTATGAAAACAAGCCAAAACTTCTCATTCGTCGGTAAACACTTCGCATGCTAATATGTCTTCCGTGTTCTGCAAACCATTCATTTGCAATGGACCTGGTAGTGGAGAAACGGTCCCTTAAGGCCAATAATCTTAGGCGGCGATCTTCACGGTCTGTTGTTCTACGGCGGCGTCCAGTGCCCCTTGCTCTTTGCGTACGGCCTTCTCGAAGCCATGCCTGACAACACCTAACCACAGTGTCTACACTTCTTTGCACTCTAACTGCAATTGCCCGAAAAGAAAGTCCAGCTTCCCGAAGTCCCACTATACGGCCCCTATCAAACCCACTAAGTTGACGAAATCGTACAGGTCTCCGTACTCTAGGCATCGTAACCGATCGTAAAGGATGTCAGGAACCAAAATCCGCCAACGTTGATTTTTTACTGCGGCTGAAATATTCATTTTTAGAGCGTTAGTGAATTAAAACAAAGCAGTATAAAAACCGGAATGTCCAACTGATAAGGCTGAAAATTTTTTCACTTGTTATTTACAGTAAGATAAATACATTCACCAACTTTTATTAAAATAAAACCATTTAAACTGGGTGTTCGGATTTATATGTCACTTAGTATATTTTCGAAGCTTGTTAGGAGTTAATCGTTAATCGAACAAATGTGGATAATTTTGAACAGTTTTTGTAAAAACGGTATCGATTTAAACTTGATAATGATTATGCAACTTTTATATAGGGGATTTTTGGTATATCAACTTCTTTTGACGAGTTATACAAGCTGTCAAACTAAATGACTCAACTTTGAAAACACCCTGTATAGAAGAGTAAGGATTAGTAACGGATTCCCGGAAGTAACGAGAATCAACAAGTCTACGTCCGTCGTGTTGTGCCATCAATATCTTTGGAATAATTGTGTGGGACTGTTTGACTGACTTGATCCGTTTAACATGTTTTTAACTAACTTGTGCTGAATATATACTAAGTGACATATAAATCCGAACACCCAGTTTAAATGGTTTTATTTTAATAAAATTTTGTATAAGTGCTTAATGAAGCATAATAAGTAAATGATAAAAATTTCAAAATGATTGCACTGCTTTAAAGCCCTTTGACCTTTAATAATGTGTGGATGCACCCTGATGTGCTACGCATTCTCCAACGCGCCTAGGCATGCTTCTGATCAGGTGGTCAATGTCCTCCTGTGGTATCTCATTCCAGGCAACCACCAACTCCTCTCGAAGTGCTTCTATAGTCTGAGGAGGACGTTGAAAATTGAGCAATCTCCTACCCATCATATCCCACACGTGCTCAATTGGGGATAAGTCGGGAGATCTTGGTGGCCATGGTAACAATGTGACATCATTATGTTGAAAGAAGTCTATTGTGTCTATTGTGACTCTTGCAACATGTGGTCGGGCATTATCTTGTTGGAAAGTTGGATCTGCCAGGGTGTCAAGATAGGGTAAAAGATGGGGTTCTAGAACTTCGTGGATATAACGCTGCGCGTTCATGTTACCTCTGATGAAGATTAAAGGTGACCTGGAACCATAAGCTATAGCACCCCAAACCATAACTCCAACAGTGTGATGAACATGTCTTTCAACAAAAAACTGTGGATTCCTCCTTTCACCACGTCGCCTTCAAACCCTGGCACGACCATCGTGCATGCCTAAACAAAATCGAGACTCGTCACTAAAGACAATACTGTTCCATTCCTGATCCCAGAGTGACCGTTGTCTGCACCACTCAAGGCGATTACGTCGGTGTTCTCGAGTTAAAGGGAGGACCCAGTGTGGCCGGTATGAAAACAAGCCAAAACTTCTCATTCGTCGGTAAACACATGCCAATAGGTCTTCCGTGTTCTGCAAACCATTCATTTGCAATGGACCTGGTAGTGGAGAAACGGTCCCTTAAGGCCAATAATCTTAGGCGGCGATCTTCACGGTCTGTTGTTCTACGGCGGCGTCCAGTGCCCCTTGCTCTTTGCGTACGACCTTCTCGAAGCCATGCCTGAACACACCTAACCACAGTATCTACACGTCTTTGAAATCTAACTGCAATTGCCCGAAAAGAAAGTCCAGCTTCCCAAAGTCCCACTATACGGCCCCTATCAAACTCACTTTGACGAAATCGTACAGGTCTCCTTTCTCTAGGCATCGTAACCGATCGTAAAGGATCTCAAGAACCAAAATCCGCCAACGTTGATTCTTTACTGCGGCTGAAATATTCATTTTTAGAGCGTTAGTGAATTAAAAAAAAGCAGTATAAAACCCGGAATGTCCAACTGATAAGGCTGAAATTTTTTTCACTTGTTATTTACAGTAAGATAAATACATTCACCAACTTTTATTAAAATAAAACCATTTAAACTGGGTGTTCAGATTTATATGTCACTTAGTGTAATAGTTTATGGACTGATGACGGCGTAACATAGGAAGCGCTGTCTTGACGCCATTTTTACCGATATACTAACGGGGTTGATACATGACGCCATTTATTTGCTGAGGTCTGGCAGATTCACCATTGAGTTTTAATGCTTGATGGGTTAGTTTGGTCGGCTGAGATTAGCAAGAGGAGCTTTGTTTCCTAGCTTCGCCTCCCCAATCCATTATAATACTTGTGTTGTGCAATAGTAATGACGTACTGTGTGCGAGAAGCAAGTTTTCATATTGTTCATGGTAGCGTGATTTACGTTTATATTCTTTAAATAATTTCATGTTCTAGGAGGCATAACGTCGGGCGTGGGGCGTGAGGCATAATTCAGGTGTGGATTTCGGGCGTAAAAGAGAACGAACCATGAATGCCTGAAACGTGTACCGTCTCACTAGAGTGATATTTTGTAACGTCATAATTATGCCTTATAATAGTGTAGGCCAAGAACGAAGGAGATTTTATACAGGGTCTCCCAGAACGTGGCCAGCCCGATCACCTGATTTGAATCCTTTAGTTTTTTTTACTGGGGAACTGTAAAAGAAAAAGTGTATTTCAAGCCGATTCAAAATGTAGCTGAGCTACGGCAAAGACTATTGGAAGCAGCTCAGTTTGTTAATAACCGTGGATTCGCTCGTTTAATAACCCGATCTTTTTTAAGAAGATGTCGAGCGTGTATTGCGGCTGAAGGAAAACAGTTTCAGAATTTGCTGTAAAGGTCAATCATCATCAGCAGCATTTTGACGCCCACTGTTGTGCAAACAGTTATCCTTAAGGGTCCTTGTGCGTTTTCATAATCACTGTTTAATTAGGAAATTTTGAAAAATTTTCATCAGTTTTTTAAGAATTAAAGAAATTAAGAATTGTGCATAAGTTAACGAGTAATCTTCTAAGTGTTATACCATTTTGGAATCCTTATTAAATGCGCCAACTTTTAAGGTTACTTGCCAAACTCTCGTAGTACATTTTTTCCAGTGCAGCCAGTTAAAGTTGAGCAAAGTTTTACTTTGGAATACTTGGTTGGGAAATAAGTGGCAATTTTTCCTGAACGAGAAAAGTTGGCAGTAAGGTTGAGACACCAGTTTGAAGATGCATTATTCATCATTACATTGTAAAAATAAAATCCAAAAAAAGTCAATATTTCTAGTAACAGGAGTTGACAGACTGCCGTAGGGTGTGAAATTTCTATATCTTTTTCAAAGACCTATAATTTTCAAAACACATACATAAAATTTTTTTAAATATTTTTCTGATAGCTGTTATGACTTTGCCTATCACCCGGTTTCGGCTTGACGTCGACTTCTGGGACACCCTGTATAAGGGAATCCTAAGATTTTGGTGATAGTGAATTTTTTTAGTGGTATTGTTACATTATTGTTTCCTAATAGTAAGTTCAAATTGGCGTCATGATCATGCTGCCATTTTAATAAACGCCTTTGTGGAAAAATTACCTAAAGAAGTAATAGAAACAAATTTCTAGGGAATTACATTCCTTATCATTGTGCTTTCTTAAAAAAATACTTTGTCAACAGATTACAAGAAATTAAACGGTAAAGGTGCATATTTCCGCCTACAGTGGCTAAAGTGGTGAAGGCAATCAAACAGGTACATATAGACCGGGAGATGTGGGCAAAAATGGGGGGGTCATGTGATACAGCAGGAAACCTACTCAGAACGACTGTACTACATGAAAAAATAACTTCTAGCATTATGCCGTCACTTGAGAGCGGTACATGTTAGTACAGGGGAAAATTTAATTTTCTGTCCAGAAGGGGTCGGAAAAGACTAAATGATTTTTTACGGCATTCTTTAGTATCTAAGATGCCAACAAAATAATCATGGAAATAATGGTGCCGGAAGCCATAAAAAAAATTTAATTTTCGGGAAATTTTCTATGCGGAAAAATTAATTAATTAACGTACGGCATTGTTACAGTTACCTTTCTGTAATTTTTTACATTTAAAATTTACCAACGCCGTACGTATCTGCTGGTACAGCGGTGAGAAAACTTTGGTCGCAACCCCCTACACTTATACAGGGTGTTTCAGTTTATTGTTGCATAACTTTAAGATTCGATAGAACTTTTAAAATTAATGCATAAAGTCTATATGAACATGGGTCGAAAAATGCGTGGCTTCCGAAATACAGGGTGTTTAAATTTACTTTCTAAAATAGCTTTTTTTAAATACTTCGAACAATATTTGAAGTATAACAGTGAAAATTGGTATACAAGGGTTGTTTGGTACGACAAAACGAACCATGGGCATACTTTTACTGTAGCCGCTAGAGGGCGCTCTCTACTGTACCTGTAGTGTATTAAAATGACCGAAAAATTTTTCTTTGTGCAATTTTTTGCTTTTTGAATAAAAAAACTGATTCTTCGCACTTTTCTGCATAAAAAAGCTCTCTTGTGAGTTTTCGTTATAGTTAGCCGTTTCTGAGATATTTCGATTTTTAAGGTTCGATGCATTTTTAATTATTTTTTTTACATTTTCGATTTGGGCATTACAAGTAATTAAGATCGTTTAGATTGTGTTTTTAAACACAGCAATAATTCCTAACTACAAATAAACACAAAAAAACAGAATATTAATTTGTTTAATTTTCCAATATTACTTTTAACAAATTAAATTGATTATTTACAACTAAAATGCTATTGGATAGTTAGGACAAACATACAAAATCTAAAGTAGTTGCTCGAAATGTAAACCCAATACAGGATTCACATCTACGAATGATCGAACGTGGTATAGCATTATTCAAATAAGGCCTTATTTCATCACATGCATTCCTGATTCTGTCTATTAGCATATCTCTTGTGGTTACGGGAGTCTGGTACACTTTTTCTTTTAGAAATCTCCAACACAAAGAAATCTAATGGATTTAGGTCAGGGGATCGTGGAGGCCAGGCGACTGGTCCTCCACGGCCGATCCATCTTTCTGGATAATTTTCGTCCAGCCAGTTTCTAACTATTCTCGAGTAATGAGCTAGACAACCATCAAGCTGGAACCAGGCCAATCTTCTTAAATCTAACATAACATCATCCCACATATTTGCATGTCCAGCCTTTAAAAACTGCAAGAAGGTCGCAGCATTTAACCTTGCAGGCAAAATTTAGGGTCCAAATAGTCGATTACGGTAGATACCAATCCACACGTTCACACTAAATTCATGCTGAAAATTTCTTTCCCGAACTGCATGCGGATTTTCATGCGACCAAATATGTTGATTATGAAAATTTACCACTCCCCGTCTAGTGAAGCATGACTCATCGGTCCATAATTTTTACTTAAAAACCACCTATTATTATCAGTTCTATCAAGAATCCACTGACAAAATGTGATTCTTCGTTCTCCGTCCCCTGGCTGTAGTCCTTGCACAGGTTGCAAATGGTAAGGACGTCTATGGTCATTTCTAAGAACACGGTGAACATGGCTTGCTGAAATTCCCAAGGCACCAGAAACTCTCCTAACACTTATGGTCGCATGTCTATCAAACTCACGCAGAATCATACGGGTAAATCTGCGCTGACGAACATTTATGTTTTGATCCCCTTGGAGATTTCCAAAACCATTTTCAATTATTTGGCGATGCACTCTTACAAATACTGAGCGAGTTGGATGTCGTCTGTTTGAAAATCTTCGTGCGTATACTCTGGCTGCTTCTGCTGCGTTTCCATTTACAAAGCCATACACAAAATGAGTATCCTCTATCTCTTGATTGGAGAATAATAATGGCATTTTTATAAAACTTACAAAAAAAAACAGGTAAAAGAAACTAAAATTCGTGCAGTCACGATTGCAATAAAACGTTTCAGGTTTCAAAAGACAACAACACTAACTGTCAACTAAGAATTCACGTTTAACCTTATTCAATTTCAAAAATATTTGCAGCCTACTTCTAAAAATTATCGAGATGCTGACTTTCTAACGTTATTTTATCATAAATAATTAAAAATGCATCGAACCTTAAAAATCGAAATATCTCAAAAACGGCTAACTATAACGAAAATTCACAAGAGAGCTTTTTTATGTTGAAAAGTGCGAAGAATCAGTTTTTTTATTCAAAAAGCAAAAAAATGCACTAAGAAAAAATTTTCGGTCATTTTAATACACTACAGTAGAGAGCGCCCTCTAGCGGCTACAGTAAAACTATGCCCACGGTTCGTTTTGTCGTACCAAAAAACACAAACACAAAACATATACACTGAAGGTTTAGTCAAGTGCTATCCACAGAGTAACACGGTCGATTTATGTCAGTGTCAATCGCCATTTTTTTCTGGATGCCACATAGTTGCCAGATAGTGCACGAACGCCGCATGCGACGTTGCCGACTCTGAGACTCTTCTATGATTATTGGACATTTACTAATGATATATGGAAGATTTTATAACGACATGGATTATTAACTTATTTTTGCTGTTTTGACAAATACGTATTCACTTATCTCTTAAAGCAGCAGCGTCAATAACACAGGCCATTATAAAATCATCCATATATCCTAGGTATTTGAAATTTTGAGTAACAGTAAAAGAATCTATACTTGGGAATATATTTTTATCTAAATTTTATATTATATGAATACATCAATAATATTTATGGTCCAAATATTTTCATTTCTGGTGATGGTCTTTTGCAACACCTGCTTGGAAAAATTGTTAGAATAATTGATGAAAACAAATTATTTCAAAAAGAAATAATAGTTATCGTTAACAACTGCCAGGTTACTAGAGTACCAGATTTTTCATAAGAATTATAACAGGGATATATAATCATATTTCTATAACAGTCGTTATCAGAATGCAAAAGTTTTATGGAAAATATGATTATATACAGGGTGTCCGCAAAGTTGGGGTTTTCCTTTTCAGAAACAACTACCCTTGAAATAACAAAGGTAATGTGTAGTGAAACGAGGACGACCAAGTAAAAAAAAATAAGGAAAAAGTACTCACTCTCCAGTTGACGAGAAGGGCTAAGTACGTCTCTGCCCGAAATCATACCGCTCCAACAGAAAATGAAATCAGCTGAAGCGCTACCGAGCAGACGCAGAAACCACATTGATTGTCTTACACTTAATGGCACATCTTCTAACAAGGAAGGCAAAATGTTGCGTGAAAAGTCTAGGTATTGCATCCCATCCAATCGATTTGGGAGAATAAATGGTCCAATGAGCATACCGTTCACCATGCCGGCCCAAACATTCACCGAAAATGTTTGTTGAAAATGACCAAACATGAGTGTTGCGAAAGTTATTCACCCCATTACGCGTGAACGTAGATTCGTCTGTCACCAATATGCACTTCAAAAAGTCCGGATTATTGTCATGTTGATGCAACAACCACTCACAAAACCGCACTCTTGCTGGAAAATCGTCAGGTTGAAGGGCTTGTACACGTTGGACGTGAAACGGATACAGCCCCTCTTCACGCAGCGTTTGCCACACTTTAGTTTTCGATACTTGCACTTCTCTAGCCACGTCTCTAGTGCTTGTTGTTTTTTGAAACGCAATCGATTATACGAGTTCGTTTACCTCTACACGCGTGACTGTAACCGTCGGTTGAAGGTTGCATACTAACCTGACACACTGACCCCGACCCAGTTCTGCCGTCGGGTTGAGCCAGTGATCTTGTACCAGTCGGTGATGTCGCGGGTCGCGGCTACAGGACGGTATTCAGATATTTTTGATGTTGCAGAGCCCTTTATCTCGGTTCCCTTAAGACATTGGTGTATATGGTACTAAGAAAAATTGCTTATGTTTTCAAGATCTACACGTCGTGTAAAGGAAAACCCCAACTTTGCGGACACCCTGTATAATTTAGGAATTTTTACAGCATCATTAAAATATATCATGCTATTTAAGCTATACATATTTACTAAAGTATGATGACGTTCATGTTCAAACTTTAAATCTATGAAGATTTTAGTGAGTTTCTCGTATCAACTACAGAATACCAATATTAACAGAGAAGCGCTACAAATCACTCGATTTGACATAAATTTACATTAACCATAACGGTGAAACACATTTGCCATTGTCCTGAAGCACTCACTTTTCGAGATATATGCTCTGAAGAGAAAAGAGTAGCAGATAAATCTATATGTGATCACCAGTGGCAGTGGAATGAAGCGTCATCAACTATTGCTTCTCAATGTTTCATAGCATTCCACATGTGTGACTGTTGAATCAAGCAGAAATCCTCAATAGTCCTAGTGTTCTGAAAAATACATCCTTCCAATTTAGAATCTCTTTATCACTAAAGCTTTTTTCAAGCGCCCAGGATTCTACCTTACATTACAATCACCTAGAAGAAAATGAGTTGTTGTCTTATACAATTTCACCAACATGTTAGGTGTTATACTCCAGATTCCAAAGCTCATCAACTCAACCAAAAATGTAGTTTAAACAAGAACGACTTTAGTAAAATATGTAGTTACGAAAAACCTACCTTCGAAACATCCAGCCATCCAGACACAAATAGAATAGAGGTTAACTAAAAATGACAACAATAAACCGTCATACTTGTCAAAGCCGCCATTTTTTCTGGATGCCAACAATGTTGTCAGCTTGTGGTTCGACAACACCGCACTGTTTCCCATTCTTCCATATGAGGTGACTCCACATGATGTACCTACATGTCATATATACTAAGTGACATATAAATCCGAACACCCAGTTTAAATGGTTTTATTTTAATAAAATTTTGTATAAGTACTTAATGAAGCATAATAAGTAAATGATAAAAATTTCAAAATGATTGCACTGCTTTAAAGCCCTTTGACCTTTAATAATGTGTGGATGCCCCCTGATGTGCTACGCATTCTCCAACGCGCCTAGGCATGCTTCTGATCAGGTGGTCAATGTCCTCCTGTGGTATCTCATTCCAGGCAACCACCAACTCCTCTAGAAGTGCTTCTAGAGTCTGAGGAGGACGTTGCAAATTGAGCAATCTCTTACCCATCATATCCCACACGTGCTCAATTGGGGATAAGTCGGGAGATCTTGGTGGCCATGGTAACAATGTGACATCATTATGTTGAAAGAAGTCTATTGTGACTCTTGCAACATGTGGTCGGGCATTATCTTGTTGGAAAGTTGGATCTGCCAGGGTGTCAAGATAGGGTAAAAGATGGGGTTCTAGAACTTCGTGGATATAACGCTGCGCGTTCATGTTACCTCTGATGAAGATTAAAGGTGACCTGGAACCACAAGCTATAGCACCCCAAACCATAACTCCAACAGTGTGATGAACATGTCTTTCAACAAAAAACTGTGGATTCCTCCTTTCACCACGTCGCCTTCTAACCCTGGCACGACCATCGTGCATGCCTAAACAAAATCGAGACTCGTCACTAAAGACAATACTGTTCCATTCCTGATCCCAGAGTGACCGTTGTCTGCACCACTCAAGGCGATTACGTCGGTGTTCTTGAGTTAAAGGGAGGACCCAGTGTGGCCGGTATGAAAACAAGCCAAAACTTCTCATTCGTCGGTAAACACTTCGCATGCCAATAGGTCTTCCGTGTTCTGCAAACCATTCATTTGCAATGGACCTGGTAGTGGAGAAACGGTCCCTTAAGGCCAATAATCTTAGGCGGCGATCTTCACGGTCTGTTGTTCTACGGCGGCGTCCAGTGCCCCTTGCTCTTTGCGTACGGCCTTCTCGAAGCCATGGCTGACAACACCTAACCACAGTGTCTACACTTCTTTGCACTCTAACTGCAATTGCCCGAAAAGAAAGTCCAGCTTCCCGAAGTCCCACTATACGGCCCCTATCAAACTCACTAAGTTGACGAAATCGTACAGGTCTCCGTACCCTAGGCATCGTAACCGATCGTAAAGGATGTCAAGAACCAAAATCCGCCAACGTTGATTCTTTACTGCGGCTGAAATGTTCATTTTTAGAGCGTTAGTGAATTAAAAAAAAGCAGTATAAAAACCGGAATGTCCAACTGATAAGGCTGAAAATTTTTTCACTATTATTTACAGTAAGATAAGTACATTCACCAACTTTTATTGAAATAAAACCATTTAAACTGGGTGTTCGGATTTATATGTCACTTAGTATAACATCCAAAAAACATAATATCACATTTTCGAAAATATTTGCGATTACAATTCTTCCCCGCCAGTAGACGTGCGAAGTGAAAAGAATTCATTTTAAAATGATATTCTTGATGACTTATGGAGTTATTCCTAAGCTGGAACATATTTGTCTGCTGACACGTGCACAGCTGTTTTTATACGAATTTTCAACTTTCGCTTCTCATAATCGAATCAAGGTGTCGAAATAACGTAAACCTTTTTTGTAGAAAATTTTATTCTCCGCCTAGGGCCTAGGTCATACGCTTAGGTTGGTAGTCTAGCCACTATAAGCGAAAATATCATTACATGTTAGGTTAATAAAGGCATTATTATTATTATTATTATTATTATTATTATTATTATTATTATTATTATTATTATTATTATTATTATTATTATTATTATTGTTATTATTATTATTATTTACCTTTACCCTGAACTTTCTCTTAGCCTTTTGCCTATATGACACATTTTTATAAAATCAGAATGAAAAGAATTCAATACCATACAGAATTGTTCCTATTATTTTTTTAGATAGGTTCGATGGTTTCCGAGATTCGATCAAGCGCGTTTATCAAAATGGTGACAAATGCTCCAGCCCTATCATGATGCCGATTTGAACTTATGGTTAGGAAGCAATAACCTAACGATAATACAAAACAAATTAATGTCTAAGATATATCCATGCTATACTTTGAAGTTGAGTCATTAATTTTCAGATAATCATTGTAGAAGGAAGATAAACCAAAATATGTGTGTAAAAATAAAAAAAAATCAAAAAAAGTGTTACCTTGTTTTATAAAGTATCCTCCCGACAGGTATTTCAGTGCGGACCTGTATTTGATCGTGCGGTCTTGGAGCACCGGCATGCCCTCCCCTGTGAGGTCTTAAGTCACCTGATTCACGAGCCGTTGGTACTACATTAACAAAGGCACGAGCGGTTGGTTGCACTCGATTGGGAAACCGATCCTCATAAATCCGTAATGCCGCGTAAATAAGAATCATGTCCACAAGTTTGATTTCGTTTGAGCCACGCAACATACACCACTATTCACTCACGCGTTACCGACTGACACTGACTGTATACAACTGAATAAAATAATTGTAAAAACATCGTTCCAAATTCTTTCGCTTTTTTGTTTCCGATGCGATGAACCGATAAGGCGGATTATATCCGTTGTTGCCAAACACGAGCACATAATATTCTTATTGAGACAGGGCGGTAATCAAACTTCCAAAGGGCTATAACTTTGTTACTTTAATTTTACCAGAAAAATGGTAAAGGAAAAAAACATTTCTTTTGATCAGATCTACTCACTGTTAAAATAAATGACTCAACTTCGAAGTCACCCTGTATATTTGTATGTGTCTTGTGGTGGTCTCTTGGAGAGTAGCTACATGTTATGGCATTTCCTTTTCCGTTATTGGGAAATGCTGAGACTGAAATCTTGGCTATTGATCGTTTTGAATGTTATTTTTCGAAATACTGAATGAGTTTTTCTTTTGCAGGTGATGTGAACGTATCGGGAGCGTTAGCGTTCGCTATAGCTGCAGCATCAGCGTCGTCAGCGTGTGATGTCGACAGTGATGCGGTCCACCCTTCAGACAGTACCCGAGAGTCTGGAGGTTAGTTTACTAGTACTCAAAGTATGTTCACACATATACACAGTTCACTTAATTTACAAGGTGTCTTCGAAGTTGGGACTTCTCTGTGTAAAGCGTACAAGTCATGTAACAATAAACACATTTTCCTAGTTAACACATATCATATTAGCAAATTTCCCTGGTTTTATTAATGCAAGTTGTTCAAGAGGGTATTTAAAACATGAACGCATAAAATGGGCACACCGATTTTTGTGGGGAAACTTTTTATTCGACAACAAAGAATGAGAAAATGTGGTTTTTGGGATTCAATCGAAGGTGTTGGCAGGAAACAAAAAACTCTTTGAAAAAGATTCTTAGATATTTATGAGACCTACAGAAAGAGATCACACGTAAAAAGATCCGACTAACAGTAAAAAAGTTATGGCCAAAAACCGAGACAAAATGCACGTTTTGGCACTTGCTGCTAATGCGACGATAATTTCACACAGCTGCTTGAAATTCTTCAAATCCGTAGGCTTCATACTTCAAAGTAACCACAACAAAATTGGAGTCGAATGGTCGAGTAGTCTTTGAGAATTTCTAATTGTTTATCCCAAAACACCTGTCTTCCGGCCATCATTACTAGTTTGCTGAACAATATACAGCGTTCGTTCAAAGGGAATTTTGTAGCGAAATACACGAGTTTACCTTGCCGACATAAATCACAAACCATTCCGTTTGTAATTGAACAGATTCGTTTTTATATTCTATAAACATACGTTATTGCAAACATCTTAAAACAAAGCGGACGTGTCCATCACCTTTTGTTGCGAAGAAAACATTTTTTTCAACATTTTTTCATAGTCTTGTGTACACATATTTAGAGCTGAAATTTGTATACGGTCACAGATGGGCCGTGTGACCGAGTAAAAATTTCAGCACTAAATATGTATGAAAAAATCTTGAAAAAAGTTGTTTTCTTCGCAACAAAAGGTGATGGACACATCCGCTTTGTTTTAAATTGTGTATAATAATGTTTTTCGAATATCGTAGCTAATCTTTTCAATTACTCACAAATACGAAATGTTTGAATTTGTTTAGAAGAAAAAAAAGGTAACCGTTCGTTTTTCGCATAAAAAGAACAATTACACTGATCAACAGCCAAAAAATATCCTAAATAAAATCAACAAAATATTACTATTTTTAATGTGCTAAAACCGGAATGAAACTTATTTTTTCAATATTAGTTCAAGTTTTAGAGATACGGTAATTATATGTGTTCCTGCTGTGACAGTGTTAATATACTGTAATTCACAAGAATGCGCGTGCTACATTTTTATATTCGGCAAGGAAAGATGATGTAATCGGCATGATTGTGTTACGTTATACATACGTGTACATTATATTGTTTTATATTAGCCATTTTTTCCTCAGTTGGCTGACAGCGTTCATGCAAGATGTCTCGAAAGTGTGTAAACAATCCAGATCAGTTTTGTTACGTGTGTGGTGATATGACTTTTGCGTCTCAGAGACGGTCTATTACTCCACTAATAACAAAGGCATATCAGCTTTATTTCGGTTGTAAACTAGGTGATCAAGACAAACAGTGGGCACCCCACATCGCACATCTGCTGTAATACATGTGCTTCAAGTCTGAGGAGCTGGTTAAATGGCAAAAAACGGTCTATGCGCTTTGCTGTCCCAATGGTTTGGAGAGAGCCTACAAATCATATTAATGATTGTTACTTTTGCATGGCACCTTGTGTTGGACAAGCCACAGGTATGTACAAGAAAAAAAATCGGTTATTAACTACCCAAACATACCATCTGCGATGAGACCTGTGCCTCGCAGTGACGAAAATACTATTCAAAAACCCCCAGAATCCTACACTTGCGAATCAGAAAACGAATTAGATCATGGCGATCGAGTGATTCGTCAGGAAGAAGATATGCCATCAACGTCAAGAGATCCTGATTTTATACCGAGCACGTCATGCCACCAACCGCATAAAATAACACAGTCAGAATTAAATGATCTTGTAAGAGATTTAGAACTTCCAAAATGTACTTGGATCAAGACTGCAGCAGTGGAACTTGTTAGAAGACGATGTTTCGGTATGTGTTTTTCGTAAACGCCACAAAGCCTTAGAACCATTTTTCAATATGGAGAATAACTTGGTTTTCTGCAGTAACATTAACGGCTTACTGGCGGCATTAAATATAAACTATAACCCAGAAGAATGGAGATTGTTTATAGACAGCTCAACATTGAGTTTAAAGGCAGTGTTATTGCATATTGGAAATATTTTACCATCTCTTCCTGTAGGGTATGCAGTTCACATGAAAGAATCATATGACAATATGAAGTACCTATTGACATGCATAAAATACGATGAATACCAATGGCATATTTGTGGCGATTTGAAAGTTGTTGCACTTTTACTTGGGCTGCAGCTAGGCTACACAAAGTTTTGCTGTTTTTTGTGTGAATGGGACAGTCGGGCAAAGGCACTTCATTACACCAGACAAAACTGGCCTGTTCGTCAATTCCTAGAGCCAGGTCAAAAAAATGTACAGTAGTAGATTAGTAGATTCGAAAAAAAATTTATTACCACCACTGCATATCAAGTTGGGCCTAATGAAAAACTTTGTCAAGGCATTAGATAGAGATGGGTCAGCTTTTCAATACCTGCGTCAGAAATTTCCAAGCCTAAGTGAGGCAAAGGGTAAAGAAGGTATTTTTGTTGGGCCACAGATTTGAAATATTTTGAAAGATACACAGTTTGAAAACACTTTAACAGGTATTGAAAAAACTGCTTGGAATGATTTCCGTCTGGTGGTCACTAATTTCTTGGGAAATAGAAAAGCTGACAACTATAAAACCCTTGTCAAAAATATGCTGTCATCGTATCAAAAGATGGGCTGTGATATGCACTCACACCTGGACTTCTTTCCTGACAATTGCGGAGCTGTAAGTGATGAGCACGGCGAACGTTTTCATCAGGATATTTCAACAATGGAAAAAAGGTACCAGGGAAAGTGGAATCCTTCCATGCTTGCAGACTACTGTTGGACTCTTGGTAGAGATGCTCCAGAAACGATCCATAAAAGAACAGCAAAAAGACAGCGCATATAGTGATTCTTATAAGTATATGAATCTTGTTACTTTTTTAATATATCCTTAAAAATAAAAAGTTTTTTTTCTAAACCTCAACTAATTTTTTTATTTCATTGGCATTTTTGGATTCAGCGCCTCAAAATTAACAAAGAAGTGCACTTTTCCCACAAGATACAATTAAAAAACTAAAATTTGTTGTCCAGTGTTATCTTTCGGAATGGTTTGTGATTTATGTCGGCAAGGCAAACTCGTGTATTTTGCTATAAAATGCTCTTTGAATGAAGTAAACTAGTAGTGATGGCAGGAAGATAGGTGTTTTGGGATAAACAATTAGAAATTCTCAAAGACTACTCGACCAATCGACTCCAATTTTGTTGTTGTTACTTAGAAGTACGAACCCGGCGGATATAAAGAATTTCAAGCAGCTGCGTGAAATTATCGTCGCATTAGCAGCAAGTACCAAAACCTGCACTTTGCCTCGTTTTCAGCCATCATTTCTTTACTATTATACGGATCTTTTTCGTGTGGCCTCATTTTGTAGGTATCATAAATACTTAAAAATCTTATTTGAAGAGTTTTTCCGTTCCCGCAAACACTCTCGATTGAATCCCAAAAAACACGTTTTCTCATTCTTTGTTGTCGAATAAAAATTGGTGTATCCATTTTATGCGTTCACGTTTAAAATACCCCCTTGAACAACTTGCATCAATAAAACCAGACTTTACAATTATTTCGCAAACAAGGGGTATTTTCGTCTAATATGATTAGACTAATACATCAAAGTTTTCATGTAACCGAGACTTTAAATTTCGAAAAGTCTGAATGTACCAGCCGCAAAATATTGCAAAAGGAAGAATTTTTTTTAAACCAAACGGCGACAACTTCAACCATTACATATTTACGAGTATGCAACAAGTCAGTACTTGAAATTTCTGAGCAGATGCATTGCAAGTACTTTAATTTATTTTTTACGCTATCGCTGCTGTTTCACCTCACATCCCCTTCGAACTAAAGCGACAAAACGCAATAACAAGAAGAGACAACTGGCTAACTCGGTGGTTAATGATGTCTGGGAATAGGTTAAAGGATCTTTTCCACTTGTCGAAATATAACCCAAGTCTTAGGGAGTACTATAATAGTTACAAGAAACTATTCAGGATGTTAAGATGTTAAGAGGGGCAAAACAGTTATACAGGGTGGTCCATAAGTCCTTTGAAATTTCACTTTTTAATAAAATTTAACGGGTGAGCGTGAGCGGCGCGGGCGAGGTGGGGGCAGTATCTTCAGTGTCTGGGAATTCAGTCGCCATGGAGTGTTTCACTGGAGCGGATCGTGCTTTTTGTGTGCGCGCGTTTTATCAAAATAATGATTCGGCAACCATTGCGCGGCGTAAATATCGAGAATACCACAATTTACACAAAGTGTCCAACAGCTCAAACGATTAAGAACTGGGTTGTTAAGTTCGAAGAGACTGGTTCGACGTTAGATAAACAGCGGTGGGGTCGACCAAGGACAACTCGTATTGAAGAAAACATCAACATTGTGGCACAGTCTGTTCGTCAAAATCCTACCCAGTCTACTCGTAAGCGTTCCAGTGCACTAAACGTACCCAGAACATCTTTACAGCGGATTTTAAGGAAAGATTTACGTCTGCACGCTTACAAAATTCAGTTAGTGCAGGAATTAAAAGATAATGACGCTATTCAGAGACTAAACTTTGCGAATGAAATGTTGAATCGATTTTCTTCGCTCAATAATGTGTTGTTCTCGGACGAGGCTCACTTCCATTTAAACGGGCATGTAAATAAACAAAATTGCCGTTATTGGAGCCCCGAAAATCCAAGGCGTAAGCATCAGAAGCCCTTACACAGCAGTAAAGTTACAGTTTGGGCTGCTATGTCAGCGCATGGCATCGTAGGCCCTTATTTTTTTGAGGACAACAGAGGTCGCGCATTAACTGTTACTTCGGAGCGGTATGTAGCAATGATAGAAGAGTTTTTGACACCAGCGTTGCAGAATTTTCCAGACTATAATACGCAGACCTAGTTTCAACAGGACGGAGCAACTGCCCACACCTCCAACACTTCTATGCCCGTCGTCTGTCAACTTTTTCCCAGCAAAGTAATTTCTCGAAGAGGAGACATTTCCTGGCCACCACGTAGTCCAGATTTGACCCCAATGAACTTCTTTTTATGGGGCTACCTCAAGAGTAAAGTGTACGACACCACTCCGCGATCAGTTGATGTCCTGAAAGAAAATATCCGAAGAGAAATGGCAAGCATTACAGTGTTGACTTGCCGCGCAGTCATCGACAATTTTAGACGTCGTTTATATGAGTGCCGTGATCGTAATGGATTGCATTTAGACGATGTGATTTTAAAAACATAATTCCCATTCAATAAAGATGATAACAAAATATAATAATTCTTCATAATGTAACTAGTTTGGTTTTATTCCTTTTTTTCCAGCTCAAAGGACTTATGGGCCACCCTGTATAACTCTAAAGTGATTGCTGATACTAATTGTGAATTTAAAACTGTTTGGCACACAAACAAAACTCAAGTAAGAAAATTAGTACCATATGTCACTCAGTATTGATGGGCAAACAGTATCTGATCCCAAACAGGTCTCACAATTATTTAAATGGTGTCACTGAAAATTATGAAACTAAGATACCACCAACTATACTAAGTGACATATAAATCCGAACACCCAGTTTAAATGGTTTTATTTTAATAAAATTTTGTATAAGTACTTAATGAAGCATAATAAGTAAATGATAAAAATTTCAAAATGATTGCACTGCTTTAAAGCCCTTTGACCTTTAATAATGTGTGGATGCACCCTGATGTGCTACGCATTCTCCAACGCGCCTAGGCATGCTTCTGATCATGGTGGTCAATGTCCTCCTGTGGTATCTCATTCCAGGCAACCACCAACTCCTCTCGAAGTGCTTCTAGAGTCTGAGGAGGACGTTGCAAATTGAGCAATCTCCTACCCATCATATCCCACACGTGCTCAATTGGGGATAAGTCGGGAGATCTTGGTGGCCATGGTAACAATGTGACATCATTATGTTGAAAGAAGTCTATTGTGACTCTTGCAACATGTGGTCGGGCATTATCTTGTTGGAAAGTTGGATCTGCCAGGATGTCAAGATAGGGTAAAAGATGGGGTTCTAGAACTTCGTGGATATAACGCTGCGCGTTCTCTGCACCACTCAAGGCGATTACGTCGGTGTTCTCGAGTTAAAGGGAGGACCCAGTGTGGCCGGTATGAAAACAAGCCAAAACTTCTCATTCGTCGGTAAACACTTCGCATGCCAATAGGTCTTCCGTGTTCTGCAAACCATTCATTTGCAATGGACCTGGTAGTGGAGAAACGGTCCCTTAAGGCCAATAATCTTAGGCGGCGATCTTCACGGTCTGTTGTTCTACGGCGGCATCCAGTGCCCCTTGCTCTTTGCGTACGGCCTTCTCGAAGCCATGCCTGACAACACCTAACCACAGTGTCTACACTTCTTTGCACTCTAACTGCAATTGCCCGAAAAGGAAGTCCAGCTTCCCGAAGTCCCACTATACGGCCCCTATCAAACTCACTAAGTTGACGAAATCGTACAGGTCTCCGTACTCTAGGCATCGTAACCGATCGTAAAGGATGTCAAGAACCAAAATCCGCCAACGTTGATTCTTGACTGCGGCTGAAATATTCATTTTTAGAGCGTTAGTGAATTAAAAAAAAACAGTATAAAAACCGGAATGTCCAACTGATAAGGCTGAAAATTTTTTCACTTGTTATTTACAGTAAGATAAATACATTCACCAACTTTTATTAAAATAAAACCATTTAAACTGGGTGTTCGGATTTATATGTCACTTAGTATATAACTGTGATCAGAAAAAACCTTCTTTTTCCGGCCAGCTACTGCGATCGATACATTTTCCAGCTATGAACATGGAATAAGCGATAAAATTAATGAAAAAGTGTACAAATCTTATAGTTGGACCTCTTACATATTTGCTAAATCGCTTTCTTAAAGAAGGAACATTTCCTGTGTACCTGAAATGCTCTCAAATTGTCCCATTGCCAAAGTTTTATGATGCCGAGAGTATTACGGATCATCCTCCAATCCCATTACTTAGTCAATTTCGTAAAACCAGAGTCTCGTGCAACTTGTCGTAAATGCATCATTGGAAATGCATAAAAACACCCCAAAACTGCTATTTCAATGGCTTCATCGATACTAAAGGTTTATTGCTTTGAATCGTAGGCTTCATACAACCGAAATTTTTGAAATTTTCTAGTGCTCGTTTAGCCGTATGTACTTCCCCACGGGTATCATGTAAAAAACCTACGAAACGTCAAAAAAAAAACCTATAAGATGTCAACTTGCAGACTAGGTAGTTTTTTAGGGCGCAAGCAGTCATTCCACGTTTACTCACTAGGATCGTTGTGAACGTCCATCTATGGAGGAATCACTCAACTAAGCTTATACGCATTATGGGTTGCATAGCTTTGTGAGGCCATACAATAATAATAATAATAATAATAATAATCGTCTTTATTTAAACTGTACAATTTCATACAGAGAAACAAGAGTTGCATATGGTGGCGAAGTTTAGCAACATGCTACTCTTACTCTTAACCACCCATGCAAAAAAAACAAGTTGTTAAGTAGCAGATATCAAACAAAATATACATACACATGTAAATACGTACATATATACATACATATGTGAAAAATTAAAGCTTCCGCCTTTTGTTGGGTACTTCGACAAAATTTAAGCAAAGAGGACTCTTTATACTTTTTTTAATTCTCTCTAGCTTTCAATGGACTTTGCCATCATCATCAGGAGCTGCAATTACAATGATAACAGTAGCAACAAAAGTGTAAAATGAATTTAAATTGAATCAACTTACAGTAGTATGTGAGGATGTTGCTAATTGTTGTTTTCGTATAGGATGAGGGAAACGTCCAGTAACATGGTGAGAGCTGGATACATGGTACAATGGTTAAAATTATATAAAATATGACAAGACAAGTTAAAGACAGATTAAAAATTATTTAGAAAACATTAGAGCATTATGTCGTGAAGCCACTTGATGATTGCACAAAATGGTGGTCATGGAATAATGAGTGAGATGAACCTTTGACAGAAGGCCGAAGGTTGTCAATGTCTGTGTTGATTTAAGCAAAGAGGACTCTTTATACTTTTTTTAATTCTCTCTAGCTTTCAATGGACTTTGCCTTCATCATCAGGAGCTGCAATTACAACGATAATAGCATTGACAACCTTCGGCCTTCTGTCAAAGGTTCATCTCTCTCATTATTCCATGACCACCATTTTGTGCAATCATCAAGGGGCTTCACGACGTAATGCTCTAATGTTTTCTAAACAATTTTTAATCTGTCTTTAACTTGTCTTGTCATATTTTATATAATTTTAACCATTGTACCATGTATCCAGCTCTCACCATGTTACTGGACGTTTCCCTCATCCTATACGAAAACAACAATTAGCAACATCCTCACATACTACTGTAAGTTGATTCAATTTAAATTCATTTTACACTTTTGTTGCTACTGTTATCATTGTAATTGCAGCTCCTGATGATGATGGCAAAGTCCATTGAAAGCTAGGGAGAATTAAAAAAAGTATAAAGAGTACTCTTTGCTTAAATTTTGTCGAAGTACCCAACAAAAGGCGGAAGCTTTAATTTTTCACCTAACTGGTCTAGACGACAATGACCACGTCTCAAGTTACATACATATGTATATACATACATACATATACACACATATATACATACATGTTGCACCAAGGTTTACTACATGTACAAAAGGGAAGTGAAGAATCATTTAACAATATATCTATAGCAATCTAATTAAGACTATGGATCCAAGCAAATATGAGATTTGACAGCTTTCTTGAAGCAATTTAAGGACATGGTTTTGAATTCAGCACTCAAGGCATTGTATAACACTGAAGCACTGTACGTGAAAGAAGGCTGGAATAAAGTTGTGGAGTGAATAGGTGTAGTTATCAAATCTGGAAATCTAATATGTCTATGATGAATATTACGCCTAAAGATCAGCTTTTCTCTTAAGTATATAGGTTTTGACATAAGTATTAGTTTATGAATGAAAACAAGGTAATGATATTTGACAATATTTTTTGTTATCATCCAGTTTAATTCAATAAGACTACCAGGAACATGGTCGAAGCGCCTTAAACCGCAGATGAACCTAGCACAATTGTTTTGCACAATTTGAATCCGATTTCTAGTAACAACATTGAGACATGGATAATATAAAATATCACAGTAGTTAAAAATCGGCATAACCAAAGATGAACACAGTTTTTTCCTTAGCTTATAATTGGAAATTGCTTTATTGGCATATAGTGATCTCAGTCTCAAGTTGGTTTTCTTCAAAAGATTTTTAACATGACTGGTGAATCTATGTTTGAAATCGATTACCACGCCAAGAATTTTAACCTCGTCAACCGGGTACAGTCTTTGAGATCCAATTTTAATAGTTAATTGACTTTTAATTTCGTCTCTCCTACTATCCGAACAAAAAAACAACATACTGGATTTACCAGGATTTATTGACAGGTTGTGGTTATTCGAGAAGTCATACACTTTTTGAATATCATGGTTTATTGATGTCCGTGCCATTTCCATATCATCAGTATCAAAATCATGGACCAGTTGAGTATCGTCCGCATAAGACTGGAGTTCACAAAAACTCACAGCCTTAGGCAGATCAGCAATATATATCAAAAACAACAAGGGACCCTAAACAGACCCCTGGGGTCTCCAGACGAGATTTCTAGAAAACTAGATTTATTGTTTTCAATTGATACACACTGCGATCGATTTGATATATAATTTCGAAAAAAGTTCAATGCAATTGGATCTATGCCATATGGTCCTTGTTTGTAGTTTTTATCTCTGAGAAGAAGGCTGGTTGAATAGCAAGATCGCATCTGGATGATTATGTGTATCGGTCTGCATGTGTATAAAATCAGTGATATTTGCTGTGAGAAAATCATTACTGAATATGCTGCCAATGAAGTATATCTATTGGCTGTGCCCGACGGGTTATTTTTATGTTGTGCTTTCGGGAGAGAGGTTATGTTCAAAGTTATAAATTACGAAAAACTGAGGAGAATTACGGGAAATCATCACCGCGTCCGCGTTGTGTGTAATTACTGTTAGCATGTATATGGCTTGTAATTCGACAGTGTACAGTGAATATAATTATCTCTTATCTCTCTCATTTTTGAAATTCAGCAAATTTGTATATGTAATTTCCAGAATGGATAAGAAAAAGTGGATGCGCTACTAATTCCTAGCTTTGATTCTCAATTGAGTGTATACTAAGTGACATATAAATACGAACACCCAGTTTAAATGGTTTTATTTTAATAAAAGTTGGTGAATGTATTTATCTTACTGTAAATAACAAGTGAAAAAATTTTCAGCCTTATCAATTGGACATTCCGGTTTTTATACTGCTTTTTTTTAATTCACTAACGCTCTAAAAATGAATATTTCAGCCGCAGTAAAGAATCAACGTTGGCGGATTTTGGTTCTTGACATCCTTTACGATCGGTCACGATGCCTAGAGTACGGAGACCTGTACGATTTCGTCAACTTAGTGAGTTTGATAGGGGCCGTATAGTGGGACTTCGGGAAGCTGGACTTTCTTTTCGGGCAATTGCAGTTAGAGTGCAAAGAAGTGTAGACACTGTGGTTAGGTGTTGTCACGCATGGCTTCGAGAAGGCCGTACACAAAGAGCAAGGGGCACTGGACGCCGCCGTAGAACAACAGACCGTGAAGATCGCCGCCTAAGATTATTGGCCTTAAGGGACCGTTTCTCCACTACCAGGTCCGTTGCAAATGAATGGTTTGCAGAACACGGAAGACCTATTGGCATGCGAAGTGTTTACCGACGAATGAGAGGTTTTGGCTTGTTTTCATACCGGCCACACTGGGTCCTTCCTTTAACTCGAGAACACCGACGTAATCGCCTTGAGTGGTGCAGACAACGGTCACTCTGGGATCAGGAATGGAACAGTATTGTCTTTAGTGACGAGTCTCGATTTTGTTTAGGCATGCACGATGGTCGTGCCAGGGTTAGAAGGCGACGTGGTGAAAGAATGAATCCACAGTTTTTTGTTGAAAGACATGTTCATCACACTGTTGGAGTTATGATTTGGGGTGCTATAGCTTATGGTTCCAGGTCACCTTTAATCTTCATCAGAGGTAACATGAACACGCAGCGTTATATCCACGAAGTTCTAGAACCCCATCTTTTACCCTATCTTGACACCCTGGCAGATCCAACTTTCCAACAAGATAATGCCCGACCACATGTTGCAAGAGTCACAATAGACTTCTTTCAACATAATGATGTCACATTGTTACCATGGCCACCAAGATCTCCCGACTTATCCCCAATTGAGCACGTGTGGGATATGATGGGTAGGAGATTGCTCAATTTGCAACGTCCTCCTCAGACTCTAGAAGCACTTCGAGAGGAGTTGGTGGTTGCCTGGAATGAGATACCACAGGAGGACATTGACCACCTGATCAGAAGCATGTCTAGGCGCGTTGGAGAATGCGTAGCACATCAGGGTGCATCCACACATTATTAAAGGTCAAAGGGCTTTAAAGCAGTGCAATCATTTTGAAATTTTTATCATTTACTTATTATGCTTCATTAAGTACTTATACAAAATTTTATTAAAATAAAACCATTTAAACTGGGTGTTCGGATTTATATGTCACTTAGTATATTTTTGACAAGAACCCAATATAATTATTATATTATAATAAATTGCAAAATACTCGAAAAGTAAACATTTTTGGGATAGATAACCCTGTTTAAAGTTACGCTATTTTTAATGTTTGATGCGATAAACTTAAGACATTCAATTTTTATACTAATTTTTTGACCACCCTGTATAAATAATTATCATACAAAATCTATTAAACTACATCCCTGTTTACCAGAAAATCAATCCACATTAAACAATAAGGTGTTCTACATAGGGAACATAAACAATTATTTTAGGGCCAGCAAACGTCATTCTTGACATAAAATTTGAAATATGTCAAAAACTATCCATGGTATAACCGGAAGTGCCACCATCTTGAAAATATTTTAGCTGTCGTTGCCCCATCGACATTAGTATACTCACAAATTTTCAAAAATATCATATGCCTACTTTTCGAGAAATCTATCGATGGAGTTCCCGATGCGACACCCTGTATACATATATGAGTTACTAGTGTACGTTAGATCTAGGCGTGACGACTTCGTTGTGTTAAACAACCATAACGTTTATAATACCAGAAATTCGTCAGTTTTAATGATACCGACAGAAATGTTGCAATCCACAGAGAAAAGCCACAAGCACATGGGAATAAGAGTATTCAGTAGACTGCCGCAGAGTCTAAGAACTTTATCATTAGGTATATTTAAAAAAAAATCAAAAGTCCACTAAACCGAAAAGCATACTCCCTCAATTAATATCTTATGACAATACAGGGTGACTTTGAAGTTGAGTCATTAATTTTCAGATAATGATTGTAGAAGGAAGATAAACCAAAATATGTGTGTAAAAATAAAAAAAAAATTTTACCTTGTTTTCTAAAGTATCATCCCGACAAGTATTTCAGTGCGGAGCTGTATTTGATCGTGAGGTCTTGGAGCACCGGCATGCCGTCCCCTGTGAGGTCTTAAGTCACCTGATTCACGAGCCCGTTGTACTACATTAACAAAGGCACGAGGGGTTGGTTGCACTCGGTTGGGAAACCGATCCGCATAAACATGTGCCATTTTTTATTTCGTTTGAGCCACGCAACAGACACCACTATTCACTCACGCGTTACCGACTGACACTGACTGTATACAACTGAATAAAATAATTGTAAAAACATCGTTCCAAATTCTTTCGCTTTTTTGTTTTCGATGCGATGAACCGATAAGGCGGATTATATCCGTTGTTGCCAAACACGAGCACATGATATTATTATTGAGACAGGGCGGTACTCAAACTTCCAAAGGGCTATAACTTTGTTACTTTAATTTTACCAGAAAAATGGTAAAGGAAAAACATTTCTTTTGATCAGATCTACTCACTGTTAAAATAAATGACTCAACTTCGAAGTCACCCTGTATATGCTTTTAAATGCACAGGGCAATATCCATTTGTTTCATTTTGTTTTATCTCATTTTATCTAGTTTTTATCAATTTTAATTTTGTTATCCAGTTATTTTTCCTTCTTCTTCACATTTTAACCACTAACTTTTTAATTCTTGATATTATTTTTTTTACTATCATGTTTTTTACAACGTGTTTTCTCTTTATAAACGTATGGTCTGTGTGTATGTATGGTGTGAATGTTTTTATTGGATTCTAAGAACATTTATGTTTCAGTGATGTAATGTTTATTTTTTCCTTCACTGATATGTCTTGCATGTTTAAGTTTTTTTATGCATTCAATGCCATTCTTCGATTATCGATTGAATAAACAATATCTACATATCCATCTGTTGATTTTGTGATTTCAAACTTAGTTTATGAGAAGGAAAATATCAACTTTCAGGACACCGTGTATATCGTACTCTTCAAATAGATGACATGACGTCGCACGCCCTAACCAGGCAATCCCCATGCTCATTACCATTGATTAACGTATTATACCGAAAGATCCTAGGGCCATCTATGAGACAGTAGTAGATCACAATCCATCCACGTTGAAATGAGTACAAGTGTTGTTCTGAAGATACCCAATCGGGTGTCAGAGAGGCACTAAAAGGATATGAAGATCCTAGCGCCATCTTTGAGATAGCAGAACCAAACACTATTTTCAAAGCATACTTCTAAATTCATTTTTGTGATCCGGTGCTCTCATATACGAGAAGTCGACGTCAAGCCGAAACCGGGTGATGGGCAGTCATAACAGCTATCAGAAAAATATTTAAAAAAATTTTATGTATGTGTTTTGAAAATTATAGGTCTTTGAAAAAGATATAGAAATTTCACACCCTACGGCAGTCTGTCAACTCCCGTTACCACAAATATTAACTTTTTTTGGATTTTATTTTTACAATGTAATGATGAATAATGCATCTTCAAACTGATGTCTCAACCTTACTGCCAACTTTTCTCGTTCAGGAAAAATTGCCACTTATTTCCCAACCAAGCATTCCAAAGTAAAACTTTGCTCAACTTTAACTGGCTGTACTGGAAAAAAATGTACTACGAGAGTTTGGCAAGTAACCTTAAAAGTTGGCGCATTTAATAAGGATTCCAAAATGGTATAACACTTAGAAGATTACTCGTTAACTTATGCACAATTTTTATTTGAAAAAAAATTTTTTCAAAATTTCCTAATTAAACAGCGATTATGAAAACGCACAAGGACCCTTAAGGATAACTGTTTGCACAACAGTGAGCGTCAAAATGCTGCTGATGATGATTTACCTTTACAGCAAATGCTCAAACTGTTTTCCTTCAGCCGCAATACACGCTCGACATCTTCTTAAAAAAGATCGGGTTATTAAACGAGCGAATCCACGGTTATTAACAAACTCAGCTGCTTCTTTGCCGTAGCTCAGCTACATTTTGAATCGGCTTGAAATATACTTTTTCTCTTACAGTTCCCCAGTAAAAAAATCTAAAGGATTCAAATCAGGTGATCGGGCTGGCCACGGTATTGTACCAGACCGCCTTATCCATCTGCCTGGAAAGTTTTTATAGCGATACTCTCTCACTGAGAGTGCATAGTGCGCTGGGCAGCCATCATGCTGAAACCACATGTCCCTGTAAATACTCAGTGGCACGTCCACTAATAAATTTTGTACATGATTTTTCAAAAAATCCAAATAAACTTCAGCAGTCAAAGTCTCTGGGAACTCAAACGGACCGATTATTTTACCATTTAAAATTCCTGTCCAATGGTTTATCTTGAAGCGATATTGAGATTTATCTTTTCTCATCAAATGTGGGTTTGCTACGTGCCACTCGTGTAAGTTATGCAGGTTCATGTACCCATCTTTCTTAAATGTGGTCTTATCCGACCATAAAATTTTTTTCAAAGAACTGTGGAACTTTCCTGTGTCTTTCTAACATTGTGCGACAAAAAGCAACTCGGGGCTCATAATCCCGGGGCAGGAGAGGTTGAACACGCTCTATGTGGTATGGATGATGCACATCACTTACTTGCTATTGCACACTTTGATACCGATCAGTACTCCTTCGTTTACTGCGCATCTTTACATGTTCGTGCTTGTTGATTTCATACTGTTACTAATTTTGGATTCGTGAACTGGACTGTTGATCGCTTGTGATTTGGATTTGGACTGTTTAATTGCTCTTCAAAACAACATTTGCTTTCCTTAGACTATCTTTGATAGTGTGATTGTGCAGTGCCGCTATGTCCGTGTACACCGTACATAAATATGCTAACATGCACCTCATTTATGGGGAATGCAGATGCAACGCTAGTGCTGCAGCGAGACTTTACTGTGAGAGGTACCCGAATGCAGCTCGTCATCCAGATCATCGAGTGTTCACAAATGTGCACCGCTTACTGTTCTCAGAGGGCCAACTACCAAACCAATCACACGGTGAGGGAAGATCTTTCCTTCCTTACGAAGACGTGGTGCTAGGAGCTGTCGAAGAAGATCCGAGTACTTCAGTGCGTGCAATAGAACTAAAAACAGGTGTGCCCAAAAGTACAGCCCATAGAATCTTGCAAAAAAACGTGCTCCATCCATACCACGTACAGCGTGTTCAAGTTCTTCTGCCCCGGGATTATGAGCCCCGAGTTGTTTTTTGTCGCACAATGTTAGAAAGACACAGGGAAGATCCACGGTTCTTTGAAATGAGATGAGACCACATTTAAGAAAGATGGGTACATGAACCTGCATAACTTACACGAGTGGCACGTAGCAAACCCACATTTAATGAGAGAAGATAAATCTCAATATCGCTTCAAGATAAACCATTGGACAGGAATTTTAAAAGGTAAAATAATCGGTCCGTTTGAGTTCCCAGAGACTTTGACTGCTGAGGTTTATTTAGGTTTTTTGCAAAATCATTTAGAAAATTTATTGGAGGACGTGCCACTGAGTATTTACAGGGACATGTGGTTTCAGCATGATGGCTGCCCAGCGCACTATGTACTCTCAGTGAGAGAGTATGTCGATCAAAACTTTCCAGGCGGATGGATAGGGCGGTCTGGTACAATACCGTGGCCAGCCCGGTCACCAGATTTGAATCCGTTAGATTTTTTTTACTGGGGAACTGTAAAAGACAAAGTGTATTTCAAGCCGATTCAAAATGTAGCTGAGCTACGGCAAAGACTATTGGAAGCAGCTGAGTTTGTTAATAACCGTGGATTCGCTGGTTTAATAACCCGATCTTTTTTAAGAAGATGTCGAGCGTGTATTGCGGCTGAGGGAAAACAGTTTGAGCATTTGCTGTAAAGGTAAATCATCATCAGCAGCATTTTGACGCCCACTGTTGTGCAAACACTTATTCTTAAGGGTCCTTGTGCGTTTTTATAATCGCTGTTTAATTAGGAAATTTTGAAAAAATTTCATCAGTTTTTCAAGTAAATATTGTGCATAAGTTAACGAGTAATCTTCTAAGTGTTATACCATTTTGGAATCCTTATTAAATGCGCCAACTTTTAAGGTTACTTTCCAAACTCTCGTAGTACATTTTTTCCAGTACAGCCAGTTAAAGTTGAGCAAAGTTTTACTTTGGAATACTTGGTTGGGAAATAAGTGGCAATTTTTCCTGAACGAGAAAAGTTGGCAGCAAGGTTGAGACACCAGTTTGAAGATGCATTATTCATCATTACATTGTAAAAATAAACTCCAAAAAAAGTCAATATTTGTAGTAACAGGAGTTGACAGACTGCCGTAGGGTGTGAAATTTCTCTATTTTTTTCAAAGAAATATAATTTTCAAAACACATACATAAAATTTTTTTAAATATTTTTTTGATAGCTGTTATGACTTTGCCTATCACCCAGTTTCGGCTTGACGTCGACTTCTGGGGCACCCTGTATGGCGCTAGCGTATTGGGCGTCGGAATATAGTATAAGGTTGACTAATCCAGGTAGAATACAGTATCAATGGTGCTTGCCACCGATAGCTAGTGCGTAGTACACAATAATCGCATGGTGAAGAAGTCACTATCTGGTATAAGAAATCAGAATTTGACAGTAAGAATTCGAGATACATATGCAGAACTTTGAAAAATGCTAACGAAGATTGGAAAAATGACGCCTTGTCGTTCGAAATGGCTTCGTCGGTACCTCAGGCTAGACATAAGTTTTGGCAGCTTACCTTGTTATTCTTGCCACCTGGTTTGCAGTGTTGCCTGCTCTTCGGACGTGTTTCATCCCTTTGCTGTTTTGTTGAACATTATAAAAAAAGACGCTTGGAATAAAATATTGAGGAGTACCAATGGAGAAACATAAGATTTAAGGCGTAATACTGTTTGCCATATAGCTAAAGGTCATATTCCCATTGTATGTGCAAGACTGGTGGTGTTTATGTTTTATGAAAATTTGTATTTTTAAGCATATATCGTGTCCACAATTTGCACATAAACATACAACAGTATAAATAGTGTGTGTCTAGGTATTTTGGAGTATTTTGATATATAATTACAGCAAAATACTATGCATAATAATAAAAATAATGCTTTTAACAAAGAACGTAACTTTTTTAGGATGAATATGGTAAAACAACTAAAAAAATATATTTTGTACAAATTTATTATATGTTCCTACAAACGTATAATACCTAACTAACAATAATTGTCAGACATACTGTTCGTAATCTACAATTTATCAATCAATTAAGCTATAACAGTATGCGTTATTGTTTTTACAATATATTATACCTATTATGATAATACTAAGCAAGTCGATATACACGTACAATGGGAATATTTATCGGAATAATCTTTAGCTATTTGGAAAATAGTATTACGCCATGTTAAATGTTTCTCCATTGGTATTCCTCAACATTTTATTCAAATGCTTATTTTTTATAACATTCTAAAAAAATAGCAAAGGTAGCTAAAATGACCGATGAGCTGGCAATACCGCAATCCAGGTGACAAGAATATGACAAGCCTGTGGTACCGAGCCATTTCGAACGTCAAGGCGTCAATTTTCCAAATTTCATTTGCATTTTTTTAAGTTGTGCAACGATTTCGGGAAAAAAATCCCTACGGAGTATATTTCAACAGTTGTCTTGCGTGGCAATGTTATCTTTACTCGGGTCAACCCCTTTCTAGAAAGGACAACTTATAAATAACCCGTCAAGCACAACTAATAGATATCCTTCATTGGCAGCATATTCAGTAATACTTTTCTCACATATCAAATATCACTGATTTTACATACACATGCAGACACTTAGGTGCGATATTTCTACTCAAGCAACTTTAGTTCTTTCACATCTTCTCACAGACTTTCTGCAACCGACAAGCAACCAACAATGCGTTTTCACCCCTCCATAGATATATATCTTGTGATAGGCCTCACAGCGATCATAGAGTGCAAACGTGGAATGAACTATTTGAACACTAAAATCTACCTATAACATTTTGTTGTATTTTTTTTGCGTTTTTTAGGTTTATCACATAATACCCCTGCCGGGATTTCATTGGCGTAGTGGGCAGTATCTAGCACAGTGTTGCCATTCTAATTCTGTAAATGATTGATGGTATCTCTGAAGGCAACGCCGTGTGTTACGCCTAATAAAGGTGGGTGGACCATGGAACGCCACGCTGATAAAGTTATATTCTTTTATTACTGGCTAAATGAAACAAGCAAATTAAGTAACACTTTGTTCTATTATGTAGCTTATAAAATATTTATCTTTATTGCAGGGTTAACCATTATTTAACTCAAGTTTTATTGAACTCTTATAAACGGCTCCGTAGAAAGCCGATCCGTTAAACTTGAAGCTAACGTTCGGGTCAAAATATCTGACTATACTGCTTAAACTATGTATTAAAGTATTTCATCGTAATGAAACATCAAATACTTACGATAATATATTCCCATAAAGAATAAATACTCAATGAACATAACTTGAACGCTATCGTAAAACTAAGAATATATTCGTGAATATTTATTTACCTAACAAGTGCGGAAAATACACCCGCAAGCGTTAGGTATAAGATTTTTCTACCAGCGTACGGAAAGTATATTTTATCTGAAGTCACTTGAAACACTGTGAAATACCGGGTGGGTTTTATATATCTATATTTAACACGCTCTGTTGCTGCAAAAATCGCCAAATTTCGCAGCAAATATCCCCCTTATAAGAGATCAAAGGCAGTTTCACCGGTCCACGTGGAGTAAAGCACGCCTATGCGTGGACATAGCCAATGAGAAAGCGTGTATTTCAGAGCTCGGAACAAGTGCAGGTGGCTACTGAAAATTGAAACAGTTTAGCCAGTGCCGTGTAGCGGTGAATAAACGTGTTTTCTTTAGTCTGTCCGTGTTTTTTCATAGATTTTATTAGTTTGTGTGTTTTTGACTTTTGAATACTTGGTTTACTTGTTGATTTAATTGTTGTATTGATTGTTCTTGTGTGTCCTAAATATGGCTCTTTGGAGACCTTGGGAAAATGCTCCAAGCCACGAGGAGATGGTTGATGAACCTGTGCAGGCAGAATTCTTTCATAAAGATTTAGAGGAACAGACCCAAAGAGTAATCCTAAATATGTATGATTGTCTGAAAAACGAAAATCCAGATTCCTCGCAAAATCAAATTTTAAACAGAATTTGTATCCTGACAAAAATCAGTCGGTCTACCATTTATCGGGTTATAAAAAGGGGAGATGTAGTCAACCATTCCTTCCACAGAAAGCGCATAGGGCAAAAATTAAAAAGAATAGACGTGGGTTTTCAGGAAGATATTCGTCGTATAATATAAGGATTTTATAAAGAAAATTTGGTGCCCACGTTGGAAATGATACGGGATAAATTAAAAGATTATCCTGAAGATTTTTATAATTACAAATGCTTAGACTCACTGCACTGTATTGTAAAACTGTGTGGTTTTCAATACAAAAAATTAGATAAAAGAATGGTGATTATGGAGTCGTCTCGAATCGTTGAATTGCGCCAAGAATTTTTGCACAAAGTTAAAATCTATAGAGAGCAGAAAAGAAATCTGATTTACCTGGATGAAACGTGATATGATACCCATGATGTTGTGCAGTACGGCTGGGTTGACGACAGCAACAAGTGCATTTTAAATGCACCATGCAACCGTGGAAAACGAATCATTATTCTCCATGCTGGCAGTGAAAATGGATTTATACCTAATGCCTTGCTGTTACCTGCCAAAAATATCAAAGAATCATGTGCCGACTATCATGAGGACATGACCTCCGACTTATTTGAAAAGTGGATAGAGCAGCAGTTAATACCAAACATTTCCCCAAATTCAGTGATCCCGAGGGAATGGAAATACCACAAAAATCAACCAAAGCCATATTATTGGATCTTATTAAAAGACAAAAATTTGAAAAAGAGTATGTTGTTGACAATCTGCTTCAGCAAAATGGCCATGAAGTATTACGTCTACCTCCCTATTACTGCACTTTTAACCCGATTGACTTGGTCTGGGCTGCTTTAAAAAAAAAGTAAGAAAACATAATCAGACTCCTCAATTAAGTGAATCGCTATTGGCCACAATAAGAGATGCAGTATCTCATATTGCTGCCACAGACCTATGGAAGCAGTGTTCTAGGCATATTATTGAAAAAGAAAATGAATATTGTGTTTTGCCTCCTGTAAATCCCGTTGTAATTCCTCTACAAGATGACTCTAGCGACAGCTCCGAAGGCGAGGATGATATATAAATACCTATAATGTAAGTCTTTATATACCTTTTTATATACCTACCTGCTATGTAAATATTTGCCTATGTCAAACGTTGGAATTCTGTAATTTTTCCATTTCTTAACTTTCAGTCAACATAAATTAAACTCCCAATATAAGTATTTTTTATCCCAAATCAAAAAAATAAGAAGATAGTAAAATCCATTTATTGTGATATAAAAACATTATTATTATCGTTCTAAATAAATGCCGCACGCCTATGATACGTCATGAAATTACAAAGGACGCGCCGACCAAAGGTTTTTATGCTATTTCAAGTGACTTCAGATACACCATACTCATTTTCAATACGCATCTGTGTGCAGAAAGGAGCATGCGGAAAATTGCTACTTTCTACACGCATATGCAAGCTTAACGTCTTAAGATTAGTTGAGCCATATGATGAATTGGACCTACATTTTATCAAATGTCATAAGCTTAGTTAAGCCATATAATAAATTAGACCTAAATTTCATCAAATGCCATAAGCTAAGTTAAGCCACATGATAAATTGGACCTAAATTTCATCAAATGCCACATGATGAATTGGACCTACATTTCATCAAAGGCCATTAGCTTAGTTAAGTCATATGGTAAATTTGATCTAAATTTCAGCAAACGCCATAAGTTTAGTTGTGCTATATAGTAAATTTGACCCAAATATCATCAAATGCCACAAGCTTAGTTAAGCCATAAACTTTCATACACTCTAGTACAGCCATAGGTTAGTTAAGGTAAGCTTAATATTAGTACCTGATTTATAAAATTAAAGGATATTTATTATCATAGTGCGGTATACTAACCCTGCTTAACGAAAGTTATAACGAATGTAGTAGGAAAATTATAATGCAACATTGATTTTGTTTTGGTGAAAAAAATGGGTGAAAAAGTTGAACGTATGTAGAAAAACAATGTAATGATTGTAAATACGATTAAAATTAAACTTATTTTGAAAAGGTTTGTCAATTAGGCCATTAACGGTCAATCGTTTTGGTAAGAACCCTAAAACAGATGGTAAACCTCCTGAAGACAAATAAAACACATAAGGAGGATGGCCTGCCAGGGTACCCCGCTTTAAGGTTGTATCATATTTGTAAACGGAAATTTTATTTTGTAGGTGACGAAAACAACTGTCGGCGGTGGCGGCAACGGCTGCACGACGGCTGCAGGCGGCGGCGGGAACATTGGAAACGGAGGCGGAGAAACAACGGTGGCGCCAGCCGCTGCTGCGACGACAGCGACCTCGGTGCCGCAAACGGCAACCACCGTCGCCAAAACGCCAGCGAAAACCGGCTCGAACGCCAGCGAAGGAGGCGGCACGCCGAACGTTGTTAGCGGGGGCGGCAACAAGCCGTCCAGGGCCTACAACTATCATTCGTCGTCAGCGAATAAGGTGAGTAAATTTTGAGGTTAAAGGTCGGATATACAGGGTAGAAACTTTTTTACGGTTATCCATTACGTCAGTGACAGCTGATTACCTAGCAATATTTCAAAATATCCCATATCCACAAACAATACAGTGCATATCCACAAACAATACAGTGCTACCAGTAGAAGATACCACTCCATCGAAAAAACAGATTCTACCGCGGTGCTACCTGCCCTTTGGACGCGATCTCCCAAAAGAAAAACAATTCTTGACGCATTTTTTATATCTGACAACATGCAGATTCTTTAAAAGGGGTCTTTTTTTAACGAGATTATGCAAAAAAACAACTATAATATGTTTCTAAGCAGCTGCGAAGATACGTGCTGTACTATAACTCCCCCCGGAAATGCGCCGCGTGGCTGTCGGATGTGTGTAGGGCGATTCACTTTGACAAGTTGGTGCTGCGTGCGTGAATACAAAATACAAAATAAAGGAGGCAAATGGTGTTCCGATGCCTCAGCTGGAGGTGTAATTGACAAAATTTATCTATGATTCATAAGTGCATCAGTGTAAAAAAATATAAATAACCTATGCTCAATTTGCAGGATTGATGAAGCCTTTGCGAGCTTCGTTGAATATGTTACGGATTTGAAGGAAATATTTACAAAGAACTCGTGTGATCTGGCTTGTGTAAACAACATAAGAAAACGACTGAAAACTGAAGTCTTGAGCGCCAGTTTCACTCACCCTTGTGAACAGTTTTCTGGCGATCATTTTCTTTCACTCTATACACAAGTCCGCATTTATTTTCAATTCAACCGGGATATAATCACTACTAGGGCAAATAAAGCTGATCCTAAATTGAGAACATTGACTCATCTATCGATTTACCGAAATGAGACAGAAAAAAGTGTCATCTATTACCAGAATCGACCACTGAGAAAGTGAAAACAATTCGCGCTGTTCGATTCTGGTAACAGATCGCATTTTGTGATGTCTTATTTCGATAGACATTATGCAATGGATAGAGGATATTGCTCAGCTTTCGTTCATTGTCGTACCTGAGACCAAGTTATACCTTAGGAATTGCCAAATAGCACGAAACAGCTGTCCATGGTTGTCCGTCCGTCGCCGATGAACGGACGAAAGCTATACTTCTTACTAGTTTGATCTATAGTTTTATTTAGGACAGTTACTAATGGTACACCTCCTGCAGAGGTATCCATTCCATATCCTTTGTAGTTTATACTTCGAAGTTGAGTCATTTATTTTAACAGTGAGTAGATCTGATCAAAAGAAATGTTTTTTCCTTTACCATTTTTCTGGTAAAATTAAAGTAACAAAGTTATAGCCCTTTGGAAGTTTGAGTACCGCCCTGTCTCAATAATAATATGTGCTCGTGTTTGGCTACAACGGATATAATTCGCCTTATCGGTTCATCACATCGGAAACAAAAAAGCGAAAGAATTTGGAACGATGTTTTTACAATTATTTCATTCAGTTGTATACAGTCAGTGTCAGTCGGTAGTGGATAGTGGTGTCTGTTGCGTGGCTCAAACGAAATAAAAAATGGCACATGTTTATGCGGATCGGTTTCCCAATCGAGTGCAACCAACCCCTCGTGCCTTTGTTAATGTAGTACAACGGGTTCGTGAATCATTTGACTTAAGACCTCACATATGGACGGCATGCCGGTGCTCCAAGACCTCACGATCAAATACAGGTCCGCACTGAAATACTTGTCGGGAGGATACTTTATAAAACACGGTAAAAATTTTTTTTTTAATTTTTTTTTATTTTTACACACATATTTTGGTTTATCTTCCTTCTACAATCATTATCTGAAAATTAATGACTCAACTTCAAAGTCACCCTGTAGAAGTCCCATTTCACTTCACTAACGTTATTTTCTATTCTTTATTTCAGTTTTTCACCTAACTAAAAATACAAAAAATGAAAAAAAAATTTTTTTTTACCTACCTCAGCGCCCTTACAACCATTTCAAACTTGAGATCATACAGTATATTCCAAGTTTTGTTAAAATCGGCATTGGTTACCGATATAAATGACAAAGGCGCTAAAAATTATTTTTTAACTAGCATTTTTTTTATCAATTGCCTATACCATAAAAACAATGAATCACCCTGTATAAATACAATTACTTGATGCCATTACAAACAACTTTTTGACGTACGTGCGCCAACATACGACAGCACCACTGTGTATAAAGCAATAAAAAATTCTGGGACCTCTTCAGGCAGGGTTCTTTCGTTTTAAACATTTTGTTCTCATCAATTGTTTTAAACATGTTTAAAACATTCGCTTAGGTTTAAAACAGTTTAAAACATGTTTAAAACACTTAAATTAAATAAGCGTTTTTTTCTTCATTTTCTTTATTCATATAATAAATAAAAATAGGAAATGTTCTCAAATATATTATACAAACTTTTTAACATAAATATTTATTTATCAATAATAGGAACACAACAAAAATCGGAAAACATTTTGCATACAAGCGTTAACAAATTCCCCACACTCTTTCAGTCTCATAGTCATCTAAGTCATCAATCTGATATCTGATCAGTCACGTCATCAATGATGGAATTGAGCTCTTTAAAAATGGATACCAACTTAGCAGCTTTGACATTGCTTAGCCGATTACGTAGTTTTGAATGGACTAAACCGTATGATGAGAAGAGTCTATGTTGGCTGACGATGCAGTAGCATGTATGAAGCTGTTGAGCAAGTTCCAAGGCTGTGGTATTTATAAATTTTTTTCCATAGAACGCCATCATGCGAATGGTGTTACATTCTCAATTAGATGTTTAGAAAATATATATGGTTTAAAGGGTACACACTTTGCCTGGTAACTAGTAATAATTGGCAATGCTTCTAAATGGCAAAAAATGAGCTGGGGTCAAAGCCATTTCCATACGCTCCTCGACTTTATTCGTATCACTTACCGAAAATTCTCCAATTGCTTGTTCAGTCTTGAATGCTTCTAAAAATTCTAGCTATAGCTATATCTCTGTAGCCTCTCCTATAGTGTAAGTGTTTCTTTGGACTTTGTCCAAAGCAAATGCGACATACTTTTAATTTTTAAATAGTCTTGGGCATTTGTCTTTAAATTGGTAAAAATTTAAAATTCAAAGTTACCTGTATTATTATCTGAATAAACAATCTTTGAATATTTTTGAGTTTTGGATATCTCATCTAGCGTTAAATCCTCATCTGACTCGGAATCATAGATAATTGACATTGGTAGCTGAGAATTTTCAGATGGAACAAATTTTTGAATATGTTTCGTCATACGCAGTACATAATTACTTTACATTTAGTAGTCACTGATTTTTTGTTATTATCTTTAACAACATCAAAATAGAACCAAATGGCATCTTTCTTCCTTCCTATAGACGACATTTTTCAAAAAAAAAGAACACCACAAAATAACTTACGGTAGACGTTATTGCAATAGCCAACTTGCAAGGCGAATTTATATAATAAAAGGTTAAAACAAAAAAAACATGTGTTTTGTATAAAATAAAAAAATACATGTTTTTTTCAACCCTGTCTTCAAGTGCGACACCTAAAGAAAGAACTCGAGTTCCTAGAAAAATTTCGGCATCTTTAGAAGATGAGGTTTTTTCGAGAGTGCACCTTCTACTGGTACCTGTGCATTCGTTGACTATTCTTTGACTATGTTATGTATAAACAATACTGTATTCTTTTATGAGTTTTATCCGATTTATTATTGCCAGGGCAACACAAAGATGTCACTTGCCGATCAGCTGTTCACCTCGGTAGAGGTCAAAACGTACTGGATACTCCTGAAAAAGACCATAGTAAGCAATGAATGCGTCAAAAAGCAATCCTAGGTTAAACTCCTGAAAATAGTTATCAACGATCTCCTCTCCTGCACTATCAATCCTATCGACAAATTCGCTGATGACAGCACTTTACATGCAGGCACTCAGAGCGCCAAGACGATCTCTGCTGGTGAGCTGCCGCGAAGAATACTAGTGTTTAATCCTTCCGAAACACAGTTCTGAACCTTGGCTAACAAGAAGCGGTCTAGCGATCATCCGGTTTCGATGGATGGCCGAGTTCTGCTTAGGAGCCATTAGTTTCGGCTGGTCGAAGTAAAGATTACCGAGGACTTGATTTGGCAAGAAAAAGCTAGGCTATCTGTTTAGGGTTAAGAAGTACTTTTCTCCACATGACCATTTTACTGTGTACAACGCCAAGATGAGAGCCGGCCTCGAATACTACTCACATGTTGGGGGTGCTGCTTGCCCTGACTATATTGTCCATACTCACAGTTGATCAGAAGAGGGCTCAACTGATCTATGACACATCTCTGGTCCTTTCGCTCCGACTGGAAGTCGGCGATCTGGCTTTGGCTCACCTTTTTCCTTTTTTTTTCGGTTTCTCGTTTTTATTAATATTATTCCTGACCTGCTCAGACAGCCCCCCTTGACGCTCAAGTCCATAAAGTGTTTCAATAAAAACAATCGATATTTGTTGTATCGTGGGAGCTAGACGCGAGTTCACTCTAGGATTGCTTTTTATCACAGTCATTATGAAACAACAAATTTGTAATTCCAACTTTGTTCCCTACTATTTTCTTCTGCCATGTTAAATACCGATTAACGAAAACATTTATGTGAAAGCGTCCCACATTTCAAAATTGGAATTTTTCCATTAATGTTATCACCGTGTAAAAGACAAACAAGTATTCCTTTTCCATACACTTGTTGTACTTATCAAAAACCACGTAAACCGCGAAGAATGTACGAACTATGCTTAGATTTCTGTCGAAAAGAAAATGGTAGGCAAGGAATTATTCCATAAGAATATCGAATGTCAACAGCGTGCAATGTAACGAAAGTGGTAGTATCACTTTCTTTCTCGTAAAGCAGGTTTCAGTGTTACATCAAAATGTAAGATTGTTTTGCGTGTGGTGAAGGGCCTTTGTGCAAAACGTTTCTATTTGTTATAATTGTATTTTAATATTTCTGCTTTTGTCGGATAAGCCATTTGGGTCGCAAATTTTTCGCCCGGGCTCAAATAAAATAAAAATCGGATAGGTTTTCTCTATTCTTCTGATTGGTGGAGTTTATGTCCAAGGCGCAAATTTTGCGTTTTGGATAGTAAAATTGGGTCTTGGGGTCGATTTGTAGACGTTCCTTTAAACAAAAACGCTTTCTTGAGGAGCATTCGGTCATTGATTCCACCTGAGGATATCAATTAAAATAGGCATTACAGAGATCAAAAAGGGACTGAAGATCGTAGCGCAATCTATTCGACAGTAGAAGATCCGGCTAACTGTTGAATTCCAAATTCATTTTTGTGTTCTGCTACTGTCTCATAGACGACGCTAGTATCTTTCAGATCCGTTTTGGAATGCCGGTATATAGTATATGGTATCTTCAAGTTAATTATTGCTGAAATTGAATTCGAATTAATTCTGATTTGGCGTTGTTTATGATGTGCTATATTATTGCAAAACTGTGCGAGTTTGAGGCGCTAGAAATTCGTTATCGCGTATATAAGTTAAATTTGAATATAATAATAATAATAAAACGTCTTTATTGGGCGAAGCTTAGCATAAGCTATTCTACCACTTAACCCGTAAAATGTCCATCCAAAACTACCAACCACTAACGTGCAGAGTTTCAACATAAAAAAATACATAAATTGAGTAAAACACAGGTAAATCAAGATTGGATAAAAGTATAACATTATACATACATATTGATGGATATACAGGGTGACTTCGAAGTTGAGTCATTTATTTTAACAGTGAGTAGATCTGATCAAAAGAAATGTTTTTTTCCTTTACCATTTTTCTGGTAAAATTAAAGTAACAAAGTTATAGCCCTTTGGAAGTTTGAGTACCGCCCTCTCTCAATAATAATATCATGTGCTCGTGTTTGGCAACAACGGATATAATCCGCCTTATCGGTTCATCGCATCGGAAACAAAAAAGCGAAAGAATTTGGAACGATGTTCTTACAATTATTTTATTCCGTGGTATACAGTCAGTGTCAGTCGGTAACGCGTGAGTGAATAGTGGTGTCTGTTGCGTGGCTCAAACGAAATCAAAAATGGCACATGTTTATGCGGATCGGTTTCCCAATCGAGTGCAACCAACCCCTCGTTAATGTAGTACAACGGGCTCGTGAATCAGGTGACTTAAGACCTCACAGGCGACGGCATGCCGGTGCTCCAAGACCTCACGATCAAATACAGGTCCGCACTGAAATACTTGTCGGGAGGATACTTTATAAAACAAGGTAATTTTTTTTTTTAATTTTTTTTTATTTTTACACACATATTTTGGTTTATCTTCCTTCTACAATCATTATCTGAAAATTAATGACTCAACTTCAAAGTCACCCTGTATATCATAAGCAGAAGTAAGAGATACATTTATGTAAATGATTGCTCGAAAATTATTTTATATTTATTTTTTTCTTAAATAATTTTTGAAATCCTTGAAATTTAAAGCTTTAGTATCAGAGGGTAAAACATTGTACACGATGGTAGCATTATAAGTAAAACATTTAGTAAGAAATGAAGTTTTGTGAGGTGAAATTGTTATTGTATCAATAAAGCGAATATCTCGTGAGTGCATAGAACCGCGAAATTTTAACTTATAGTATCTTTCAAAAATGGGGGAATTGAGGTAAGTAAAAGCTTGAGAATATAACATAGTAAATGCAATTTAAATAGATTAGGAATAGATAACCATTCCAATTTTATGAACGAGGAGGTAAGGTGGTCCTATTTTTTCCAGTTGCAGATTAATCTTCAACATGAATTTTGAATTTTTTGTAAGCGCTTGACAGATACTGAATCTAAAAACGGATGATAAAAAATGTCGCAGTATCTAATTTTTGAAATAATTAATGACTCACAGAGAATTTTTTTAGTTTTGTAATCGAGAATCTGTTTGTTCAAGTATAATTGCCGAAGTATTAAAACACATTGTTCACACGAGGGATAAAATTCAGACATTCATCAGCCTAGATTTTTTACCGTTTCACATTCTTTTATAATTTCACCGTTTATTGATATTGTCGAATATTTCTTAATTTGATTTCTAAATTTTTTAGGAGTGAATATAATTACTTTTGATTTTTCTGAACTTAATTTAAGATCATGAGTTTTTGCATACTTGTCGATAGACCTCATTAATTTGAACCTCGGCAATTATTATATACTAAGTGACATATAAATCCGAACACCCAGTTCAAATGGTTTTATTTTAATAAAAGTTGGTGAATGTATTTATCTTACTGTAAATAACAAGTAATTCACTAAAGCTCTAAAAATGAATATTTCAGCCGCAGTAAAGAATCAACGTTGGCGGATTTTGGTTCTTGACATCCTTTACGATCGGTTACGATGCCTAGAGTACGGAGACCTGTACGATTTCGTCAACTTAGTGAGTTTGATAGGGGCCGTATAGTGGGACTTCGGGAAGCTGGACTTTCTTTTCGGGCAATTGCAGTTAGAGTGCAAAGAAGTGTAGTCACTGTGGTTAGGTGTTGTCAGGCATGGCTTCGAGAAGGCCGTACGCAAAGAGCAAGGGGCACTGGACGCCGCCGTAGAACAACAGACCGTGAAGATCGCCGCCTAAGATTATTGGCCTTAAGGGGCCGTTTCTCCACTACCAGGTCCATTGCAAATGAATGGTTTGCAGAACACGGAAGACCTATTGGCATGCGAAGTGTTTACCGACGAATGAGAAGTTTTGGCTTGTTTTCATACCGGCCACACTGGGTCCTCCCGTTAACTCGAGAACACCGACGTAATCGCCTTGAGTGGTGCAGACAACGGTCACTCTGGGATCAGGAATGGAACAGTATTGTCTTTAGTGACGAGTCTCGATTTTGTTTAGGCATGCACGATGGTCGTGCCAGGGTTAGAAGGCGACGTGGTGAAAGGAGGAATCCACAGTTTTTTGTTGAAAGACATGTTCATCACACTGTTGGAGTTATGGTTTGGGGTGCTATAGCTTATGGTTCCAGGTCACCTTTAATCTTCATCAGAGGTAACATGAACGCGCAGCGTTATATCCACGAAGTTCTAGAACCCCATCTTTTACCCTATCTTGACCCCCTGGCAGATCCAACCTTCCAACAAGATAATGCCCGACCACATGTTGCAGTCACAATAGACTTTCAACATAATGATGTCACATTGTTACCATGGCCACCAAGATCTCCCGACTTATCCCCAATTGAGCACGTGGGGGATATGATGGGTAGGAGATTGCTCAATTTGCAACGTCCTCAGGCTCTAGAAGCACTTCGAGAGGAGTTGGTGGTTGCCTGGAATGAGATACCACAGGAGGACATTGACCACCTGATCAAAAGCATGCCTAGGCGCGTTGGAGAATGCGTAGCACATCAGGGTGCATCCACACATTATTAAAGGTCAAAGGGCTTTAAAGCAGTGCAATCATTTTGAAATTTTTATCATTTACTTATTATGCTTCATTAAGTACTTATACAAAATTTTATTAAAATAAAACCATTTAAACTGGGTGTTCGGATTTATATGTCACTTAGTATATTGTCAGTATTAAAATTATTGTATAACTGCGAGTCATCTGCAAAAAACTGAATATCAAGATCGGAGATATGTAAAATAAAAAGAAGTGGCCCAAGAACCGACCCTCGAGGCACTCCCAAAGAAATTAAAGCCTCGGAAGATGTGTTCATATCGATGACAACTCTTTGCGATCTATTCTTTAAAAAGCTGTTTATTCGAGCAACTGATGATTCAGAGAAACCATAAAATTTACATTTGGCTATTAAGAGTGATGCTGTCAATATTGTAGTGGAACATTCTGAAGTGCCGTTGGAACGAATTTATGGTAAAAATGTGCTTTTCGTCGTCAATCTCAGTGTGGAATTGACGCTACACAAAAGAGTACATATGGGGTATAGTATTAAATACGTCGCTGAATTTTTCATAGGCATTCGATAATGTGGTTCATATTGTCACGAAATGTCTATAAAAGTTTTATGCACCAAAACCGAATGGATCAATAACGGGTAACGTGTTGTCTAGACCAAGTCCCATGAACCAGCCAATTATAATAATGTGACTGTTTTTTGAGGACTCGTATGATTTTGAATGAGCGCTAATATTTGATGGAAATGTAATTTGTACTTTCGCACATTAGGGCAGCAACTTGTCGCTTCAACCGAAAGAAATACGCAACCAATACCTTCATTTATATACTTCGAAGTTGAGTCATTTATTTTAACAGTGAGTAGATCTGATCAAAAGAAATGTTTTTTCCTTTACCATTGTTCTGGTAAAATTAAAGTAACAAAGTTATAGCCCTTTGGAAGTTTGAGTACCGCCCTGTCTCAATAATAATATTATGTGCTCGTGTTTGGTTCATCGCATCGGAAACAAAAAAGCGAAAGAATTTGGAACGATGTTTTTACAATTATTTTAGTCAGTTGTATACAGTCAGTGTCAGTCGGTAACGCGTTTGAATAGTGGTGTCTGTTGCGTGGCTCAAACGAAATAAAAAATGGCACATGTTTATGCGGATCGGTTTCCCAATCGAGTGCAACCAACCCCTCGTGCCTTTGTTAATGTAGTACAACGGGCTCGTAAATCAGGTGACTTAAGACCACACAGGGGACTGCATGCGGGTGCTCCAAGACCTCACGATCAAATACAGGTCCGCACTGAAATACTTGTCGGGAGGATACTTTATAAAACAAGGTAAAAAATTTTTTTTATTTTTTTTTTATTTTTACACACATATTCCTTCTACAATCATTATCTGAAAATTAATGACTCAACTTCAAAGTCACCCTGTATACAGGGTGTTCATTTGAAAACTTGCCACCATGCATTTATCGAAAACTATGTAACTCTACCAAACGGAGATTAACAAGTCGACGGGTAATGTAAATCTGGTTGCATAACTCTCGTTACGCTCTGCTTGTTTGCCGTCTATTAATTTTCCAGTGGAAGCGGAGGAAGCATCTGCCAACATAAACGTCGGAAAACATTATTTACAGGGGGATTTAATTTAATCTGTATATTAAGAGAGCAAATTGTCACCACAGAATAAATAGTATTATCATCGATTAACGGATTCTACCTGAAGAGACCTGAATGAAACTAGCGTCTTCTATGAGACAGCAGCAGAGCACAAAAATAAATTTAGAATCTAAACGAAACGAGTTCTTATATTGTCCTATAGATGGCGCTAGAATCTACAATCCCTTGTTTGCACTTGCACTTTAACAAAATAAACTTCACCTAAACCACTCATTTGAGGTTAGTTACACCGAGTTTTGGTAAAAAGGACGATCCCGGTCCATTGAAGGATTCGGTTCCCTTGGGTTCGTTTCGTTCCAACGGATTCCTTTATTTCGTTCCGATCGTTGCGAATTGCTTTCTCACTCCTCACAAAGTGATTCTCCACAAACAGAAATTTATAAAGTACCTCATTGAAGATATTGCGTATACACGGCGTCATTATTCTTCATTTACCGCTTATCAATGCGACCTTAATCCCATTGAATTAGTGTGGGTTCTAGTCAAAAGTTTCGTAGCTAGGAGAAACACCACATTTAAAATGAAGGACATAAAGACAGGCTCTTTTTGAAAAAGCAGTGCCTAAAGTAACTGGCGTAAATGTGTGGAAGACGTTGAGATCGGAGAACAGATGCGGGATCTCGATCACATTACTGATACAACGTTTATTTAGGGAATCATTAATTTAATAGACTTTCATCCATACATATTATTACATCTCTCATTCTTGCAACACGTTTAATCGGTGATTCTACTGCAACCAGTAGCTAGCGTTTTTGCTACTTTGCTGTTCTGCAATTTGCGACTGGTCCTTGAAAACCGCTATGCTTGTAGCTATTACACATTGCTTGAATCTCATATATTTTTGTTATGATAAAAAAAGAAATCTAATTGTAAATAACATAGAGAATCAGAACGGGACCTTAAACCTCTTTTCGCGATACGCTTATGGGAGGAAGCGCGACTTACGGTATCAAAAATGTTTGGAAATCCTTTCAATTAAGCCAGTTAAATTGCACAAATATTGCCTTTGACGCAAAACGCTCCAGTTGTTCTGTACTCTCTGTACACGGTTTCAACAGATGATCAGGATAATATGGAAAGACAGTGTTGTGTATAGAATTTTTTTTGTGAACGTTTGAATTTTTGTCTGCACTTTGTTCTTCTGTTCTTTTCTATGACGTTTCCGAGTTCTAGAGACCTGTTAAACGGACCCGCTAAACCTCGATGGCCTTAGCGTCTTTGTGACAGTTGCTGTACTTCGGTGTTTAGGTTTCTACCTGCGGCTTCTTTGGTATATAAAAAATACGTGGCCTTTTTTTCGTGAAGCTAGAACTGACCACTCATTTCAAGAGAAGAAACTTCGCGGAATGACTATAGTTCTCCGGTCGGTCCCATTGACCTTGGTAGTCATCTGCATTATAGTTGAGAAGCCGATGCAACATTTTATTTGTTACCTCATCGCATACTAATATAATACGATAAAAACTAGTCACAGCTTACGTAGTTTGCTAAAAGCAAACTTACAAGTTTGCTGTTTAGCAACAAAATACGTAAGATTTGACTAGTTTTTAACATTGCATATCAGTGCGTTTAGCAAAAACTTTGCGATTAACTCTTGACTTACAAATAAAAACAGCGATCTATGCGGAGACCGCCGTTGGTTTTTCGATTCGCTCATAGATTACTCTGCATGTACCCAGGCTGTGTTGCCAAACTGTCATAAAATTCCGCGTAAAGGCCTAAAAGTTCAATAGCTATGTGACTTTTCTCGCGAAACGAGGGATCTATAACTTTATTGACTGGAAAGCGTAGGCTGCAAACGAATGTCTCCACAATGAATAAATGTCGAAACAAAAGTAAATGTGAACAAAAAATGCTTAATGACATTTTAAGTTATAATTACGTTAATCCGACCACAAGATAGGTTGAAAAGATTGCATGACCAATTTAATAAAGGTTACTGGTATATTTACTTCCAACCGGTTGCGTTTTTTCCAATGTGGGAAATGAAACCAAAGTAATCGAGAGTCAATATTAGGACGATGAGGCATGAGACAACTATTTAGGTCATCTTGTGGTAAAATCATGCCCTATAAAACCACATTAGTCCGACAAATTTAACAATAAACATACTATGTCGCTCTCTCCTTCTCATAGATCCAGTTGGGTAACCTATTGGTTAGAAATGAGATTAGCTGGTGATGCACTTGTCAAAAGTCATGTATTGTTGAAGAAATGGCATCCATTTCGTCCCCCAAAACACGAAGTGTCCTGTCTGACATTTTTTGCAAATTTGAGTTAGGCCAGGTATGAGCATTATAAAGTCGCCACTTCCTTCTCACAAGGTGTCGTATCTGAATTTTCAACCAACGTTGAGTAATTTTAATATTTGATTTCAACGTATTTGACTTAGCGCATTCAAAGAAAGTCACGAACTGTCCTATCTAAGATTATTTGCAGATACGACATCGTGATCTTCTGGTCTCCTAATCCTTCTACGGCGATGCTGTACTGCTGAACTTTACTTTGTATGATTTAGCTATACTATAACTATCTAAAACTGTAATGACTCATCGATGTTCACGTGAACATCACTTAACTACCAGTAGTCGACTGTTCATAGGCGGGGTATGAATGTTTAACATGGGTGAACTAGATTTGTCACATGCTTAATGAAGAGTGGTTTGAAACATATTGTAAGTCAAAAATTTGGGAATTACCTTTATTCATCGTCGCTTCCACTTACATCTGACAGTAATAAACTGTCGCTATCGCTTTCCTCGTTGAAATTGACTATAACTGGCTCTATGATGGTGTCGATGTGGTGGTCAAGCTGCCACATTTTTGTTTCTTCCTTCACAACATGACGGATAGCATTCTGCCAAGCTTCGGGCGTTACTAGCTGTATGGAAGTCTCAAGTAAAACCTTAACGTCTGGTAATTTGAAGGTTGTGTTATCGCGCGCAATATAACCCTTCACTTGAGCCCAGATGAGCTCTATTGGGTTAAGTTCACAGTGGTAGCGCGGTAACCGCAGCACAGTGACACCACATTGACGGGCCATCTCATCAGTCACGTAACTTATGTTCGCAGGTTTGTGCTGTTTAATTTTTTCATACAATTCCGCTTTCACACATGAATCGTCAAACGGGATTCATTTTTCAAGCAACCATTGCTGCATGTCACTTTTTCGAGATCCCATAGTCGGTACACGTTCGGCTCGACGACTATGGTAGAAAGCATTATCCATGATGATCACAGAGTTGGGCTCAACTCGCTGAAGCACCCCTTGAAACCAGCTCTCGAAACAGCTGGCATTCATTTCGTCATGGTAATCACCTCCTTTCTTAAAGACGAAAATCAAGTCTCACTCTTCTAAAAAGCCACTATCTGCTACCAATATGAGTTACGATCAATCTTTGACCTTTCCCTGACGACGGTCCACGAAGACCTGTACTCACTACGTTTTTGTCTATCCAGGTTTTTTTAACTGTGTGACCTGCATTTACCCATGTCTCGTCGAAATAATAGATTTTTCTGCTTTATCGCCTATATTCAATCATTTCGCGTAGGTATTTTCGACGCCAGGAGACTATTTCAGGTCTCTCTATCAATACTGACTTCCGATTACGCGTTTCGTAACGAAAATTAATTTCGTGCAGGGATTTCCTCATTACCTCGACGCTCATTTGGGGTATAATTTCATTTTCCTTGATCGCTGCATGTACAGCCTTGAGGGTTGGTATCTCATTCCTAAAGAAGAATGAATGTACGGTTCGCCTTAACGCCATTTTGCTATAGTCATCCAATTTAACGGCCTTTCGTCCCTTCAAATTAAACTTTGGATCAGTAGTAGCTCCAGTTTTCTTCTTTTCATGCACCACCCTGCGAATGGTCCACTCTGGAACGCCTGTCATACTTTCACAACGCGCGAGTGCATCTCCCTGCGACATAGTTCTGTTCAGATAATTGAACACGTTGAGCACGATTTCTTTCGCGTCCCTCTTCAGTGCTTTACGAAGCCGTCTACTTGTTCCCTGGCTTTCAGTACTTCCACTCGTGCCATTTGTACTCTCCATGGTTAAGTATAACCAAAACAGTAATCACAGAAACCACAACAACAATCTCACAACAATTCTTATAAAAACACACTAATGCGATCGCTCAACGAAACACGTTCCAATGCGTTGCCGATGCCTATGAGTCTGCCGGTCGAGGCGCGTCTTTGATTTCATTGGTTCTACCGGCGGAGAACAATCAGCCATTATTTCCATCTCTGTCTGTGCTGTTGACCACCGCAAAGCCACAGAAACGACATATGTCGTACGCTATACGGCTGTACTGGAAGGAAGCCGGGATCGAGCTCTGATCACGTGTTGATCACGCGTATGAGTCATTACAGTTTTAAATAGTTGTAGTATAGTAAATATTGTTATTGCTTTGTGTGGCCTGAAACAGCAGGTAAGAGAGGACCGTCGGAGATAGCGGCCTGCCTTTTTAAAATTTTAGAGGAATATTCCAGGCAGGATAAGACAAAAGTTGTTTTATTTTCTGACGGGTGCTATAGCCAGAGTAAAAACACTATAGCTGTCGCAATGCTCCTGTATGTTTTGAGTATCCTTCCATCGCTGATGGAGATAGCTTTAAGAGTCTCTGTTATAAACCATGGACAAAATGAATGGGATTCTGCCCGTAGCAGCATTTCTCATGCAATTTTAAAAGCAGGGGATATCTTTGAGCCGACTCAGCTACTACCGATTATCAATTTGGCAAGACGGAAAGTATGTCCCCTAACTTTTAGAGGCTTCATGGATTTTAAGTAACACCAAGATAAAATATTTTCCAAGACGAGCCATTTGACACAAGGGTAGGATTTTATTCAATTAAAAAGAGGCGCGGCAAATAGTGAAATGTCAGTTAGGCCAGTATACGCCTCGTCAATAAATGTTTCTAATAGGGAATATAATCACTTCCTTGCTTTATATAATGGCAAAAATCCCGTGATAAGACTACCGGAATAAAAAAATTTTATGAAGACTTTCTTCATGATAATGTTTGGGTTTCATTTTTTATATAGATTTTGAGAATTTTATATATTTTTTGTTTATTAGTGCCTTACCTCTGTCAATAATAATTATTAACAAGAAATTGTCTCTCTCCCTTTTCGTCGTATCTTCCGTCGCATCATTAAATAATTATTTTTGACAACACGAAATGACGTATCTGACTTATCCATTTTTTTTTCTCAAAAGTTATTCATCATACAACCATTTTGCTAGCTGCATTTGAAAACTGGTAGATTTGAATATGACAGGCTCAAAACGTTTTGCGATACACTTTTTATTGTATGACATCCAGATTCTCAAAGAAATCCCTTTTTCTTGTTATAGCTCTCCTGTAAAATTATGGAAATGTCAGTTACGACACTTGGTGTTTTGGGCGACGATTTGTGGTAGTGTTTATAACAGAATGATTTCGGAATTAGATTCTCAGTCACAATGAACGAAAAATCTATGCGCAGGAAATTTTTTCCTCAAATGTAGAAATAAGCTAAATTAACTAATTTTCTTAACAATATCAACGAGACCCTCTGCTAACAACATAACCTCATATTATAAGAACGCTTTGTTTTAAGACGCGAAGTTGTTAATTATATGCAAAATAATGTGCTTTTGGGTGGCATTACAAAAATTTATCACTTTCAAACGTCATATCTATTCTGTTTCGATGGAATCACCTTCAAATTCATTAAATGTCAAACGTCGACCTTGCTGATATCCAGCCCTCTTCCATTTACGTTTCTAATTAAAATCGCAAGTCGGTAATCGACTTTGCTGATTTTAGGCAATACCGAGAAGATTGATCAGCCGAAATTGATGAGGTTATTGAAGGATGTGATGATGGAGAGTCCATTAGAGCGGAAGGTCAAAACTGCGCGTTTCTCCAGAGAAGTATAGGATTTTGATCTAGTGTGAAGGACACACGGGTAATTTTGATTGAGGGGATGATGTTCCACAACATTAATTAACAATTAACTACGATGAATCTTCGACCTCTACATATCAAACTATATAAAGAAAATCTTTCATATTTGTTTCCGAGGCAGATGTAGGGAAAATGTGTGACTTATTATGCCTAACAGGTGAATAGTATCAGTGAGATCAGCAACTTTTTAATAATATTTCTTTGACTGACACCAAATATGCAACAATGTACAACCATTTACGCTTCCAACCTACAATTTTCATCCCCAGGAATGTCTGAAACGTTGTAACATTATATTCCAGCAATTTTATTTCCGCCGCTATTGAACCAAGTTTCCAAATCTATGATTACCTAAACGATGGAAGTGTTGAACACTCGATAATATTCGAACTTCGGTTTGATCGATTTTTGTCTTCTTCGTTTTTTGTCCGTAGTTCCGCCGCCACTGGATAGATTTAAAAAAACTACAGCCTTTTTTGTTTTTAGTCAAGTTTAACGTATTCTACCCAACCTATTTCGTCATCTATACGAATTTGTTACAGTTATGTTTTCCTAACAGCAATAATAAGATAAGATAATAATAGATGGCGCTGATGATTTCTTAAACAAAACATTTCCGCATACAGTCTGCATGCTGCGACTGCATTTTGTTGGCAATCTCCGTATGTTAGTATTATGTTCACTAGGTCATTGTTTCCGCACAAAATAATCAGACAAGTGAATGTATACGCACTATTAAAAACCGATGCAACTATTCGAATCAAACACTCGTACTGAAAATCATACAATAACATAAAAAATTTGCCAAATTTAGATAAACGATAAGAGTAGTAAACAAAAAACGCAAAGGTTTTCACGGCAGTGGTCGAGAATATCAAAAAATCTTTGTAATAACATTCTTATTTTGTTTTTAATTTTATACTTACCATTTATTTTATTATGCAAATTTTATATTATTATTATTTTGGCGAGTCCTCCAGGCAGTTAAAATAAATGAAAACACCATGTAATAACTATTAGGTACTATCTTCAGGTAGGATACCGTAATCAATGATAGAAGCAATCCGAGTGGTACTTTCCGGTCCAAGGATTAGCAGACAGACAAACAGACTGTTACCAAAACTTTTCACGATACAGTACTCTTCGCTAGTGTGATTCATTTGCTGTTAGATTCACAATGTTGATCAAACAAGCAACAGTTATCTGGAAATAGTCAACTTTGGCTTTTTGGAAACGTTATATCACAAGTAAAATAAAACACCTGACATAGTATCGATTCATGTGGAACATTCCATTCTGCATTTGCTCTTCCACAAAGAAAGAAATATCGCCGTATTGAGATACGAAATGCAACTAAATTTGCCGTTAGATGTTAGTGCATTCTAACGGAAGCAGATAAAAGACAATGCCTTACAAACGCTCCCGGCACACGTGCAGCACCAACAAAAAGTGAATCCAAAGGATAGCACGCGAATGTTAAACAGATAACGACTTCTTTGGGTGTCCTTGACAAAGTCGCTGGAGACACTACTTAACGATGTTAGCGGTTTTCCGTAATTAATTATAGCACGTCGCTTGTAATTAACCGGTACATCAACGCTAATTAACAACTTCTGATTATTTGCCTTCCTTATTAAGCTGGATTCGCATCACAAGTGGGATATGTTCAAAAACTACGTTCATCAAAGACTACATGTAATATAGAAGCTCAATAGTCCAGGGACTATCTTCACATCTGCTCGGAGTAATATTTTGATTCGATTTTTTGCAAAATCTTATAAAAAAACAAGTTTTCATGCTCTCGACAAAGCGTACGGCCACCGACGTCGACGCGAAGTTTGAGCGATTTTTTTCATTTTTAGCCTTTTTTTCCGCTGTCACTGGACCGATTTCAAAAAACTACAAAGCTTTTGCATCCTTGGCATAGTACAGTATATTCAGATAAGAGATAGACCGGACATAAACAAGACCACGTGATCATCGAACGCTGTAACATTCGGCAGGGACGTATTAAGAGTCACGCAGTACATATTTTAGATAGTAGATGCTGCTTTGCGTAACTTTGTAGTAAATTAGCACAATTCGATGTGTATACGATTGGTGATGGATATAGGATCATGTGGGGGTGGGGTAAGAAATATATAATGATGTAAATATACATAAGGGTTTCAAAATTTTCGCTTCGATTTCCAGCTTCGGATGCCGCCTGATGTTTGGTGAAATACAGTCGAATATAATCTCAAAATGGCGTTTAAATTAGCCTAAATTAAAAATAATCGTATATCTCTTAAAATTGCTTTTAGAATATTGATTAGTATATTTTTTGATTTCTAGGTAAATATGTAACCAAATTAAAACGTTCAAAACGTAAAAAAATGTGCATGGTTAAACATTGTCAGAAAGTAGATTCTTGAATAGGTTTTGCCAAAATGGGTTCAAAAATGTCAATAATTAATTAAAAAATACAGTAGCTTTATAATTACTTATAACTTACCGAATTTGATGAACGACATCTTTTATTGGAAAGATGAGCTTGATGAGCTTTCATCATCGCTACTGCCTGAAGCACCAACGTCAATAATGAATGGCTCGACTTGTTCCTCTAAAATATTGTCCAGTTCCCACATTCTCTTTTCAACTTTGTCTTTCACGTGCTTAATACAGTTTTCCCATTTTTGCGCTGTTATTAATTCTAGTGCTTCTTTGAAAAGTCCTTTGAGGTCACAAAATTTAAAAGTTATATTGTGCTTAGCTATATAATTTTTAACCTCTGTCCATATGAGCTCAATGGGATTGAGCTTGCAATGGTATGGAGGTAAACGGAGCACAGTTTTATTTTGACTTGCTGCCATTTCGTCAATGGAGTATTTTTGATATTCCGCCTTGTGATCCTTGACAATTCTTAATAATTGTACTTTCAGCATTGCTTCTTCAAAGTTGATATTTTTCGAGCGGAGCCAATTTTGAACATCAACTTTCCTTGAAGCCGTTGTTGGGACCTTCTCCATTCTTCGAGAATGATAAGGCGCATTATCCAACACAATTACTGCGTTTTTCTCTAAGTTCGGTAAAATTTTTGAAAACCACTGTTCAAACGATTCGCCATTCATTTCCTCGTGGTAATCTCCAGTTTTCTTAGACTCAAAGCACCACAGACCGTCAACAACAAATCCATCCTCACTGCCAATATGGCAGATAATGAGCCTTTTCCCTTTACCTGGAAATTGAAGTACTAACTGGTGTAGATTTATTTCAATAAGCGAACCTTTTTCAAATGTTTTCATCACATTCAGCGAAAAAACATTGAGACATGAGTATCAGATTGCTATAATTGGGATTATTTAGTCATATTGAAAGAAAGAATATTGAACGTCGTATGATTACTCAGCGCTTCACAATTTAATTTAAAGTTATAAACCTTTAAAAAATGAATGATCAGGAACCTGAAATACGCGCAAATATTAATATTAACAAATTATAACTTTATAAAGCTTAAAGTATGAATTAAAATGATTAGAAATATTAGGAACGGTACACAATATAAAACTTAGAAACTTTTTTTAAGTTTATAATATTCGACATATTTTAAGATTATATTAAAAAATTATTGAAATATCGAAAACACATAAAAACATGGCTTAAAAAAGTTCTAACAAATGAAAATGACAATAAAACATCCACGCATTTTATCGAAAGTTATAAAAGTTTTGTTACTTGTAATATGTTTTATCTGCCCCCTGGAATTAATGTTTAGAACCTTGTTCCCAAGGTTTGAAAAACATCCGATTGTTGTCTATTACTCGTATTTACCTGCTGGATTTTTTAATCCGGTGGACAGTCCATCTAGAAAGGCCCTCCTGGATGATGTTACAGAATCATCAACCCATACTTTACTTGTAGTGTGTCCTGCGTTTACCCACGTTTCATCAAGGTAATAAATCTTCCTGTTTTGATTTCTATATTTCCCAATTTTTGTTAAATAATTCCTCCTCCATAGCACAATTTCTTCTCTATCCAGTAGTAAACTATTACGACCCCGTTTTTTCCATTTGAAATTTAAATGCTTCAGTAACGCATGGAAAGTTGATCGTTTGAAATTTGGCAACGTTGTATCTCCATTTACCTCCTGCAGTACTTTATCTATAGTAGGTATTTCATTCCTAAAGAAGAATTCATGCACTTTCCTCCTAATCGCATGCTTATCAGCTTCATCCAATGATTTAACAATACTTTTGCGATGTTTACTGGTCATTGGCTCAGAAAAGGTGTGATTTTTTTTGTATTGTCTTAACACATTAAACACTGACGCGCGACACACCCCAACTTTGTGAGAAACCTTCACAACAATTTCTTTGATGGTTGATGCCTCGTTCTCCTCGCGCTCGATCTTATATATATTCAAAATGACCTGTTTCATTTCTGCACTCAGGTGTCTTTTTTTAGAGCGTTTCCTAGGTGGACTACAGGAGTTTACAACTTCATCGGCAGTATCTGTACTACTGGGCATTTTGCGCAAGCAGTTGATAACAATAACAATCAATAACAAGGTATAACAATAACAACGACAAACTCAACAACTTAATAAGATAACAAACGAAAACGTCCAAAGAAATATCAAATTGCAATGATGCACACAACATACGTAACACGTCTGAACCTGAATGTGACTCTGCCTTGATACGACTGCTCTGCCGCTCGGCATAGGCATTTAATTGCGAATTGACCAATGAGGGCTCCTGTTTTACGTCGAGACGGCGGCGTTAGCGTGAAAATCACCCGAACCTTTTGTTTACATCCGGTCTATCTCTTATCTGAATATACTGTAGTTTCATTTTGTAGCGGATAAACTGACAGACTGACGGAAATAGTGACAAAAACGATCACAATACATCTCCGCCAGTTGGAGTGGAAGGTGAAAGATTCTTATAAACTTCACTCTAAAATTGATAGTTTTAGAAATATGTATAAGCATTAGAAAATATATTTTACTCCCCAAAAAACAATATGAAAAGACGAACATTGTAATGTTGCCGGAGCTCCCAAATATTTTTATATTCTTCATACATCCATTAAAACAGCATTTTATGTTTATGTTATTGTAAAGTTACTTTCACTAATGATTCTTGGGATCAACTAAGCTTGAGACGGTTGACAAAAAGAACCAAAGATTATTCATTAAATCTGGAAAAATGTTGAATTTAAACGTAAACAATTTGATATCATACAAAGATGTTACCTTTGTTCCATAATAGTAGTATTATGATTACAAACAGCATGATGAGATAAAAGTAAAAATAGAATTTTGATCAAACAACCGGTTAAAACCAGGTAATTAGAAGTGTGGAGAAATGTCTATTATTATGTCTGTAATTTTTTCATTTTTTTCGTTCCTTCTGGAAGACAATGATGGTATTTCCGAGATTTGACAAAGCTTCCGAAATTAAACAAATAATTTGGGAATAGTACAACGCGTGTGAAAAGTAGTGATGACGGCGTTGCGGAGTCAACCTATCTGACGTCATTTTTTTAATACACGCAAAAAAATTAGATTTTCCAAATCGACGTTAGATAAAAGGGTTACACAGCAAAATTCTGTGTATCCCTTTTTAAGAGGACATTTTATTCTTCTCAAGGATATAACTTTGTAAAATCCGCCTATACGATTTGTTTTCTAAAATTCCTTTAGGTAGGCCAAAATACGCGGTCGATTTTTATACTTCAACATGAAAATAAATTTCAACATTAAATCACCTAAGTAGTTCTTAATATATACTCGCCTGTTCAATTAATACAGATATATGTTACGGCACAGAGCATAAAATTTCAAGGATATTTATCTCAAAACGACTGTCACCTTTTTCATACCGAGAAACAATTATTAAGAGGATTTAACATTAACCGACAATTTACGGGTGTCGCTTGAATGGCGGTAAATCGAGAATTCGATTGCAACAAGCATAAGTGATATTATTTCCAATAAACTATGAAATAATTATAGTGCATTTTAAACAGAAAAACCAATAGTCACTGTGACTCACTTCAGATCTTGTATATCATAATAAACTATTGCCTGATAGTACAGGAGTGCTTACATTTTAGAGATGATTGGAAAACAATTTTACTTGCGAACTCTCCAAAAACGAGATGGTACATTCCTTATGACTTTTCTAATCAACATCCGAATGACGTTTTTCGCGAAATATTTTTTTTTAACTCGGTACGCTTGCACACGCTGTAACTTGGAAACCATTGATATCGCAGCCTTCGGGTCATGAAGACATGATCAAAATGTATGGCGATTAACATTTTAAAATTCCAGCCGAGAACTATTTTTCATCAATATTTCGATAAACTGTGCACCATCTAGCTCAGAAACCATTCATACTTGAACCGTCTACCCTTAGAGACTTATGATCAAAATGGTATTTTCCATGAGACATTAAGATTTGATTCCACCAAAAAACTGTAAAAAGCTTGTCTTATCCATAAGATAATCGTTATTAGAGGAGCTACTAAGTTTCTCAATGGCTAAAATCATAAAATCATGTCGGAATCTGCCGTAAAGTCCTCCATCTTTTTTTGAATTTATCAATATTCAATACCCCTTAACTCGGAAACCGTTGATATTGGGACCATAATGCCATGGGGATTTTTTATCAGACTGATATAAATAATAAGAATAAAACTAAAATTTCAGCCATTAGCCATAAAAAATGTGTCGTCTCTTTTAGATTATATACAGGGTGACTTCGAAGTTGAGTCATTTATTTTAACAGTGAGTAGATCTGATCAAAAGAAATGTTTTTTTCCTTTACCATTTTTCTGGTAAAATTAAAGTAACAAAGTTATAGCCCTTTGGAAGTTTGAGTACCGCCCTGTCTCAATGTGCTCGTGTTTGGCGACAACGGATATAATCCGTCGTATCGGTTCATCGCATCGGAAACAAAAAAGCGAAAGAATTTGGAACGAATTATTTCATTCATTTGTATACAGTCAGTGTCAGTGAATAGTTGTATCTGTTGCGTGGCTCAAACGAAATAAAAAATGGCACATGTTTATGCGGATCGGTTTCCCAATCGAGTGCAACCAACCCCTCGTGCCTTTGTTAATGTAGTACAACGGGCTCGTGAATCAGGTGACTTAAGACCTCACAGGGGACCTCACGATCAAATACAGGTCCGCACTGAAATACTTGTCGGGAGGATAGTTTATAAAACAAGGTAAACATTTTTTTTAATTTTTTTTTAATTTTTACACACATATTTTGGTTTATATTCCTTCTACAATCATTATCTGAAAATTAATGACTCAACTTCAAAGTCACCCTGTATATACATATACACACTTTAGGCCCGTATCGTCAGTCATCCCTACAATTGTAGGGCGCCTTTATGGCCTCCTTGATTGTCATAGTTTTCTACTTCTCCGTCTCAGAACTCTATTTTGAGGTTATTGTCACAAACATCTATTTGCATAAAATTGTGCTTGCTTTTGAGTTATATCATGTTTTATCAGCCTGAAATTTCCTACAATGTAAAAAGAAAACATATCTTCATAATAGGAGAGCGCTGACGCTGACACGGGACAAGTGTAATCTAAAAATTTTTGAAGGAGAGAAAGGAGTATGACAATCAAGGAGGCCATAAACGCGCCCTACAATTGTAGGGACGACTGACGATACGGGTCTTAGACGTGGTCATTGTCGTCTAGACCAGTTAGGTGAAAAATAAGGCTCTAGTTGGGTACTTCGACAAAATTCAAGCAATGAGGACTATATACTTTATTAGTCTCTAGCTTTCAATGGACTTTGCCATCTTCATCAGGAGCTGCAATAACATTGAGAAGAAATATCAACTATTGTGCAAAATGATTTTAAATTACTTACAATAGTATGTGAGACTGTTGCTAAATGATATTAACGGTTAAGTTAAACATTTAGTAGCCTGGTGAGAGCTGGATACATGGAACATTCGTTAAAATTAATATAAAATACACACCGCTGTATGTCAGGAACACATCAAAACTGATTAAAATATTTAGAACGAAAGTTAAAATTACATCGTGAACAGCCTGATGCTGCACAAAATGGTGTGGCACAGGATCATAAGTAGGATGAAACATTTGACAGATGACAGAAGGTTGGTGGTGTCAGTGTCGATGGATGGAACGAAAATTCTTGTAAAATGTGTGCTATGTTGCCAAATCACTTCAGATGGTGTGATTTATCAAGATATGTTAAATAAGAACTTGTCAACAGACCAGAGGCAGTTGAACAAACTATATTGTTGATGAGATGGACAATTGAATTAAACAATTATTATTTTATTATGAGATAACAATTATTCAAATTTTGTAGGGAAAGGGTGGAATAGACCAGAAATCCAGATCCCATTTATGGTTGTGGAAAGTCAAAATTTGGAGAGATGTGTAAGTGCTCCAACTTTTCGCAGTTTAACAAATATGAGTAAATGACGCTCAGTTGCTTAACATCTGTCTTCTTATTCATACAGTTGTCATTCATGAAAATGTGGGACATGTCCAGGAATAAACGTTTGGATAGGTGTTTTTCTTTATCAAGAACTTTGATACTTGTGTAGTTCATAGAGCGCCCTGTTGTATTGAGCACATCTCTCGGGATGAAGCCTAGAATCACTTTTGTATGATGAAATCCTTCCTTTTAGAGATCTGGAAGTCTGACCTATGTATATTTGGTTGCAATTATTATAATTAATAGAGTAAACTGTGTTGGTTACGCCAAGCAACGGGACTCTGTCTTTCATTTTTGAAAAAAATACAGTTTATAGTGAGGACGGATTTGCAAGCAATTCGACAGTTCAACGGGCTACATAGCCTGATCAGCTTAGGGGTCAGTTCCTTGATATAGGTAGGACAGCAAAACGTGGTTTACGATGTAATTTTAACTTTCGTTCTAAATATTTTTTAATACATTTTGATGTATTCCTGACATACAGCTGTGTGCATTTTGTATTAATTTTAACGAATGTACCATGCATCCAGCTCTCACCAGGCTACTAAATCTTTCCCTCAATTTAACCGTTAATAACATCTAGCAATGATCTCACATACTATTGTAATTTAAAATCATTTTGCACAATAGATCTATTTCTTCTCAATGTTATTGTAGCTCCTGATGAAGATGGCAATGTCCATTGAAAGCTAGAGACTAATAAAATATCAAGAGCCCTCATTGCTTGAATTTTGTCGAAGTACACAACTAAAGGCGAAAGCTTTATTTTTCGCCAATATATGTTTAGTTTTCGGCTCTAGTAGCAATAACGTGGCGAGGCGTCGCCCAGCAACTTAGGTCGCATGTGTCCCTTTTTAGCACATAGCCTCAGGAACTGCTCACATATTTAGGGTGCTGCCGCCCCGACTACATTATCCATGTCCTATCCTTTTCAGAGGATGTTCGACTGATCGAAGACTCTTCTCTAATGGACAGTCTCAGGACCCTTCGCAATGACGAGCGACTGGCTCTCTTCTACCGCTATGTCAACGGGCCTTGCTCCTCAGAGCTCTGCTCCATGATGCCGGCCGGCGATGAGCCTACCAAACAGACCCGCCTGATTTCGGCCTCTCATCCTAAGCGTGTCTTAACTTCGTACATCCAGAACTGGCCGGTACGACCACTCCATTATTTCTAGGGCGGAACATTCTGTCTGAGGAGGTCTTTCCCCGTTCTATTAACCTTAAGCCGTTCAAAAATCGGATTAACAGAATGTCTTTAAGCTACTTATAATATCCGCGGTGCTCCGGTGCTTACTCTTCTGTATACGCGGCTGCTTCTGTGAAAAAATTCTGGATATCATGTTTATACAATGGGGTCACTTTTTTGCAAGAACTACACCGTGAAGGGCTGTGCCGGAATCGTGGACCATAGCTTCGGGCGGAGTGCAACTCCCCTGAATAGTAAATTTCAAAAAATAAGCCCAGAATTCTTTCTTGTGTAAGTGAAAACATTTTCTATGTAAATATAGACCTCGTAGGCTTCCTTTTCCATAGAAAAGGGCCCAGCCAGTGTTTTATAAGATTCATGCTTTTGCACGTTGAAATATTAAGCCGTAATGTGACGACCTAGAATGAGATCTTCTTTCTGATGCCCTTGGAACAATCGCATTGTCTCTCCTATCTCCTTTTTCCGTTTCGTTCGTCGGTTTAAGGACTCGAGGGCCGTATCGCCCCCGCAAAACGAAAGATAGTGTCGTGTCCTCTCTCGTGTGCACACGCGAAATATGTCAATCGCGGTGTTGCCAAGATTCGCTAGCAAAAAGGGTTATTTTGGTGGATTCATACAAGCCGATTACCTGTATCGTGCCTCGATTGTAAGAGCAGGTAGAAGCAATAAGGTATACTTTATCTGAAGTCACTTGAAACACTGTGAAATACCGGGTGCGTTTTATATATCTATATTTAACACGCTCTGTTGCTGCAAAAATCGCCAAATTTCGCAGCAAATATAAGATAAGATCAAAGGAAGTTTTACCGGTTCACGTGGAGTAAAGCACGCCTATGCGTGGACATAGCCAATGAGAAAGCGTGTAATTCAGAGCTCGGAACAAGTGCAGGTGGCTACTGAAAATTGAAACAGTTTAGCCAGTGCCGTGTAGCGGTGAATAAACGTGTTTTCTTTAGTCTGTCCGTGTTTTTTCATAGATTTTATTAGTTTGTGTGTTTTTGACTTTTGAATACTCAGTTTACTTGTTGATTTAATTGTTGTGTTGATTGTTCTTGTGTGTCCTAAATATGGCTCTTTGGAGACCTTGGGAAAATGCTCCAAGCCACGAGGAGATGGTTGATGAACCTGTGCAGGCAGAATTCTTTCATAAAGATTTAGAGGAACAGACCCAAAGAGTAATCCTCAATATGTATGATTGTCTGAAAAACGAAAATCCAGATTCCCCGCAAAATCAAATTTTAAACAGAATTTGTATCCTGACAAAAATCAGTCGGTCTACCATTTATCGGGTTATAAAAAGAGGAGATGTAGTCAACCATTCCTTCCACAGAAAGCGCATAGGGCAAAACTTAAAAAGAATAGACGTGGGTTTTCAGGAAGATATTCGTCGTATAATATACGGATTTTATAAAGAAAATTTGGTGCCCACGTTGGAAATGATACGGGATAAATTAAAAGATTATCCTGAAGATTTTTATAATTACAAATGCTTAGACTCACTGCACTGTATTGTAAAACTGTGTGGTTTTCAATACAAAAAATTAGATAAAAGAATGGTGATTATGGAGTCGTCTCGAATCGTTGAATTGCGCCAAGAATTTTTGCGCAAAGTTAAAATCTATAGAGAGCAGAAAAGAAATCTGATTTACCTGGATGAAACGTGGTATGATACCCATGATGTTGTGCAGTACGGCTGGGTTGACGACAGCAACAAGTGCATTTTAAATGCACCATGCAACCGTGGAAAACGAATCATTATTCTCCATGCTGGCAGTGAAAATGGATTTATACCTAATGCCTTTAATAGAATTACCGATTTTAAACGTGGACCCTCATGAGGCACACAGTGGACTACCGAAAACTGCTACCATACTACCAACGATTCAATTCAATAGACGTTATTGTAACAAATACATACAGTACTACAGTTACAAATGGCAAAGTCTGGCCAATGACTATTCATACTTAACCATGTCGTAGGCTTATTGCTACCTTAACCTAAAACTTAGCGTAAAAGAAAATAAACAGTAATAGAGAAAATGTTATCAAAAAGTATAACGCCTAGGGTGGCCTTTGTACCAATCCTACGTATCAGGAAGAGACATAAGATGAACATATAATTTAAACTATAGAGAGAAAAACACACAAAAATAAAAAACAGTGAAGCATTGAATAAATAGATCTTATAGGATTTTTGGAAAAGTTACTAACGTGCATACGGTAATAGATTACCGTTGAAATATGGCTGACCTATATTGTGGCAATGTGAGGGATGGTTGTTGGAAGTTCCTATAAACAAGGTAAGAGAACAGAGATTCTTAACATTTTGATGACAAATGTATTTGCGAGAAACGTGATCGTACCTTCTTAAATTGTTTATACAGGGTGTTTCAGTTTATTGTTGCATAACTTTAAGATTCGATAGAACTTTTAAAATTAATGCATAAAGTCTATATAAACATGGGTCGAAAAATGCGTGGATTCCGAAATACAGGGTGTTTAAATTTACTTCCTAACATAGTTTTTTTTTAAATATTTCGAACAATATTTGATGTATAACAATTGGTATACAAGGGTTTTTTGGTACGACAAAAGGAACCATGGCCATAGTTTTACTGTACCTGCTAGAGGGCGCTCTCTACTGTACCTGTAGTGTATTAAAATGACCGAAAAATTTTTCTAAGTGCAATTTTTTGCTTTTTGAATTAAAAAACTGATTCTTCGCACTTTTCAACATAAAAAAGCTCTTCTGTGAGTTTTCGTTATAGTTAGCCGTTTTTGAGATATTTTGATTTTTAAGGTTCGATGCATTTTTAATTATTTATGGGAAAATAATATTTTTTAATATTTGTTTACATTTTTGATTTGGGCATTACAAGTAATTAAGATGATCGTTTAGATTGTGCTTTTAAACACAGCAATAATTCCTAACTCAAAATAAACACAAAAAACAGAATATTAATTTGTTTAATTTTCCAATATTATTTTTAACAAATTAAATAATTATTTACAACTAAAATGCTATTGGATAGTTAGGACAAACATACAAAATCTAAAGTAGTTGCTCGAAATGTAAACCCAATTGTTCAATACACAATTCACATCTACGAATGATCGAACGTGGTATAGCATTATTCAAATAAGGCCTTATTTCATCACATGCATTCCTGATTCTATCTATTAGCATATCTCTTGTGGTTACGGGAGTCTGGTACGCTTTTTCTTTTAGAAATCCCCACACAAAGAAATCTAATGAATTTAGGTCAGGGGATCGTGGAGGCCAGGCGACTGGTCCTCCACGGCCGATCCATCTTCCTGGATCATTTTCGTCCAGCCAGTTTCTAACTATTCTCGAATAATGAGCTGGACAACCATCAAGCTGGAACCAGGCCAATCTTCTTAAATCTAACATAACATCATCCCACATATTTGCATGTTCAGCCTTTAAAAACTCCAAGAAGGTCGCAGCATTTAACCTTGCAGGCAAAAGGTAGGGTCCAACTAGTCGATTACGGTAGATACCAATCCACACGTTCACACTAAATTCATGCTGAAAATGTCTTTCCCGAACTGCATGTGGATTTTCATGCGACCAAATTTGTTGATTATGAAATTTTACCACTCCACGTCTAGTGAAGCATGACTCATCGGTCCATAAAACGTTACTTAAAAACTCCCTATTATTATCAGTTCTATCAAGAATCCACTGACAAAATGTGATTCTTCGTTCTCCATCTCCTGGCTGTAGTCCTTGCACAGGTTGCAAATGGTAAGGACGTCTATGGTCATTTCTAAGAACACGGTGAACATGGCTTGCTGAAATTCCCAAGGCACCAGAAACTCTCCTAACACTTGTGGTCGCATGTCTATCAAACTCACGCAGAATCATACGGGTAAATCTGCGCTGACGAACATTTATGTTTTGATCCCTTTGGAGATTTCCAAATCCATTTTCAATTATTTGGCGATGCACTCTTACACATACTGAGCGAGTTGGATGTCGTCTGTTTGGAAATCTTCGTGCGTATTCTCTGGCTGCTTCTGCTGCGTTTCCATTTACAAAGCCATACACAAAATGAATATCCGCTAACTCTTGATTGGAGAATAAAAATGGCATTTTTATAAAACTTACAAAAAAAAAACAGGTAAAAGAAACTTAATTTCGTGCATTCACAATTGCAAAAAAACGTTTCAGGTTTCAACAGTCAACAAAACTAACTGTCAACTAATTGACGTTTAACCTTATTCTGCTTTCAATTTCAAAAATATTTGCAGGCACAGCCTACTTCTAAAAATTATCGAAATACTGACTTTTTAACGTTATTTTATCATAAATAATTAAAAATGCATCGAACCTTAAAAATCGAAATATCTCAATAACGGCTAACTATAACGAAAATTCACAAGAGATTTTTTATGTTGAAAAGTGCGAAGAATCAGTTTTTTATTCAAAAAGCAAAAAATTGCACCCAGAAAAATTTTTCGGTCATTTTAATACACTACAGGTACAGTAGAGAGCGACCTCTAGCGGCTACAGTAAAACCATGCCCATGGTTTGTTTTGTCGTACCAAAAAACTCTTGTATACCAAATTTCACTGTTATACATCAAATATTGTTCGAAATATTCAAAAAAAAACTATTTTAGAAAGTAAATTTAAACACCCTGTATTTCGGAAGCCACGCATTTTTCGACCCATGTTTATATATAGACTTTATGCATTAATTTTAAAAGTTCTATCGATACTTAAAGTTATGCAACAATAAACTGAAACACCCTGTATAGCGTGAGTATGTATTTTGGATTTTTTGCAGCCTGTATTTTGTTATTTCGTCTAGACTGGGATAATAACAATGTTGCAGTAAGCTATTTTACTCAATATCAAAGACACGCATAACTTAACAGATCTACATAATCACCACATTCAAAGTGCTGAATCTGAGGTAAATGAAGATATAAAATCTATTAGTATGTATGCGAAGAATCATAACCTTCAGTTACACCCTTTAAAATCGTAAAATGTTTAGATGCGACGCCAGAAGAAATTTTAAGTGAGTCAGTGAAAAACTTGGGCGAAACTTAAGATGAATGTCTAAATTTTATACCACATGTAAATAATATCAGTACCTAAGAGTTATTTTTCAATTTTACGTTAATTATATCTTAATACACAATTTATAGACTTTACAACTAAAAAAAAAATTGTGCGAATCTTTGATAATGTCCAAAATTACTTATTGCGATTTAGTTTATCTTCCATTTCTTGACTCAATATCTCCAACACGTCTCCAGAAAATCCAAAACTCATGTTGTAGGTTGATCAATAATTTGAAAAAATATGATCATATCAGCCCTTTTTTCAAAGATATGAAGTGGTTGAGAGTAAGCGAACTGTGTACACTTGGTTACTGACAGCCACAGCTTATTGCTATCATCCATTCCGCCGTTTTTGAGAAATAATCAGATATCTAGAAGCAATATTCATTCTAGGGACATTCGATTTACTGAAACACTCACAATGCCCCTCCACAGGACAATTCTTTCGTAAATGCTTCACCTACAATGCAATTATTTTTTAGAATGCTATACGTCGATCCATAAAATTGCTATCAAATGACGAATTTAAGAGGCATATAAAGAACTTTATTTTAAATAGAAGTATATAAATCAGCTGATAAAATTTACATGTCACCTCACACAAATATTCCAATATAACATTCCTTTGTTTGTATGACTGTATGCAATTTATACTTTTATCCTTCATTTATATGTTATATACATCATATTTTTATACACCTACATTTTTAACTTGTAATCTATCAAATGCTTTTATGTTTTTTGAATTGGTTTTCAGTGTTTCTTTTTTTGTGGGTTAAGTGGCAGAGTAGCATTATGCTAAACTTCGCCCCTAAATAGATAAAGACGATTTATTATTATTTTCTTAATTTTTCTATAATATAGTTTTATTTGCATATAGAAGTCTTAGTCTGAAATAACACACATGTTTAACATGCTCCTGGAACCTGACACTTTTTAGTAGATTGATTCAGTACTTGAAAATAAAAATCGCTGGAACAAGGCGTTGCTCGTTTTCAAACATTGTTTGGAGCGGTGCAATGTTGTAAGTTGTAAAATGTAGCATGTTTGGTGTCAGTGAAAGAACTTCTAGTATTGAGAAGCTGCCGATCCCGGTAATATTTTGCACCTGTTGGACATAATGAGTCACACACGTTTTCTCTATATCTACCATGGAAACAGAAATATGTTTATACAGGGTGTCCGCAAAGTTGGGGTTTTCCTTTTCAGAAACAACTACCCTTGAAATAACAAAGGTAATGTGTAGTGAAACGAGGGCGACCAAGTAAAAAAAAATAAAGGAAAAAGTACTCACTCTCCAGTTGACGAGAAGGGCTAAGTACGTCTCTGCCTGAAATCGAAAGTTATTCACCCCATTACGCGTGAACGTAGATTCGTCTGTCACCAATATGCACTTCAAAAAGTCCGGATTATTGTCATGTTGATGCAACAACCACTCACAAAACCGCACTCTTGCTGGAAAATCGTCAGGTTGAAGGGCTTGTACACGTTGGACGTTTGCCACACTTTACTTTTTGATACTTGCACTTCTCTAGCCACGTCTCTAGTGCTTGTTGAAGGATTCTCGTCTACGCGATTCAGTAGTTCTTCCTCAGCTTGCACCGTTCGTGGTTGTCTAGGCCTCCCACTGTGCCCACCTCGAAATTCCTCCAAATGGCCCGTATCCCTGACTCTCTGGACCAGGTACACAAATCTGCGGGGCCTTGGATGATGTCGTCTAGGGAAACGATCTGCATACACTCGCGACGATTCTGTAGCATTTTGAAGACATTCGCCATAAATTAACAACATATCAACGAGTTCATTATTGGTGTATGAGTGTGCCATTATTATTATTTTTTTTTGAAACGCAATCGATTATACGGGTTCGTTACCTCTATACGCGTGACCGTTTACCGTCGGTTGAAGGTTGCATACTGATCTGACACACTGACCCCGACCCCCGACCCAGTTCTGACGTCGGGTTCAGCTAGTAGCCGGTACCAGTCTGGGATATCGCGGCGGGTCGCGGCTACAGGACGGTATTCAGATATTTTTGATGTTGCAGAGCCCTTTATCTCGGTTCCCTTAAGATATTGGTGTATATGGTACTAAGAAAAATTGCTTATGTTTTCAAGATCTACACGTCGATTCAACAGTCGTTTTGACTATGGTCGGAAAGCATATTCATGAGGTTTTCTAAGTACTCGTATCATTGAATTTAAAGACGTAAGTAGTTCAAAATATCTCAGTGATTTTGTTGTCCATTTCCTCCGGAGTTATTTCATATATTCACCGTCCTTCATCTTTTGCGTTCACTTCGGTAGTAAATTCCTAGGGTCGAAGCCCTCCATGCCTCCGCCCTTAGCATGCCAGGGTCAAACAAACAAATATTTGCGCGTAGGAGGGAGGGGAGTTTTGGGGGTTGCTGGGGGGTGGCGGTGTTGGTTTGCGACCCGGAATCTCCCTAACTGCTCCCTCTCCATATCAGATCGAGCAGCAGATATCCTTGAAAGGATATGTATGATGTGATGACACGCTGTCGCCGTTATTTTCCACCTATTGCCCTAGGTCTGAGGGTGCGGTGGTATCCATGCGTTTGTCGCCTTGACCTCAAAAAAATGCGAAGTAGGTTGACTCGGCACTTCCCAAGCAACGCGGTACTCAGTTCGTAGAGGATTATGTTCAGCACCAGTTAGACCCCCTGTTACTTATGGACATGTATAACAGAAATATTAAATGGATCTAGTCGGTCAAACAGGTCCATACTTTAGTCCATGGATCTACATTATTTCCCTGCTTTACCGGTAGTCCATCTATCAACGTCGCCTCTTCTCGGTGCCTAACATGGTCATACGTGCGACATTTATGTATCATTCCAAGTTTTAAGGCAACTGTAATGGAAAATCTGAGATTTGTGAAATAATAATAATTGTCTTTATTACTATAAACTACAAAAAGGGAGAATTAACATTGAAATGACACGTACAGTTTCTATAGAAAAAACTTGCTGAGTGGGAAGGCCTAGCCAGAGATAAGTAACCTCTTATATCCAGATTATGGGTATTGGATCTGAAAATTAATTTGTTATTGAGGTATGGAGACGTCTAATAGGTGCATAGAATTACTGAGTTTGGGAGCGTAAAAATATCCTAACATATACCCTCTTGCACTCGCTAGAACCTCCCACCCTCAAAATTTTTACCCCTACAAATGTTGAGAATCCTCTGAAGCGTCAAAAAACAAAGCTTGACCGATATTTATTTTTTGTGTTTGTCCTTTTTCTCCGATTTGCAACAACTTTCGTCCTGGCATAGTATCCTTGTATAAAAATTCATTCAAATCCGAGCGGTAATTTTCAAGTATTAGCAGATAGACCGACGGAAATCAGTGACATGATTTTTTCGCCAAAACTGAAAGATCGCCAACTTTGGCTTGAAAAACAAGGATGAAATCGCTTTAAAATAAACTAATCTCAAGATACTCTTCAAGGACAAGGTTTAAACTATAATCTAGATCTAGATACTTGGCCAGCTGAAAAATTATAATTTTTAACCGAGTTTTTAGGCATTTTTACGGTTTTCTGACATTAAATCGCTTGTAATTCGAAAATGGTCAGCTTTAGAGAAAAGGTAATGGAAGCCTTTTTTGTTCGGAATGATAAAAAAAACGAAAAAACTGCCCGGGAAAAAATATACTTTATTCTAAAAAATTGTTTAAACAAATTCAATGCTTAACAATTCGGATAAAAATTATAATTTTTGAGGTCCCCAAGTATTTAAATTAAAGTAAAAACCTTGCCCTACATGACCTCGAAGAGTATTTAGAGAGTAAGATTCAAAAAACATAATATTTCATTTCCGAAAATTTTCGCGATTACAATACCTCCAGTGGGCGTGGGAAGTAAAAAAGAAAACTAAATACTTGTATGAATTTTTTTTAAGAGTCTTGGTGGATGAATTATAGAAAAAAATAGGCATTCGACTGAACCCTTTGGCACCACTATTAAAAGCTTCGATTATACAAAAATCTATTCTTTACTGCATTTTTAATTACCACGCCAACTGGCAAGGAAGTAAGTAAATGCTGCATCTATGGTACTGGGTGCGCCATCTATTACTTTTTTTTTTACCTATAAGTTTATGTGTTACCATGTGAGTCAAAAGTCATGTGGTATGCATAAATGAACTGTCACAGGTATGTCATTTATAGTCATGGATTCGTTTAGAACACAACAACGCATTTTTATTATCCAAACTTATTACGAAAACGGTCGAAATATAAAAGATACTTTTCGCAAACTTCGCACTAGTTTTGGCCGACATGGACGCCCTACAGAGCCTGGAATTCGTTGGATTGTTGATCATTTTGAGGACACTGGATCAGCTGAAGGTCAAAGACCATACCAACATGCTCGTCCAGCTCGTACTCGTGAAAACGTAGCCGCAGTTAGTGAAAGTGTGCGAGAAGATCCAACCACCTCGACTAGGCACCGTTCGCAAGAATTGGGAATTAGTGAGACCACTTTACGCCGGATTTTACACATTTGTTTACACCTCCATCCATACAAAATCCAACTAACACAAGAATTGAAGCCGGCAGACCATCAACAGCGGCATGTTTTTGTTAATTGGATGCTGGATTTTCGGCCAAAGTGCTCTTTTCTGATGAGGCTCATTTTCACCTCAATGGGTACGTAAATAAGCAAAATTGCAGATTCTGGGGGGCTGAAAATCCAGCCCAAATCATGAACAACCTCTCCATCCTGAAAAAGTGACTGTTTGGTGCGGATTGTGGGCTGGTGGCATCGTTGGACCATTCTTCTTTGAAGATGCCGAAGAAAAGGCCATTACAGTCAACCGGGAACGTTATCGCGGCATGTTAACAGACTTTTTGTGGCCACCATATTTGTGCCGACGATCTTTGGTTCCATCAAGACGGAGCAACGGCTCACACATCTCGCCAAACAATCGCCTTATTGCACACGAAATTTCAAGACCGCATAATTTCACGAAATTCAGATGTCAGTTGGCCCCCGAGATCGTGCGATTTAACACCCTTGACTATTTTATTTGGGGATTTTGGAAAGGAAAAAAGTGTATGCGAATGGTCCCCGGACAATTCAAGACCTAAAGCGCAATATTCTGATGTTGGCCTGTAAACGAAGCCGCGGTAGTCACATGACTGATTTTTTTTTCATACATAAATGGCATAAAGCAACCTTCATTTATCAATAAAAATTTAGATTTAACCTCGTAAAAAGCATGTTGATTTTTCAAATAGAAAAAAAAGGAATAGACGACGCACCCTGTATTAGTGAAAGACTTTCATTATTAAGACAAACATATTAACACGCATATGTTGAATATAATATAATGTTCACACATATTGTCCATACATTTTCCATTGAAACAAAGATTGTTAAAATCTTGAATGAAAACAGATAATTGCTTAAAACTTCTAAACTGAAAATCAGCTAACGCGGCTATATCTCACTGAAAACGTCGGCTCTCATCCAATAGCCGAAGCAGCGTGGTTCATGTTTTTATTTTCTTGTTGATGTTTATGGTGGTTCAGAATTGTAGAGTTCTACGATATATCTTTCAAAAGTCAGTTTATGCATAGTCATGTTTCGGTTTCATTAGGGTTTTGTGAACCATCTTTATTTGTTATATGTAGGCGTAGACGATATTTTTTAAAAGGGGATGATTTGTCGCATATTTAATAGCTACTAGGACTACAGGTTATTCAACGATATATAATAAAAGGAAACATTGTAAATTTCATCACTTTGTTGGAAGCATGTGTTATGTTCGTAAATAAGCGGATCATAGTCTAATTTATTGAATTGCTTCATTTGTTTATACAAATTTGAATAAATTTTCTTCATCTTAAATTCCCCTAAAATATTCAAGCAAATTTTTCGGTTGGTTCTTTATTTGACCATTGATTAGAAGTCGACGTCAATCCGAAACCGGGTGATAGGCAAAGTCATAACAGCTATCAGAAAAATATTTAAAAACATTTTATGTAAGTGTTTTGAAAATTACAGGTCTTTGAAAAAAATATAGAAATTTCATACCCTAAGGCAGTCTGTCAACTGCTGTTACTACAAATATTAACATTTTTTGGATTTTATTTTTACAATGTAATGATAAATAATGCATCTTCAAACTGGTGTCTCAACCTTACTGCCAACTTTTCTCGTTCAGGAAAACTTGCCACTTATTTCCCAACCAAGTATTCCAAAGTAAAACTTTGCTCAACTTTAACTGGCTGTACTGGAAAAAAATGTACTACGCGAGTTTGGCAAGTAACCTTAAAAGTTGGCGCATTTAATAACGATTCCAAAATGGTATAACACTTAGAAGATTACTCGTTAACTTATGCACAATTTTTATTTGAAGAAAAACTGATGAAAATTTTTCAAAATTTCCTAATTAAACAGCGATTATGAAAACGTACAAGGACCCTTAAGGATAACTGTTTGCACAACAGTGGGCGTCAAAATGCTGCTGATGATGATTTACCTTTACAGCAAATGCTCAAACTGTTTTCCTTCAGCCGCAATACACGCTTGACATCTTCTTAAAAAAGATCGGGCTATTAAACGAGCGAATCCACGGTTATTAACAAACTCAGCTGCTTCCAATAGTCTTTGCCGTAGCTCAGCTACATTTTGAATCGGCTTGAAATACACTTTTTCTTTTACAGTTGCCCAGTAAAAAAAATCTTGACGGATTCAAATCTGGTGACCGGGCTGGCCACGGTATTGTACCAGACCGCCCTATCCATCTGCCTGGAAAGTTTTGATCGAGATACTCTCTCACTGAGAGTGCATAGTGCGCTGGGCAGCCATTATGCTGAAACTACATGTCCCTGTAAATACTCAGTGGCACGTCCTCCAATAAATTTTCTAAATGATTTTGCAAAAAACCTTAATAAACCTCAGAGCAGTCAAAGTCTCTGGGAACTCAAACGGACCGATTATTTATTTTACCATTTAAAATTCCTGTCCAATGGTTTATCTTGAAGCGATATTGAGATTTATCTTCTCTCATCAAATGTGGGTTTGCTACGTGCCACTCGTGTAAGTTATGCAGGTTCATGTACACTTCTTTCTTAAATGTGGTCTCATCTGACCATAAAATTTTTTCAAAGAACCGTGGATCTTCCCTGTGTCTTTCTAACATTGTGCGACAAAAAGCAACTCGGGGCTCATAATCCCGGGGCAGAAGAGCTTGAACACGCTGTACGTGGTATGGATCGGCTTGACGTCGACTTCTGGGACACCCTGTATAAGCTACTAATGCTTATATGTATATAAACAACTCACCGCCGACTTGATTCAATAATCTTTTTCTTCCATCTGTTCGGCAGAGAGTCAAAGGGCTAAGGGCTGCAATTTCTCTTCCGCAAAAATAAAAAGGGCAACTGTTCTCATACTATTATTGATGCTTCTATCGGTATATGTATAAACAACTCATCCCCATCTTGATTCGATTGGTTCCTTCTTTCATTCATTGTCCTAGGCTGAAGGGCCGTAGCGCCAAGGGCTGACACACCGCCCACGCATATCGCGAGCGGCGGCGCATCGAAAAAATGTCATTCATCCGACAGTGTTGCCGCTATGAAAAATTCCTTCGCATGCTAACTTCCGTCCTATGGCCACCCAGAGAAGCTTTGCAAATAGGTGGCTAACCTCTTCTCTGGCCGCAAGATATCCGTCGTGATTGACGGGTTCTCCTGTTCATCCCACAATGTCAACGCGGGTGTTCCCCAGGGATCGGTCTTGGCTCCGACACTGTTTCTCTTACATATCAACGACCTCATTTCCTGCACGATCAACCCAATCCACAGCTTCGCTGATGACAGCACTCTACATGCAGGAATTTAGAGTGACAAGCCGATCTCTGCCGCTGAGCTGGAAAGAAGAAGACTAGCGACGACTTCCTCTCTGACAAGAGACGTGGAGGCTGTCACTGCTTGGGGACACAACAATCTTGTACAGTTCAATGCTTCCTAAACACAGTACTGTACTTTGACGAACAAAAAGCGTCCTAGCGCTCATCCGGTTTCGATCGATGGCCGAGTTCTGCCAAAGAGCCATTCATTTCGGCTGGTCGGAGTCCAGATCACCGAGGACCTGATCTGGCACGAACACATATCGTCAATAGCTGCAGCTGCTGGGAAAAAGCTAGGCTTTGTTTAGGGCTAAGAAGTACTTTTCTCCGCATGACCTTCTCACTCTATACAAGGCCCAGATAAGGCCTAGCCTCGAGTATTGCCGCCTGACTTTGGCGTCCCATCCTAACCGTGTCGAAGTTTGTACATCCAGAACGGGCCGATACGACCGCTCCTTTGTCCCGAGGGTGTCGAGATTGTGGAACAATCTACAAGAAGAAGCTTTTCCCAGTTCTACTAACCTTGTGCAGTTCAAAAATCGTATTAACAAAATTTCTTTGGGATTATCGTAGCAGCCGCGGTGTACCGGCATTTAGGCTTCTGCCTGCGCGGCTGCTTCGGTATAAAAAAAAACTGCCGCGCGATGTGCCTGCCAGACAGACCCGCCCGACTTTGGTCTGCCATCCTAACCATGTTCGTACATCCAGAATTGGCCGAAACGACAGCTCCGTAGAGTATAGAGATTGTGCAATAATCTACCCGATGTTTTTCCTAGTTCTACTAACCTTAGGTAGTTCAAAAATCTGAATAACGGCTGCTTCGCAATAAAAAAGAATGTTTGGTTCTGTTATTGTCTGATAGGCAACGCCAGGATCTTTATTCACTTGATATTCATATTATCAACTCCTGAAGATAAGATGCCGAATTACAATAGTCATTAGAGAAGCTAAAAAGGGATTGAAGATCCTAATGCTGTTGTTGGACGCCGGAATACATTATAGGTTGGGTATCGTCAAGAAGAATATGTTGGTCAATGCTTTAATACTCTCGTTGTTGCACTTCATCCAAATGTACAATTTATCCAGAAAAATGCTTCTCTTTATTCTGTTTTTTTTGTTAACCGAGGAGTTTTCAATTACACCTGCCATCCACAAGAGGTATAATAAAATTGGCAACATCGCATGACCGCCTCCCGAGCACTAGCTGCAGCAGCAGAATACAGCTCGATTGACGCGCGGCGATCGTCGCTTGTTTCAACGCCGCCTAGCTCGCGCCTGCTACCGCTTGACGCGCGGAACCCGCGGATCTAGAGGGCGGTCACGACGCGATCTTCAGTTGTTTTCAGCTTTCTGGCTATCCGCGAGCTACGAACCGTGTATATTGGGGGCGGCTCTGGAACCGGGCATCGCGTCTGTTGTGCGATTGTTTCTTTATACGACGGGGTGCTTTGATTGAAGAGTGTCGACGACGAAAGGTAGCCGGTATAGTGTGTTATCTTGTGTGCACAGTGGGATGTTGTATTACAGATAAAGTGAGTTGTTTTTCCAAGAGCCTGTGAGATCTGGTGATGTGGATAAAGTTTATTCCACCGATGGTTCAAGGAGAATTAGGTTCTTGAGTTTGGGGGTGTGGATTTAAAAAAAAAAGTTAATGATAAACTGTTTGGTCGCGACTTATGCCACTTTTACTTATTGGAGAGCTCAGGAATCTCATGATACAAACTCCATGTGACAAGCACACGTTATGAATCTTCTAAAAATATTTAAATTTATGAAACCATAGGCGAATGTTACACGATCAGTATTTACTGTGATCCATCAGTATTCATCATGGAATATGATATTTATTTAACCTGTCTGGACCACACTAAATGCCGATACCGTGACATTAGCCTTAAGGGAAAGAATTATAAAAATTCAAAGAAATGAGAGTTGAACCGCCTTACCATCTGCAAAGCATGTATCTTCAATATTGGCCTGCTTTAAGTGATAGAAATATCACCTGCTGCACAAATTAAGAGGGAAGACAGGGGAACGTAGTCTAGAGATTGTTGTCGATGTTTTTCTGGCAGTTCAGTGGAAACATACATGTAGAATTGGTACGACCGTTTCTTTGTCCCTATGGTTTGGAGAGTATTGAGCAACCTGCCTGAGGAGGCTTTTCACAGTTCTACTCACCTTAAGCAGTTCAAAAACAGGATTAACCAAGTATCTTTGAGGTCCGGTGCCCCGGTGCTTAGGCTTCGGTCGGTATAAAAATAATGCATAAGTTTCAGACGTTACGTAGAGAATTTATTTTTTTGAAAGAATGCTGTCTTAAAAAATACGAGTTACCGTACCTCATTTTTCAAGGTGTTTATTGACGAGTATTTTAAAAATAGGCATGTATGATTACCTGATTTGATGTGTTAAACTGTTTTCCAGTTACACCTAGTCTTGTAAACAGCCTGCAATTTAATGTTTTCAAATGTAATTGAAATTTGAATAGCAGTTCCAGTTTTATATGTTTCATCATTATTTTTGGCTGAGAATTCTTATACTACTTTCTTTATAAATTGTGGCGTTATTCTTGTGGACTTCGCAATTTCAAAAATGCACAATATCATCAACGAGCATGTTATAATTAGATTTATGTTATCATTAGAGGTCAAATATAAAATCAATATCACTTTTTAAATCTAACTAGCATAGATATCTTCGTTTGATGCTCCTTAACCATATAACTTCTTATTGAAACAACTTGAAATTATCTTATACAATTTTTTTAAATATTCGACTGAAAAGTATTAGCTATGCATGTTAAATAATACAATCACAATACTAAAATATGCGCATTGCAATTTGTAATATTTATTTAAATAATTTGCTCCCGTATATCAGACCATAGAAAAATAAAAAAGGAAACGCAAAGAACGTGATAGGGAGTCAGTGCGATCTTGGTTAACAGAATGCAGAATAGCTATTCGTACTTCTGCGATACTGATATTGACCTACGATGACGATGTTTGTTGACATGTCGGCGTTAACAGCTATTAATTTATCTAAACTTGCTTGAATGTTGATATTCAGTATTCCTACACTCATCAGAATGGTATGACGCAAGCTTGTCGCAAGCTTGTCGCAACTGGAACTGACTTATATGCGTTTGCTAAATGTTTGTTATTTGTAGAGTCAGCAAGCTTTTTATCATCTAGCTAGACTATCAAAATTAGGTTCGAAATAGTGTGGACTGCATGTCAGTATGAAATGTACACGTATTAGAACGTTTTCTTTTGAATATTTGCCTAACATTTTTTTGTGTGGTTTTACATGATACTTTTAATATTACATGGATTGTTTTATTTATACGTATTATGATGTTTTGCCAATACAATTTAATGAACAGACATAAAATACATTATCGTTATAAAGTTCACATTTAAAAAATTAACAATAGACAAGTTGAAGGATTCTATATAAGAATTAATCATTGAAAAGGCGATTGTAGCTTTTCAAACTGAAATCTCTTCACAGCTCCGAATAAATGGACTTCCTTCTTTATTGAGGTAAATTGGCTTCAAATAATAGATTCGTACATCAGTGACGTATATTAATTTGTTATATTAACTTTTTAAATAATACAGTACAGGATACAATATACAGGGAGATAAACCAAAATATGTGTGTAAAAATAAAAAAAAACTAAAAAAAAAAGTTTACCTTGTTTTATAAAGTATCCTCCCGACAAGTATTTCAGTGCGGACCTGTATTTGATCGTGAGGTTTTGGAGCACCGGCATGCCGTCCATATGTGAGGTCTTAAGTCAAATGATTCACGAACCCGTTGTACTGCATTAACAAAGGCACGAGGGGTTGGTTGCACTCGATTGGGAAACCGATCCGCATAAACATGTGCCATTTTTTATTTCGTTTGAGCCACGCAACAGACACCACTATCCACTACCGACTGACACTGACTGTATACAACTGAATGAAATAATTGTAAAAACATCGTTCCAAATTCTTTCGCTTTTTTGTTTCCGATGCGATGAACCGATAAGGCGAATTATATCCGTTGTCGCCAAACACGAGCACATAATATTATTATTGAGACAGGGCGGTACTCAAACTTCCAAAGGGCTATAACTTTGTTACTTTAATTTTACCAGAAAAATGGTAAAGGAAAGAAACATTTCTTTTGATCAGATCTACTCACTGTTAAAATAAATGACTCAACTTCGAAGTCACCCTATGACATCTTTAAAATTTTGTATAAAATGTTGTGTCTTTAATCTTTTTTTTATTTTGTATAAGGTATTTTGTATGGGTAAACAGTTTTATTGAGTTTATTTTAGAATTGTTGATCATTTTTCTCTTCCCAATTCTGGATTCTTCTTTTCTATCTCTATATAACATCCTGCTTTTAAAATACATTTTACATATAAGAAATATGCATCTGCACTTACGCTAAGTGTTTTGACTAAATCCATTAACGATTTTAAATAACTTTTGGTCAGTTTTAATGATATTGTGTTGAAATTTTCGAAAATATGGTCGAGTTCATTACATTTAAGTAGAAAATCTGGGTTTGGTTTCAGTAAGACACCATCGAAAAGACGGTTTACCCAGGAAAATGACATTCCATTGCTGTGTGGAATATAGCCCAGATTTTCTTTTTTCTGTAATTTATCCCGCTCTAGCTCTTGAACGTTGTTCAATTATTTTTTATCATCAATAATTTTGATCAAACATTTCATTTATTTTATGATTTTTTTCCATTTGTATACTGCGAGAAGTCTCCTATGGTGATTTGAACACTTGCATTTATTTTGAGGCAATCCCAAAGTTTGTTTCTTTTAAATAATAGTCACTTTCCACAAAATGCTTCGAACATATCTTTGCGGTTTGTACAATAAATTTGTGTTGCTGTTAACACTTCAGAACCCATTCGCAAACTTGCTTGTTATTTGGAAAAATGATGAAAGATAGGTCTGATTTGGCAGGGTAATGTCGCAGCCAAATGGCAGTCACTCTTTCTGACACAGTCCGGATCGAAAGATGACGATACTCGTGAAATGTATTGATACTTCTATATATATGATCGTATCGAACATCCCTACTGTCAAGATGTATAACCAAAGGTTCAAGTGTTGTGCAATGATTTTGGGAAAAATGTCACGAATAGTCTTAAAAAGCATAGTAGAGTATATTTCAACAGTTGGCGGAACTTACTCCACTGGGACCAGGAGGGTGAAACGGGATATTTATGCACAATCTGGCAACCCTGTCGCACCCTCACAAAATGGCCGATGACAACCACACAAGTCACCGTGTTGTCATTGAATAGCATGGAATTAAACCTTCAGAGTATATGTTTTGTGACTGGTACCAAGAGTTGACAGATCCCACACGTGTCACTCCTTGAAATGCAATAATGAGCTGTATTCAAACAATGTCTAATATAAATATAACCTAGAATGTGTACTCGTGAAAAAAGAAAAATATGGCAAATTTGTAGTTTTTTTGCAGGTGTTAGGTTTGCTGGTAGCTTTTAGGCATATATTTGGGAATTTCTTAATCGCTGTGAATATAGTGTGGATGTTTGTTCAGTTTCTGAACAACGAAAACTATTCAACTTTATGGATGTATGGATATCAAAAAACCTGAATGGTTTTGTGGGAATATCAATCTAAGCTGCCATAATGGTTCTGATGAACGGCAAGTAAATGAATGAATGTTTGGAAACGTCCAATATCTTTTGGTAGAGTCTGACATCAAGTAGGTGCGTAATGGCTATCTGCAAGGGGTTTATAGGAAAAAACACCCAGTATCGCATATCAATTGAAGAAAATAATATAAACATGAATAAAAAATCAACAATAGTAATTAAAACATGAATTTTATTCAAATTTCTTTAAATTTTGACTGAATTATATGTAATTTCTTAATATTCAATAAGCTGGTGATGTTTCAATAACAAGCTGTCATCTCATACTTTGATGACAGTATTATGTTTTCAACATTTCATAGCTATTGGTTGCTAAAATTTGTTGATTGGAACTTGACGCTGATTTGTTGTATTTGTCGGTCTGTTACCCTATAGGTGGAGAATAACGGACTTTTGTTGGTGAAATTGGCCGTAAGAGACTTGTTTGAAACACACCGGATAACAAAGTAAATTAATCACAAATTACGCGCTAAAGCACCGTTCGTTTTAGGAGACTCATGCTCAGCCTAGGCTCGGTACCGATGCAGGTGACTGAAGAGTAGTAATGCATTCCTGAACTGAGAGTGAGCTTGACCTCAGAGATGCCCCTGCTTCCAGAGCAGCTTGACTACCACTATTACGATGGGAAATATATCAGCCTGGAATATTGTTGTGCAGGTTTCAAGCGCGAAGCTTTCGCGCACGCCTTCGCCATCCACATAATGTAATAGTAGTAGTGGTGGGGAGGCGAAGCAAGACCCCTAGTGTACCAACACTATACTCGACAATGTTAGTTCTCTAAGGTGTTGAACCTTTCTGACCTCCTAATTTTCGACCATTCCGCTGAATAAGAATCTTCACCAACAAATTACATGGCCTCGAATATCTCAGCCCTATATACGTCCTCCTCCCAACACATGGCGCATGTTGGGTCTCTGTTCACCCTCAAAAGAGATAAGTGCCTCTAGTGGCCGGTGAGAACCTCCATCAAAAGGTTGACTGACTTTCTACCCTTGGCCAGTAGCCGAAGTTCCCCAGTCTTCATTCGGGAGTCCCTTCACAACTTCGTGCTTCGAGCCCCACAGATCCTAGATCCGCCACTGGTTACCAAGAACCTTTTTGTTCAGAATGATCCCGGGGGTCCTATAGCAGCCCTTCTCGTAAAAAAGAAGTGTCTGGTAGGAAACTCTTCCGGATATATAAAGGGCAGATGCCGCGTGTACATTTTCTGGAATGGACAGTATTTTATGCAAAAATCCTATATTATTGATAAAAACGGGGCGCAACAGGAGGGAAATGGAGAAAAATTACCGGTTAAGCCAGCGGGAAACACGCTTTACGTGCATAGAGGCGTAGATTCCTGTTTGTTTTAGACACGAAACTGGAAATACCCTCGTGATAAAAAATGACATTTATATGGGGTGGATAAATAAACTGGCTTTGGTAATATCACAAGGTGAGCTTGAATGTTTCGTTGAAAAATAGAGTCAAGTAGGTTGAGTCTGCGCTTCCAACGCAACTATGGCATCAGTTCAAGTATAAAAGCTAGCTACGAACATGTATAACAAAAAAATTAATGGATCAAGTCACTCAAACAGGCCCAGACAATTCATCCGTCGCCCATCTAGACATTTTTCCTCTGCCCTACCGACATTACAGACCATCTGGCAACGTTGCTATGATTAATCTCGTCATTCACCAGTTACGGCAGCTACGCTTGCGATGCAGTTATGTCCAGAGATGCAAGTTTTAAGGGCAAGCGTAAGGGGAAATTTTTGATGTTTGAATACGTCTAATACGTGCGTAGAATTATCGGAGGCCCATAAAGAAATACAGCATAATACGAGCCCCTTCCCACTTCAAGATTTGTACCAAAATACCTATGCCTTTATTAACTAAACATGACGAAACTATTTACTTCTAAAACAATTTATTTTTTCAAACACATTTTAGATACACTCTAGTCGTAAAAAATACATATTTGAAATCACTTAGACCTATAACTAATAGAATATCTGAACAAATAAACAATGTGCGAATAAATACGCGAAGTTAACAAAGCAACAATTGAAAGATTACCATTGGGTAACATCACACTTATTTTTACGGCTGAAATTCTTTGGGGCATAGTGTTAACCAAGTTTTGTCAAAAATTTGGTGTAAAACAATCCCATAATTCTTCTTCTTTCATCTCGTGCCACAAAGTTTCAATAGGTGTCAGATCTGGACTGCTAGAAACCCATTTCAAAAGTGGTACATTATTTTCTTCCATCCATTTTATAGCCTTTTTTGAGGTATGGCACGCTGCACCATCTTGGTGAAACACAAAATCTTGGCCGGATGTCAAACATTCTTCCGTCACTGGTAAAAGCGATTCTTCTAAAATTGCCAAATATTTGTTTGTATCCATATTTCCATCAATAAAATGAAGTTTTCCTACTCCTTTTGATGACATACTGCCCCAGACCATAATGGATGCTGGAAATTGCACTTTTCTCTTCAGACAGTCAACATGGAATGCTTTATTTTTTTCCAAAGAACTCTACTGCGACTGTCTCCAACACAAACTTCGAATCGGGCTTCATCACTCCATTGTATAGCACACCATTGTTGAGGTGTCCATTGTCTATGATCTTTAGCCCATCTAAGCCGATTTTTCTTTTGCAGTGGAGTCAATAGTGGCTTTTCACGATTATTCTTCTTAATGCTCTTCGGTCGGCATTTGTGATCTTACTTTTTTTCACATATCGTGGCTTAATATTAACTGAACCAGTTACGTTATATCTTCTAACAATATTTCTCACACTGTACCGTGATAAGTCTAACAAAGTTGCAATTTCTGAGTTTGATTTCCGAGAATTAAAAAATTTAATTATCAGTAACCGAATTTTCTCACTAATAACCTTTCCTCTACCCATTTGGAAAACCTTAACTACCAAAAACTATTTTAAACTATTCTGACAGCTGTGATTAATAAAAACAATTGTCATGGCTTTTATTTTTCACAGCCACCTATGCGTTATAAACTTATTTTGCATTGAAATGAAAATAGGTTGATATGCTGTAATTGCAACGTGTGTTATTTTTATGCTGGAAATTTGATTAGGGGGTGATAAAGTTGTTGTTTTCTACTATATACTTAATATTTTAAACCTATAACCCCCTGGTACATTTTTATTATTTGTGTTTGATAAGAAAAATCTAAGATTTCAATAGTTGGGCCAACTGAAGTGGGAAGGGGCTCGTAATTCAGTGTGACAAGTCTATCTCTGATGATGAACTGGAGAGAAGAGTGGTAGCGACTTCCTCTCCGATGAGTGACCTGAAAGTTATCACCGCTTGGGAGACGCGGTACGCTTCAGTGCTGCCAAAACAAAGTAATGTAGGTACCTTGATTAACAAGAAGCACCCTACCTCTTATCCGGTTCCGATGGATGGTTGGGCTTTGGGGCTCTGCTGCCCCGACCACATTGTCCAAACTCGATGCTGTTCAGACTGATCAATGACACTTCTCTAACGGACAGTCTCTCGACCTATTCGCACTGACGGGCGGTCTTGCTCTATCGCTATATCAACAGTCTTTGCTCCTCAGAGTTATCCTTCATGATGCCGCCGCGCGTTGATCCTGGCAAACGGCAGGCTTATGATGCCCATCCCATCTCTATCCAACTTCGTTCATCGAGAACTGGCCGGTACGGGTGTCGAGATTGTAGGACAGTCTGGCTGAGGAGAATTTTCTCAGTTCTGATAAAACCATAGACAGTTCAGAAATCGGATTTACAAGGTGTCTTTAAGCTCCTAATAGCAGTCGTGCAGATAGAGCTGTTTTATAAAAATCGAATATTGAAGGTCGAATATAAGTGGAAAATGATAATAAATGTATTTTTTTATTTGGGCGAAGTTTAGATTAAGCTGTTCCTCCACTTAACAAAAATAAAACAAACATCAATATATATACAGGGTGACTTCGAAGTTGAGTCATTTATTTTAACAGTGAGTAGATCTGATCAAAAGAAATGTTTTTTTCCTTTACCATTTTTCTGGTAAAATTAAAGTAACAAAGTTATAGCCCTTTGGAAGTTTGAGTACCGCCCTGTCTCAATAATAATATTATGCGCTCGTGTTTGGCGACAACGGATATAATTCGCCTTATCGGTTCATCGCATCGGAAACAAAAAAGCGAAAGAATTTGGAACGATGTTTTTACAATTATTTCGTTCAGTTCTATACAGTCAGTGTCAGTCGGTAGTGGATAGTGCTGTCTGTTGCGTGGCTCAAACGAAATAAAAAATGGCACATGTTTATGCGGATCGGTTTCCCAATCGAGTGCAACCAACCCCTCGTGCCTTTGTTAATGTAGTACAACGGGTTCGTGAATCATTTGACTTAAGACCTCACATATGGACGGTGCTCCAAGACCTCACGATCAAATACAGGTCCGCACTGAAATACTTGTCGCGAGGATACTTTATAAAACAAGGTAAAATTTTTTTTTTAATATTTTTTTATTTTTTACAATCATTATCTGAAAATTAATGACTCAACTTCAAAGTCACCCTGTATATATATATATACAAATTTAATCCAGCATTTTGGGAATTAGGATGAGGTTTTAAAGAGCGTCCCTCGTATACACTATACCTGAAGATTGGCAATGATGTTTACATTTCCACATTCCTTCACGACAATCACCTGTCATCTGTCGACGCATCATTCTTCCGGTCCGCTCATTTTCTCCACGTGAAACGGATGTGGGAGGTTAGAAGGGACTTTGCCGGTTTTTGTCCCCCAAAATTGCTTTTCGATAATTTTTAATGTGTTCGGGTGTATTGATATATAGTGTTAACACCTAACGATGGTTTCCGTCGTTATCAATAAGCCCAATGTTTCCGTCCGTTTGGTTTTATAGTTGTAACAAGTGCTCTCATCCACGCGTTCGTTTTGAAAGATCATTTGGCTGCAACCTCAACGACGAGTAAGTTGTCTGGCAATTTAAATCCTTCCCGTATTGGTTGCTAGCATCATAATTGTATTTTCAGCTCCTGAAGATGGCTCCATAGAGAATGCCGAAAGCTCGAGATTACCGTTAAAAGAGTTTACTGAAACCTAAAATTTTGCTAATTTCCCAATTAACAATTGATTGTATTTTTTGCCCAACTGGTCGTTGGCAATGGCAATGACTATTGCTCGTATATATATAGAAAATGATCATGCGGAGAAAGGTATATAACAAAAAGTAGGAAAATAATGGGCAAAATCCGCAAAAAAGAGGAAAGTGGATTCGAGCAGAAAATAGGATAGGTAACCCGAGCGATACGTATTTCTGCTGGTTGGCTTCATCAGGATATGGGTGTAACCTGAGGAAACGAAGATGGAGAGGGAAAAAAAACGACACACGCTATAACCGGCCGCGTGGTTGTAGTTAGACGTCTCGTTGAAAATTCGAGATCTTCTAGCCATTTTATACTACAATCTGTAGGTTGGCTCTTGTTGTGGACTTCGTGTGTGGTTTTTTCCCTCTCCATCTTCGTTTCCTCAGGTTACACCCGTATCCGGATGTGTGGGCATGTGTATCTACTTCTTTTGTTGTTTCATATGTGCATTCATTTCGGGCCTGATGAATCCAACCAGCAGAAATACGTATCGCTCGGGTTACCTATCCTATTTTCTGCTCGAATCCATTTTCCTCTTTTTTGCGGATTTTGCCCATTATTTTTCTACTTTTTGTTATATATATAATATATGATAATAAGACTGATAATATAACAAAATTATTTTACATATTTGATGTAATGACTTTTCAGGGGGTAGTTAATGCATTATATAGATAGAACGCATTAAAAGTGAAGTCTTTATGTCCTGTGGACTGTATTTGGAAAGAGGATTTCTCTAGAATGAACACACATACGATTTACAAGCTTTTCTTTTAAAAACGGCAGGAATGAGGTAATTTAGGGCTTATGAACATAACATAGTATCGATATTTATATAATTTTTTAACATTAAACCAAACTAGTTTTTGTAAACAATATCACAATATGTAATTTTTGAAAGGATCAAATGTTCGCATAGAATTTTTTTAGTTTTGTAGTCTGGAATTTGCTTATTATTATAACACTCGGAGTCAGCTAAACGCCTTTTATTTCTGGTGTTGCCAGGGATCCCGATCAAAATCATACAATTAATGTAACCGAATATGTATCTACATATTTTCGCCCGTAATTATTGCTACATAACCATCGATAAAATTGATCAAAATGTGTTTATAAGCAATGATGAGTTCAAAGTAATCGTAATGGCAGGTATGCACTTTACAAACACCTCGTAATTATCACCTGCCTATGAATACATTGAGTTTAACGTACCATTAAATTTTCAATCAATCGCTTATCGATAACAAAACAGAATTCCATAGGTGAGTGCATCATGAGGTGATGAAATTTTCCTGGTAGATGTCTAGAATATCAGGAGAACAAACAGATAATTGAAAGAAAAACAAACTGTAACTATTTACAATCGATACATGCATTGTTTTGTCTGTGCTGATAAAAACTGTTCTACGTGACGTAGGGTGTGTACATTTTCTGATGGAAAGCTACGTGTACCTATTTTCTTTGGGACACAATTTTTTCGAGCAGAAGGGTGATTGTGCGAATACTGAGTAAATTCGGAGGCAATTTGACATCAAATAATATATAACAGGCAGCAGCGGTGGCCGCAGTAGACTCTTCGGTCTCCTGATCAGTCGCAGGCATTTCAAAAATGTGATCAAAATGTGCCTTCAAGTGCCGTATAGTGACCGTGGCACACCGGTATTTAGGCTCTGGTATTAAAAAAGCTAGGTAAACACACATAGTTGTGTTCAGTAACACTTCCTATGACTAATCAGGAAAACCAGAACCATAAAGCTGTTGACGAAGTATACATACCACAACCAGATTACAAAGACATTGTTATGTCGAACATTTTTAATCACACAAACATATAGATATAAAAACGCTTCGACATTCTAATTTGAAATCGATTTTGCGTAATAGTGACTCGTGCTTAGCTACAGGTGGGATTGCGAACAGGCATTTGTTTAATTATTCAACGCAATCTGTTTTTTTATAGAAATCCGAATGAATCATTGATTTATATTGCGCGCGTTTTGTATGAATTGTTAATGTTACTATGTCAAGGATGCAAAAGCTTTGTAGTTTTTGAAAATCGGTCCAGTGGCGGCAGACAAAAAGGACAAAAACTAAAATTACAATATGAATCGCCAAACTTCGTTTTTTGAGGATCCCGATCATTAAAAAAAAAAAATGATAACTGGTGATTGGGGGTTATAGAGGGTTGTAAATGTTAGTCTTTAGGTAGTGGCAGATTTTGAAAATTGATTCAATGACGGTAGAACTGCGGACGAAAAAATAAAAATCGCTTGAACATAGTATTACAACGTTACAGATATTCCTGCCCATTTTCAAACATTGTTTGGAGGGGTTGAATATTGTGAGTTGCAAGCTTTATGCGGTAAACCTGTTAGACATAATATTTTCCTTACATCTGCCATGGAAACAGAAATATGTTTATGTAGAGGTGGAAGAGTCATCGAACCAAAGTGAACAAATCTAGTCACGCTGGGCAGCATATTGGAAAAAAATATACGAAAACGGGGGTCTTGTGGCACATCATTTTGAAGCTCCTGACGAGTACTTTATAACCCTAGAATATAAAGTCAATACCTTTACCTACTACAAAATGGTGGTGCATTTAATAATTACTTGAACACAAACCCACTAACATGCATATCTCTACAAATAATTGTAATTTCCTGCCGTATCCATAGCAACAGCGATAAAAACTTGTTTTGTTATTTTTTGTTGACAGTAACAAGAATATCTGTACGAAAACAAACAACATTGTACAGTTAAAATATTCTTATTTAGTTTTCGGTTTTAGTGCTAGATACTGTTTGAAGTATTATTAAAATGGTCAATTCTCGCCCATTGGAAGAAAAAACCGAAGCGATTTTTATTTATGGTGCGACGCGTAACTTTCACGAGACCGAAAGGATTTTTAATGATCGTTTCCCGAATTGTCCTAAACAACAAAAAAACCCCAGGTCATCCGACCGTCCCGGAAGCAAAGCAAGTTCAAATAATTGGTGAGATCATAGTAAATCCCCAACGGTCTACTTCCTCCATCGCGAATGTATGTGAGGTTTGTCCTACTGTATGGAGACTTTTGAAAAAGAATAAGTATCACCAATACAAAATTCAAATGGTATTCAGTTAACTGAAGATGACCCTGATCGAAGAACAGAATTCTGCGAGACTATGACGGAAATCATTGCACGGCATCCTACTTATATCCAAAATATTTGTTTTAGTGATGAATGTACATTTTTTCTCAACGATAATGTGCATAGACAAAATTGTCGTTATTGGAGCGACACCAAACCTCGCGTCTTCCGGGAAACTCATTCTCAATATCCACAAAAAATTAACGTTTGGGCTGGGATATTGGGAAATCATATTGTGGGGCTTCTATTCATCGTATTTGGATATACTGGAAAATACTATTGACCCCCTATCACCGAAATCGTCGAAGCGAATCCTAATGGATTCGATACTGATATTGTATTCCAGCAAGATGGTGCTCCACCACACTGCTACAGACAAGTTAGGAATTATTTAGATAACAATTTCCCCGGTCGTTGGATTGGCCGTCGAGGTCCTGTGGAATGGCCAGCTCGCTCGCCAGATTTGACAACTTTAGACTTTTTTATGGGGCTATTTGAAGCAACAGGTGTACGAAACTGAACCTGCTTCAATATTGGATATACGGCTGAGAATAACAAATATTTGTAGAAATATCGGTGTTACTATGTTTGAAAATTACGGACAGGCTGTTATTGTGTCAAGAAGTTCCAGCATCTTCTAAACTGAACTCAACGTATTTGTACGAATTATCAAGTTAAGTGTCAATGTATTCAGGTAATTATTAAATGTAGCACTATTTTATAGTAGGTAAAGGTATTGACTTTATATTCTATTGTTATAAAGTACTCGTCAGGAGCTTCAAAATGATGTGCCACAAGACCCCCGTTTTCATATAATTTTTTTACCAAGATGGGGCCCAGTAGCCATCTTGAGATTTTCATCTGTCGATTTTACTCTAAAATATGGTATCCACGTATCAGTTTCATTGCCTCAAGTTTTAGTTTTTTGAATTGATCCGTTCAAAAAATCAAAGGGGAGGGGGACATTAAAGGAAAGCACTCTATATGGAATACATGTATAAAAGTTGGGGTACTGTACAGAAATCTGATGAACTCAGAAAAACATAAGCAGGCTCAGTTTGATGTACATATGTACACAGGTCAGATGGGTTAGTCTTTTTGTGATTTTCTATTTTAGGAGCCGTTTTTATTTAGAAAGAAAATCCCCAATAGTTTTTTTGTAATTTGAAAGTGGTGTAATATATTTTTATGATCTTTTCAGCTCTTAGAAGTTTATATTTTTATATATACTTCATCTTTAATCGTTGGTTTTATTAAGAGAACTTGCGTCTTGAAACGTGAAGACTCATTTTTCACGCCATATTTAGTTCCCATGTCGTTCTGGCGAGGAAGTATTGTAATCGCGAAAACGAGATGTTGTTTTTTGAATGTTATACCCATCACGAAAAAACATGTCACTCGTTTCTGTCAGTCCTTGGACCGACTATAACTTGTAAAGTACTTCTTGGATTTTGATGAAATTTTCACATAAGGTTACTACTATGCCAAGGAAGTTTTTGAACATCGAGAAAGAGGCCAAAAACGAAAAAAAAGTAAAATCGCTGAAACTTCGTTTTTTGACGTACAGGGGATCACGATCATTTTGAAAAAAATTGGGACTGTTGTAGGGTGGTGGCTAACATCTAAAATGTCTCAATTTTTTATATGTTAGTATATTTATACGCTCCCAATCTTGGTAATTCTACGCATCTATTAGACATATTTCACACATCATATATTTCTCCCTTTAAACTGCTCCCGGCGGCGTGCCGGCGTAAGTAAGTGTACTGGTATTACTGCCGCGTCTGACTGGTGACCAGGTTAGATTTAGGTATCAGGGAGAGGCGATGTTGCTACAGTATATTCAGATAAGAGATAGACCGGACATAAACAAGACCACGAGATCATCGAACGCTGTAACATTCGGCAGGGACGTATCAAGAGTCACGCAGTACATATTTTAGATAGTAGATGCTGCTTTGCGTAACTTTGTAGTAAATTAGCACAATTCGATGTGTATACGATTGGTGATGGATATAGGATCATGTGGGGGCGGGGTAAGAAATATATAATGATGTAAATATACATAAGGGTTTCAAAATTTTCGCTTCGATTTCCAGCTTCGGATGCCGCCTGATGTTTGGTGAAATACAGTCGAATATAATCTCAAAATGGCGTTTAAATTAGCCTAAATTAAAAATAATCGTATATCTCTTAAAATTGCTTTTAGAATATTGATTAGTATATTTTTTGATTTCTAGGTAAATATGTAACCAAATTAAAACGTTCAAAACGTAAAAAAATGTGCATGGTTGAACATTGTCAGAAAGTAGATTCTTGAATAGGTTTTGCCAAAATGGGTTCAAAAATGTCAATAATTAATTAAAACATACAGTAGCTTTATAATTACTTATAACTTACCGAATTTGATGAACGACATCTTTTATTGGAAAGATGAGCGTGATGAGCTTTCATCATCGCTACTGCCTGAAGCACCAACGTCAATAATGAAAGGCTCGACTTGTTCCTCTAAAATATTATCCAGTTCCCACATTCTCTTTTCAACTTTGTCTTTCACGTGCTTAATACAGTTTTCCCATTTTTGCGCTGTTATTAATTCTAGTGCTTCTTTGAAAAGTCCTTTGAGGTCACAAAATTTAAAAGTTGTATTGTGCTTAGCTATATAATTTTTAACATCTGCCCATATGAGCTCAATGGGATTGAGCTCGCAATGGTATGGAGGTAAACGGAGCACAGTTTTATTTTGACTTGCTGCCATTTCGTCAATGGCATATTTTTGATATTCCGCCTTGTGATCTTTGACAATTCTTAATAATTGTACTTTCAGCATTGCTTCTTCAAAGTTGATATTTTTCGAGCGGAGCCAATTTTGAACATCAACTTTCCTTGAAGCCGTTGTTGGGACCTTCTCCATTCTTCGAGAATGATAAGGCGCATTATCCAACACAATTACTGCGTTTTCCTCTAAGTTCGGTAAAATTTTTGAAAACCACTGTTCAAACGATTCGCCATTCATTTCCTCGTGGTAATCTCCAGTTTTCTTAGACTCAAAGCACCACAGACCGTCAACAACAAATCCATCCTCACTGCGAATATGGCAGATAATGAGCCTTTTCCCTTTACCTGGAAATCGAAGTACTAACTGGTGTAGATTTATTTCAATAAGCGAACCTTTTTCCAAATGTTTTCATCACATTCAGCGAAAAAAACATTGAGACATGAGTATCAGATTGCTATAATTGGGATTATTTAGTCATATTGAAAGAAAGAATATTGAACGTCGTATGATTACTCAGCGCTTCACAATTTAATTTAAAGTTATAAACCTTTAAAAAATGAATGATCAGGAACCTGAAATACGCGCAAATATTAATATTAACAAATTATAACTTTATAAAGCTTAAAGTATGAATTAAAATGATTAGAAATATTAGGAACGGTACACAATATAAAACTTAGTAACTTTTTTTAAGTTTATAATATTCGACATATTTTAAGATTATATTAAAAAATTATTGAAATATCGAAAACACATAAAAACATGGCTTAAAAAAGTTCTAACAAATGAAAATGACAATAAAACATCCACGCATTTTATCGAAAGTTATAAAAGTTTTGTTACTTGTAATATGTTTTATCTGCCCCCTGGAATTAATGTTTAGAACCTTGTTCCCAAGGTTTGAAAAACATCCGATTGTTGTCTATTACTCGTATTTACCTGCTGGATTTTTTAATCCGGTGGACAGTCCATCTACGTAGTCGTGCCATAAGTTCTGTCCCATGATAATCTCATGATAAAAATGAAACAAGATAAGATATATTTATATGAAAGATATTATTTATTCGACAACATTTTTAGAATTCATAATCAAACAGTTTTATTCAAAATGTCCCCCCTTGGCCTTCACACACTGCTTCAATCTCGCGGGCCACTCATCTATCACTGCACGCACAGCTTCCAAAGGAATAGCTGCCTCTGATCGGATCAAATCCGCTTTCAGGGACTCGATATTACGGTGGGCTTTGGAGCAGGCCAACTGCTCTAGCAGCTCCCACAACTTGTAGTCTAAAGGATTGAGGTCCGGACTCCCTGAGGGCCAATCTTCCGCAGCAATGAACTCTGGCACATTGCTTTCCAGCCAGCGCTGCGTACTCTTAGCCTTGTGAGCGGGGGCGGAATCCTGCTGGTAGACCCAGTGTTGGTTAGCAAACAATGTACCACTTAAAGGCTTGACGATAGGATCCAGTATGTCGCTCTGATAGTTTGCCGCTTTTGTTTTCACGCCCTGTTTACAGAAATGGAGCTGAGTGACCCCTTCGTAGGACACCCCCCACCAAACCATGACTGACGCAGGGTGGTGGCCTCTCTCAACTCTCGGAATGATCTCCGAAGCTTCCTGTGAACTCCTTGCATACACTTTGTCATTTTGTCGGTTCAATTTTTCTTCTATGGTGAAGATTTTCTCATCCGTGAACAAAATCTTTCGGAATCCCCCAGCTGCGTACCTCTCCAAGAGCTTCTTGGATCTTGTCGCCCTGATGTGTCGCAAGGTGGCCGTAAGTCGCTGGCCCGTACGTCTCCGGTAAGCCCCTAGCCCTAGGTCTTGTTTAATGATGCGCGACATCGTCCGGACAGGAATCTTCATTTCCCTGGATAGGATCTTCTGCTTCCGGAGTGGATTCCTTTGAATCCAGGCTTTTACGGCTTTGATGGCTGCTGGAGTCCTTACTTGACGAGGTCTTCCGCTTCTTGGCCTGTCATCAACAGAGGACGTCTCATTGTACCGCTGAATGGTCCTAGACACAAATTTACGCGATATTTGAAGGCCGCGTAAGAGTTCAAAAATCTGACTAGCACTGTGATTACACTTATGTAAAGCTATCACTGCAATACGGTTCTCTGCCTTGCCCCACTCCATCGTTATGCTTCGAGAGATCAATACAAACTGAGGTATATGTAATTACCCGAAAAGCGCTTAATCAACTGACACCACAATGTAAACAATCGGACAAGTATTAACAGGTCTACACTTGTTTGAAAACGAGGGACAGAACTTATGGCATGACTATGTAGAAAGGCCCTCCTGGATGAAGTTACAGAATCATCAACCCATACTTTACTTGTAGTGTGTCCTGCGTTTACCCACGTTTCATCAAGGTAATAAATCTTCCTGTTTTGATTTCTATATTTCCCAATTTTTGTTAAATAATCCCTCCTCCATAGCACAATTTCTTCTCCATCCAGTAGTAAACTATTACGACCCCGTTTTTTCCATTTGAAATTTAAATGCTTCAGTAACGCATGGAAAGTTGATCGTTTGAAATTTGGCAACGTTGTATATCCATTTACCTCCTGCAGTACTTTATCTATAGTAGGTATTTCATTCCTAAAGAAGAATTCATGCACTTTCCTCCTAATCGCGTGCTTATCAGCTTCATCCAATGATTTAACAATACTTTTGCGATGTTTACTGGTCATTGGCTCAGAAAAGGTGTGATTTTTTTTGTATTGTCTTAACACATTAAACACTGATGCGCGACACACCCCAACTTTGTGAGAAACCTTCACAACAATTTCTTTGATGGTTGATGCCTCGTTCTCCTCGCGCTCGATCTTATATATATTCAAAATGACCTCTTTCATTTCTGCACTCAGGTGTCTTTTTTTAGAGCGTTTCCTAGGTGGACTACAGGAGTTTACAACTTCATCGGCAGTATCTGTACTACTGGGCATTTTGCGCAAGCAGTTGATAACAATAACAATCAATAACAAGGTATAACAATAACAACGACAAACTCAACAACTTAATAAGATAACAAACGAAAACGTCCAAAGAAATATCAAATTGCAATGATGCACACGACATACGTAACACGTCTGAACCTGAATGTGACTCTGCCTTGATACGACTGCTCTGCCGCTCGGCATAGGCATTTAATTGCGAATTGACCAATAAGGGCTCCTGTTTTACGTCGAGACGGCGGCGTTAGCGTGAAAATCACCCGAACCTTTTGTTTACATCCGGTCTATCTCTTATCTGAATATACTGTAGATGGACTACTGGTAGCGCAGAGGGAGACTGTATATGGAGTGCACGGCCTTTTTCAGTGACTTTTTTTTAAGAGCGTCTCGAGAATGCGAGATTTCCACCTGGACTATGACCTGATAGCAAACGTCACAACGGAACAATTTGTTGTTCAAGATTCGACAACACTGTGCAAATATATTCTATAATAAATCTAGCTCTCTTGTTAAGCACGACACGTCACACGTGTTTGAAACACATTTTAAACACAAAACATGAAATCATCACGAGTAGTAGTCATAGCATAGGTCAACTGTATGTAAGTAGGTAGCGATTCCTACCATGTAATCTTTGTAATTAGCATTCTTTGCTATTAAGACAGTACTGCGTATTTAGAGAGAATCCCGTCTAACAAAGGATCTGAATGGACAATTGGAATATTTTAAGATCCAGTTGTGGGAAACGAATGCAGCAAGGTTGGAGTGGCATGAATCTAATTTTTCGAGTCGGCTTAAACGGATTTTACTTAATAGACTTTTTATCTAAATTGCTCTCTAGGTGGACTGTCATTCAGATAAAACATTCAAATAGTGGAAAATTTTAACAGCTACTGTTTAAACTCTTTACTTTTTTCCTCGTGACAGTAGTAGGATCCGTGCAAGGAAATTTAATTCATTGCCCTGATTTACTTACCACGCCACGAAAAACCATAATTTTATAACCGCCTGTAATTTAAGAAATACCGCTCGGATTTTGATGAAATTTCCCCATAAGGTTACTACTATGCTGAGAATGAAAAAGCATTGTAGTTTTTGAAAATCGATTCAGTGGCGACGGAGCTAAACACGAAAAATAAAATTCGTTTCAGAGGCTCCTGATCATGTCCGGAAATTTTTGTCGGGGTCGAAACTTGGGGGTTGGGGGTTGTATTTATTTTAGCAATATTTGGATATTAGGAGTAGTACCACTTTAGCGTTCTGCGATGCTTTTATAAATGATGACTTTATCTAAATTGTAGGATTCCCAAATGTTTTCGCCTAATTTGTGTTACTCAGTTTATGATGGTTTTCTGAATATTTCGTCAAGTAGATTGACTCAGTACTTTTGATACATTGATATACAACAGACACGGACTGACAAACCGACATAAATGAGAAGCACGGACTTGCGTGACGCAGATATCTTAAAGCAACAGAAAATATGTGAACCGAGTTTAATAATTCCATCGTTTAGGTAATCTTAGGTTTTGAAAATTGATTCAGACTCGGTGGAAACAAAATCGCTGGAACATAGTGTTACAACGTTTCGGAAATTTCTGCACATTTTCAGACATTGGAGGGGATGAAAATTGTACGTTGGAAGCTATATGCAAGTAAATGGTTGTAAATTGTTGCCTATTTGGTATCAGTGAAAAAACTTCTATTACACTGATCAACAGCCAAAAAATATCCTAAATAAAATCAACAAAATATTACTATTTTTAGTGTGCTAAAACCGGAATGAAACTTATTTTTTCAATATTAGTTCATGTTTTAGAGATACGGTAATTATATGTGTTCCTGCTGTGACAGTGTTAATATACTGTAATTCACAAGAATGCACGTGCTACATTTTTATATTCGGCAAGGAAGGATGATGTAATCGGCATGATTGTGTTACGTTATACATACGTGTACATTATATTGTTTTATATTAGCCATTTTTTCCTCAATTGGCTGACAGCGTTCATGCAAGATGTCTCGAAAGTGTGTAAACAATCCAGATCAGTTTTGTTACGTGTGTGGTGATGTGACTTTTGCGTCTCAGAGACGGTCTATTACTCCACTAATAACAAAGGCATATCAGCTTTATTTCGGTTGCAAACTAGGTGATCAAGACAAACAGTGGGCACCCCACATCTGCTGTAATACATGTGCTTCAAGTCTGAGGAGCTGGTTAAATGGCAAAAAACGGTCTATGCGCTTTGCTGTCCCAATGGTTTGGAGAGAGCCTACAAATCATACTAATGATTGTTACTTTTGCATGGTACCTTGTGTTGGACAAGCCACAGGTATGTCCAAGAAAAAAAAATCGGTTATTAACTACCCAAACATACATCTGCGATGAGACCTGTGCCTCACAGTGACGAAAATCCTTTTCCAAAACCCCCAGAATCCTACACTTGCGAATCAGAAAACGAATCAGATCATGGCGATCGAGTGATTCGTCAGGAAGAAGATATGCCATCAACGTCAAGAGATCCTGATTTTATACCGAGCACGTCATGCCACCAACCGCACAAAATAACACAGTCAGAATTAAATGATCTTGTAAGAGATTTAGAACTTCCAAAATGTAAGGCAGAGTTACTTGGATCAAGACTGCAGCAGTGGAACTTGTTAGAAGACGATGTTTCGGTATGTGTTTTTCGTAAACGCCACAAAGACTTTTTCAACCATTTTTCAATATGGAGAATAACTTAACGGCTTACTGGCGGATTTAAATATAAACTATAACCCAGAAGAATGGAGATTGTTTATAGACAGTTCAACATTGAGTTTAAAGGCAGTGTTATTGCATATTGGAAATATTTTACCATCTCTTCCTGTAGGGTATGCAGTTCACATGAAAGAATCATATGACAATATGAAGTACGTATTGACATGCATAAAATACGATGAGCACCAATGGCATATTTGTGGCGATTTGAAAGTTGTTGCACTTTTACTTGGGCTGCAGCTAGGCTACACAAAGTTTTGCTGTTTTTTGTGTGAATGGGACAGTCGGGCTAAGGCACTTCATTACACCAGACAAAACGGGCATGTTCGTCAATTCCTAGAGCCAGGTCAAAAAATGCATATGCCATTAGTAGATTCGAAAAAAAATTTATTACCACCACTGCATATCAAGTTGGGCCTAATGAAACACTTTGTCAAGGCATTAGATAGAGATGGGTCAGCTTTTCAATACCTGCGTCAGAAATTTCCAAGACTAAGTGAGGCAAAGGTTAAAGAAGGTATTTTTGTTGGGCCACAGATTCGAAATATTTTGAAAGATACACAGTTTGAAAACACTTTAACAGGTATTGAAAAAACTGCTTGGAATGATTTCCGTCTGGTGGTCACTAATTTCTTGGGAAATAGAAAAGCTGACAACTATAAAAGCCTTGTCAAAAATATGCTGTCATCGTATCAAAAGATGGGCTGTAATATGTCTTTTAAGATACATTTCCTACACTCACACCTGGACTTTTTTCCCAATTGCGGAGCCGTAAGTGATGAGCACGGCGAACGTTTTCATCAGGATATTTCAACAATGGAAAAAAGGTACCAGGGAAAGTGGAATCCTTCCATGTTTGCAGACTACTGTTGGACTCTTGGTAGAGATGCTCAAGAAACGATCCATAAAAGAACAGCAAAAAGACAGCGCATATAGTGATTGTTATAAGTATATGAATCTTGTTACTTTTTTTAATATATATTTAAAAATAATTTTTTTTTTCTAAACCGCAACTAATTTTTTTATTTCATTGTCATTTTTGGATTCAGCGCCCCAAAATTAACAAAGAAGTGCACTTTTCCCACAAGATACAATTAAAAAACTAAAATTTGTTGTCCAGTGTTATTAAGAAGCTGCTGGTCTCACTGATACTATGCACCTGTTGGACATAATAAGTCACACATATTTTCCCTACATGTGCCATGTTTACAAATATTTGATCGATTTGCTCTATATAGTTTGATATGCAGAGGTCGAAGATTCATCGTATCTAAGTGAACCTATGAATTCCAGATCCCCGAGGACTTGATTTGACACATCTCGTCAATCACAGCTGCTAGCTAGGTTATTTGTTCAGAGCTAACTTTTCTCCGCACAATCTTCTCGCTCTGAACAAGGCCCAGATGAGACCTTGCCTCGAGTACTGCTTACATGTTTGAGGTTCTGCCGGCCCGGCTACATTGCCCAAACTCGATGCTGCTCAGAGGAGGCTTTGCTCCTCAAAAGTATTCTTCATGATGCTGCCGCGCGTTGAGCCTGCCAGACGGACCTTACAGGCTTCCGCCTCTGATCCCAACTCTTTCGAACTTAACACATCGAAAACTGGCCGGTACGCCCACTCCTTTGTTCCTGTTGTGTCGAGATTGTGGAACAGTCTGCCCGAGAATGCGTTTCCCACTTCTGCTCCTTATATCACGTACATAACTGATCACAAGCAAAACTTAATGAACTAGTAACTGTGTATTACTTGATCAGAAGTGGGATAATAAGAACTTTACATAAAAGCACAAGATGTTCAGTATATTAAAATTGCAATTTATGCCGGGTGGATATATGCTGTCAACGTGCATCACCCCAAATACCACCAGCTTCAACGACACACATTCTTTGCATAGTCCATCTGTGTATGAATGCTGCATGGGAGAAAATCCACACGCCGGGACACAAGTCTGACATACTTTTAATTCATCATTCTTGGCATTTCTTCCAGCTTGATTTATGTTCTTCCACCTCCTTCCACCATTTTCTGTCAGTGTTATCGTAGAAGGCCTTGCCTGTCACATTTAAATGTCACCTTCGCTGGCGGCTTTGTTATATGTTTTGAGGAAGTTTCTTCCTTGATGCACGAGGATCGATAATTCTGACAGTAGTGAATAGTCCGGTAAATACATTCCATTTGCCAAAAATTCGAAAGTAACAATAGACAGTAAATAAATTTGTGGCGAATGACTTTGCTGCCGTTATAGCTGCGGTTTATGCTTTAAAACTATTTTTTGTATTAGTTTCACGATACCACTAGACGATGACTTTAACCGTAAACAAATATTTATCAGAATATGGCATTACCCTTATTGGCAACGAATATCATAGACCGCAAATATCTTCAATTCGTGTCGATATGTACGTCTGCGATGAGTGGCGTATGCCCTAATTTATTTATTTATCTATGTGGCTTGTGACTTCTTCATTCTTCAGGAACATTCATATTTTTTCGGAAAAACTCTCACGTATCTGCCACGAAAAACTACTTGCCATGTCACATTATTTTCAAAAATGAATTTATTTTACGAACATGCGTTATATTTCGATTCTGTCGTCACCAAATCTTTGTTCCTGATAATGTAAACCTGAACCATTTCAGTCGAAAACATCAGGATTTACACGAAAATTATAGCTTTCACGAACTAAAGTTAATCTGGCCCTTCAATTTGAATTAATACCATGCTAGTAGATGCAAATGTCATCTTCTCTATTGTCAAATGTGGCATAACCAGGACCAAACAGCTGTTAACTTGTGTTAACCTGCATTGTATCTCCTTTATTGTGTTGTTAAATCATAAAGTTGAATGATAATTTGTTGCGCTATTAGAAAAACAACCATTTTGTAATATTTTACAGAATCAAGTGATTGTTCATATTGACTTTTATAAAAATGTAATAGACTGCTTTAATTGTACAAAAGATACATTACTGAACTAAATACGGGCAGAAAAGAATTAATAGAAGCAGGCATGGAAGCAAACGACGACAAAATCAAAGTGCTACAAGATACGTCAAGTAAGGAACAAGATTTAGAAAAATCAAACAGTGCTAGACCATAAGATTAGAGAAACAGATTACTCGAATAATTTAAAGGACCAAACTACAATCAAAGTTGTATTAGATAAGCAAGAAATAAAAGTGCCTGGTTTTTATAGAGCATAAGACCAAACTTCATCAAAAACGAAGGAACTTGAAATACTTCAATCAACAGTCGGTATATAAATCTGATGGAAACTGATATTTCTTGATACATTTCAAAGTGAAACGGTACCAATTCTCAAGGCAGACATTTTAATGTTCTTTTTAGGAATGACTGTGTCATTTAGACAAGAAAGGGTACCACATCAGAATACATGTGCAGGAATTTATATTGATCTGATGAAAAGTACGTGCCATTTCGTGTAGTGGTAGAAGGCGGTACTATAGAAAAAGATTTCAATAAGCTGATATTGTTATATCCAAGAACAAGCCAACTCAACATTTCACGTGCTCGGTACCCAAGTTGGTACCATACAAAAAGGTTCGCGAGGATAGTACGAAATGAGCTGTGCTTAAAGAAAACACATCACATCATGCATTGAATCTCGTTAGTAAAGTGAGCTTCTATACCGAGGGTGGTGCCCAACGAAAATGATTCGGCAGGTCGTACCTTTCGAAGATTTCTCGTAAAAGGGTACTAATATTGCTCTGTTAAATGAAGAACGTATCATTTACATCGACTTAAAGAAGCGGTAATTTGAATCGAGGTTAGCAATTTATGAAACAACCCTACAGGCAGTACCATATGCTGAGAACCTTGTACATGAAGAATTGTGATCGCTCTGATCGTGTCATTCGTATATTTTGAGATGAGATCTGAGCATAAGGGTGATGCCAATGAAAAATAATCCTTCCGGAAGTACCGTATGAAGAGAAACTTGTATAAAAAGACTGACATTATTCTGAATGTATCACTGACATATTTAATCCAGTGTATTTGACCCTGTGGGTGGTACCCTATAGACAATCAATTCTGCAGACGAAAGTCTTACATAATTGAAGACTCACATTATTCCGAATGTGTCACCGGCTCATTTAATCCAGTTAGTGGCGTGTATTTGACCTTGAGGGTAGTACCCTATGAAAAAGACTATACGGAACTGCCGCGAGCGCGTGAGGGGGATGATGTTCGAAGTGGGTAGCATCGGTGGTAATAAACTGGACGCGGCCGCCGCCCTGCGCCAACCGCCGCCCGCAGCGCGTCAGAGTTACGGGGGCGGCGTGAAAAGTCAAGTACTGCGGCTGTTACGAAGATCCAAGTCGGCCGCGCCGGCTGACAAGAGAGCGACATCTGACGGCTGCGGAGCGTACTACAATCACAGTCGGGTGCATCCGCAAGGGAGGCAGGTGGTGAACGTTGTGGAAGGGTTGCCGCCCATTGTAGTTGGTACTGGTGGGAGGCATCACAAGAGCAACAAGGTAATTGATTAGAATACTGTTTTGAGAATTGTTTTTTAATAAGAATTTGTTTATAAGCTCTATTATCGTACATAGCGTTAGTGCAGTGCAACTGCAACCGCTAGTATAAATCCTGATCGTACAGCAGTCGCCAACCTGTCAGTGACTGCCACGCAAATTCCGTTAACTCTGCTACGCTATACATACAGGGTGACTTCGAAGTTGAGTCATTTATTTTAACAGTGAGTAGATCTGATCAAAAGAAATGTTTTTTTCCTTTACCATTTTTCTGGTAAAATTAAAGTAACAAAGTTATAGCCCTTTGGAAGTTTGAGTATCGCCCTGTCTCAATAATAATATTATGTGCTCGTGTTTGGTTCATCGCATCGGAAACAAAAAAGCGAAAGAATTTGGAACGATGTTTTTACAATTATTTTATTCAGTTGTATACAGTCAGTGTCAGTCGGTAACGCGTGAGTGAATGGTGGTGTCTGTTGCGTGGCTCAAACGAAATAAAAAATGGCACATGTTTATGCGGATCGGTTTCCCAATCGAGTGCAACCAACCCCTCGTGCCTTTGTTAATGTAGTACAACGGGCTCGTGAATCAGGTGACTTAAGACCTCACAGGGGACGGCATGCCGGTGCTCCAAGACCTCACGATCAAATGCAGGTCCGCACTGAAATACTTGCCCATAAATTGGAAGCAGTGCTCGATGCACTCTCTTCACCGAGCATGAATTTTGATAGTAAAATTCAATAATTTGCAAGCGTTGTTCGTTCGTAAGTCGATTCATGGTTAAATTATAGACCAAACTGAACAAGTTTGACAATGACACAAGACACGATTCACGCGTCATCTGTCAAAAACAGTGTTGCCAAAAAGATACTAGCAAAAAATCACCCATTATAAGGCCCGATTTTACTGTTGACTCGCGGGATCCGAAATGTCGATCCGGATCATTTTAGACCAATGAGAAGGCGTTTTTCTAGTAATGGATCAAATTAATATAGTCATGTCTTTCTAAAATAGCTGTCAAACTAGCGAAAAAATACATCTAGTACCCATGTGAAATCACGAAATTGTTTATAAATCACCTGGTTTAGCTACAAAAACATACTTTTCCACTTGATCCGGAGACCAAAACCTATAATCCGGATCAACAATGACCAATTACAAAACGTTCTCGTAAAACTGCATCGTAAATTGGCCAATCGGAAACAAATATCATAAATCCACTTTGTAGATGATAGAACCAAATTTAAAACAAACCTAAACACCTGAACACCTGTGGGTATTGAAAAAAGGATATATCGGTTGATACTTAGGTGTAGATTTCAACCAACTCCTTAATTATACTAAGTGACATATAAATCCGAACACCCAGTTTAAATGGTTTTATTTTAATAAAATTTTGTATAAGTACTTAATGAAGCATAATAAGTAAATGATAAAAATTTCAAAATGATTGCACTGCTTTAAAGCCCTTTGACCTTCAATAATGTGTGGATGCACCCTGATGTGCTACGCATTCTCCAACGCGCCTAGGCATGCTTCTGATCAGGTGGTCAATGTCCTCCTGTGGTATCTCATTCCAGGCAACCACCAACTCCTCTCGAAGTGCTTCTAGAGTCTGAGGAGGACGTGGCAAATTGAGCAATCTCCTACCCATCATATCCCACACGTGCTCAATTGGGGATAAGTCGGGAGATCTTGGTGGCCATGGTAACAATGTGACATCATTATGTTGAAAGAAGTCTATTGTGACTCTTGCAACATGTGGTCGGGCATTATCTTGTTCGAAAGTTGGATCTGCCAGGGTGTCAAGATAGGGTAAAAGATGGGGTTCTAGAACTTCGTGGATATAACGCTGCGCGTTCATGTTACCTCTGATGAAGATTAAATGTGACCTGGAACCATCAGCTATAGCACCCCAAACCATAACTCCAACAGTGTGATGAACAAAATCGAGACTCGTCACTAAAGACAATACTGTTCCATTCCTGATCCCAGAGTGACCGTTGTCTGCACCACTCAAGGCGATTACGTCGGTGTTCTCGAGTTAAAGGAGGACCGAGTGTGGCCGGTATGAAAACAAGCCAAAACTTCTCATTCGTCGGTAAACACTTCGCATGCCAATAGGTCTTCCGTGTTCTGCAAACCATTCATTTGCAATGGACCTGGTAGTGGAGAAACGGTCCCTTAAGGCCAATAATCTTAGGCGGCGATCTTCACGGTCTGTTGTTCTACGGCGGCGTCCAGTGCCCCTTGCTCTTTGCGTACGGCCTTCTCGAAGCCATGCCTGATAACACCTAACCACAGTGTCTACACTTCTTTGCACTCTAACTGCAATTGCCCGAAAAGAAAGTCCAGCTTCCCGAAGTCCCACTATACGGCTCCTATCAAACTCACTAAGTTGACGAAATCGTACAGGTCTCTGTACTCTAGGCATCGTAACCGATCGTAAAGGATGTCAAGAACCAAAATCCGCCAACGTTGATTCTTTACTGCGGCGGAAATATTCATTTTTAGGGCGTTAGTGAATTAAAAAAAAGCAGTATAAAAACCGAAATGTCCAACTGATAAGGATGAAATTTTTTTCACTTGTTATTTACAGTAAGATAAATACATTCACCAACTTTTATTAAAATAAAACCATTTAAGCTGGGTGTTCGGATTTATATGTCACTTAGTATATTTTAGAAGGAACGTGTCGAAGTTCATTAGATCCATTATTAGAAGGATGCCGTCTCATTGGTCCATTATGATTCGGACCAAGAATTTTGAGCTCCTGTAAGTAAAATCGTACCTAAGAGCCTTATGCAACCAACATTCTACTTCAAGTTTGTCCCCGCGAAACTCTTCGGTTTTTTGTAACCTTAGGAGTCGAACATTTTCAAAAACATCCACAAATATTTGAGGCTTGATGTGAATCTGGTACAGTAAGTGTCGCCATCACCAGTGGATGCCTTCTTCATCAACGGATCGAAGTTAGCTACAGGGCCCAGATAGTACTCAGTCTCGAGTCCTGCTCACGTGCTTGGAGTGCTGCCGGTCGACGATCTTCTACTGTTCTTCTGCTATGTCAAGAGGCTTTGCTCCTCAGAGGTTTTCTCCATAATGCCGCCGCGGGTTGGCGATGTCAGGCTTCTGCCTTCCATCCTAACTTTTTAGAACTGGCCGGTACGACCGCTCGTTTGTCCCAAAGGTGGAGACTTTACCAAGTTCCACTAACGCTAGGCAGTTCAAAAATCGAATTATATCTGTGTTTATAAGCTCCTTATAGCAGTCGTGGTGACCCAGTGTTTAGGTTTCATCCTCCGCGGCTGCATCATTATCAAAAATCATATTACAAAAATTCCAGTGTTACTCTTGCAAATTTTCTAAAACGTAATTTCACTATGTTTTGCTGCCATGAATTTCAAATAACCCCAGAAGTAAAGTCTGCAACAAGTCTATTATTGGAACACAACTTCATTCCTGCATTGAAATTCAATAAATTTTACCTTCCCAAAACAAAAATGTAGAAACGTTAATGGATAAACTTACTAATACCTCCGATATTACGCCGCATAATGAAAAGGACTAACTCAAAACATTAATCACACTCACCCAGGAGTTCGTAATATTGATATTAGAAAAGTTTTACCGTAATTTTCGCGAAAAGTAGAAAACACATAATTTCATTATGTATGAGGTACGCTGTCCCATCAGCAAAAATTAGAGAGTTTTTTTAGAATCTCTCTGAAAGATGGATAGAGTACTCGTATATAGTCGCTTTAGAATGCATATCAAACAAGGATTTTTGAAAACATTAGTTCAACACGAGCTACTGGTTTTACCGATTTTTATACATCTAGCAATTTTGAAGACCGGACAGAGGTGTTTTATTTCTATGGCAATTTTTTTGCGGCATTGCCGCTTTGAAAAGTATTCCTGAAGTTATCAAAGCTTATATTTCCATGACGGCATATGTATTGACTTTTTCTAACTACTCCATATTTTACCTAAATATTCTCCGGAGCGGAAACCGAGGAAAATGAGCAATTTTACACAGTTTTCCCGGCAGTAGAAAGAAGCCTGTAAAACGTCGACATCGGGCTATTTTTACTTCCCATACGCAATTCCAATCGATGATTATTAGCGATTTTAAATTACATCAAGATCATTGAATACAGTGCACATGCCTAATCACAACTTATCTAGCACTTATTTTCTTCAATAATCTTAAGAAGTACGGTTTGTTGACTTGTTATTTACATTTACAGTGCTTTTCTGAAAGGTATCCCCCATCTCGCTCATTTTTACTTCCTACACCACTGGGCGCGATAAATTTCGAAAATGAGATATTATGTTTTTTGGATGTTATAAGACGTGTACGTTTCAAAAAACCATGTCACTAAATTCGTCGGTCTGTCTGTCATTTTGTCAGCTAATCTTATAACCGCCTATGAGAAGTAGCGCTTGGATTTTGGTGAAATTTTTACTCAACGTAATGTTGCTAAGGACGAAAAAGCTGTGTAGTTTCTAAAAATCTGTTTAGTGGCGGCACAGAAAAATGCCAAAAACGATAAAAAAAACCGTTCATACTATTTTTCGACGTTAATAATTTGAAAAAAAAATTGGACGAGTTAAAAATTGGGGATTGGGTGTTGCAAATGTTATGTCTTATAATAGCATCATTCAAAGATTTTCTGTCATTAAGGAGCTTCTGATCCAGGTAACAACGGGAAAATTAAATGATAAAAGTCTGATGTATGATGTGCTCATAATTTATACGAGTATATATATATATATATTTTTTTTTTGAATTTGAGACGTGGTCATTGTCGTCTAGACCAGTTAGATGGAAAATAAAGCTTCTGCCTTTTGTTGGGTACTTCGACAAAATTCAGGCATTGAGGACTCTTTATACTTTATTAATCTCTAGCTTTCAATGGACTTTGCCATCTTCATCAGGAGAGTTGTATGTGAGATTGTTGCTAGATGTTATTAATGTTTAAGTTGAGGATAACACCCAGTAACCTGGTGAAAGCTGGATGCATGGTACATTCTTCAAAATTAATATAAAATACACACAGCTGTATGTCAGGAACAAATTAAAATGGATTAAAAATATTTATAACGAAAGTTAAAATTACATCGTGAACCACCTGATGCTGACACCATTTTTCACCTATATATATAAATATATACAGGGTGTCCGCAAAGTTGGGGTTTTCCTTTACACGACGTACCATATACACCAATATCTTAAGGGAACCGAGATAAAGGGCTCTGCAACATCAAAAATATCTGAATACCGTCCTGTAGCCGCGACATCACCGATTGGTACAAGGTCACTGGCTCAACCCGACGACAGAACTGGGTCGGGATCAGTGTGTCAGGTTAGTATGCAACCTTCAACGGACGGTTACGGTCACGCGTGTAGAGGTAATCGCGTAGACGAGAATTCCTCAACAAGCACTAGAGACGTGGCTAGAGAAGTGCAAGTATCAAAAACTAAAGTGTGGCAAACCCTGCGTGAAGAGGGGCTGTATCCGTTTCACGTCCAACGTGTACAAGCCCTTCAACCTGACGATTTTCCAGCAAGAGTGCGGTTTTGTGAGTGGTTGTTGCATCAACATGACAATAATCCGGACTTTTTGAAGTGCATATTGGTGACAGATGAATCTACGTTCACGCGTAATGGGGTGAATAAAATCCGCACGCTGTCCGTCGGGCACATTTTCAACAAACATTTTCGGTGAGTGTTTGGGCTGGCATGGTGAACGGTATGCTCATTGGACCATTTATTCTCCCAAATCGATTGGACTGGATGCAATACCTAGACTTTTTACGCAACATTTTGCCTTCCTTGTTAGAAGATGTGCCATTAAGTGTAAGACAATCAATGTGGTTTCTGCGTCTGCTCGGTAGCGCATCAGCTGATTTCATTTTCTGTTGGAGCGGTATGATTTCGGGCAGAGGCGTACTTAGCCCTTCTCGTCAACTGGAGAGTGAGTACTTTTTCCTTTATTTTTTTTTACTTGGTCGCCCTCGTTTCACTACACATTACATTTGTTATTTCAAGGGTAGTTGTTTCTGAAAAGGAAAACCCCAACTTTGCGGACACCCTGTATATACCTTTTTACCATTTTTCTGGTAAAATTAAAGTAACAAAGTTATAGCCCTTTGGAAGTTTGAGTACCGCCCTGTCTCAATAATAATATTATGTGCTCGTGTTTGGCGACAACGGATATAATCCGCCTTATCGGTTCATCGCATCGGAAACAAAAAAGCGAAAGAATTTGGAACGATGTTTTTACAATTATTTTATTCAGTTGTATACAGTCAGTGTCAGTCGGTAACGCGTGAGTGAATAGTGGTGTCTGTTGCGTGGCTCAAACGAAATAAAAAATGGCACATGTTTACGAAAATGCTGAACTTGTGGACATCCTTTATTAATGTAGTACAAAGGGCTCGTGAATCAGGTGACTTAAGACCTCACAGGGGACGGCATGCCAGTGCTCCAAGACCGCACGATCAAATACAGGTCCGCACTGAAATACTTGTCGGGAGGATACTTTATAAAACAAGGTAACATTTTTTTTTTAATTTTTTTTATTTTTACACACATTTTGGTTTATCTTCTTTCTACAATCATTATCTGAAAATTAATGACTCGACTTCAAAGTCACCCTGTATATATATTATACGATTCATAGTTATTGTCGAAATAACCAGTTGATTGGAAGACTCGTCTTTGGGGACATCGACAAATTATGCAAGGACTCTTTTGTCGTTGAGTCTATGCTGTCATCATCAGGAGCTTAAAACAAATAAAAAAAAATAATCAATAAAAACCATAATCGAATGAAAATTTATTTTTACTTACCTAGGCAGCGAGATTGGCGCTGAAATTTGATTTTATAAAGTGTATATGAGGACGGTAAGATGAACAAAAACTGGATTTATGAAGATCTTTTTTGAAAAACGATGCAAAACATGGCTATGTTTTACTGAAACCTTCCTAGAATATAAATGTATCGTCTTTAAAAATGGCGGACCGTAAAAGTTGTGTGGTCAAAAATCGATTTTTGAAGTAAAAAGTAATAGATTTGAGCCCCAAACAACTAATCGTCAAAAAACAATAGTATATTATATCAATTATTCATTTCATAGAAGGATCTATCCGAAAATGCAATATTGAACGTTCCATTTAAAATAAATTATCAAACTGTCTCAATTTTTTGTTAACATCTTTAGTGTATGATTAAAACTTGGAAAACTTTATTTTTGCTACATATTGTGTTCTTTAAATATTATAAAAATCTTGTTTATACAATAATGTTTATACGTTTTATCACCAGCCAATACCAGCTTGCGGTGAACAATAACGATGGCGATGTGTGTTTTGGTTAGGGATTGGTGATTATTTGCTTATATGAAAGAAAACTGCGGTATCTGGGAAACGGAAAACAAATTAAATAGTTCGATAAATGTCAGTGCTTATTTCGAAGAAGAATACGGATAAATACGGAAGGTTGGAATCGACCTCGCAAACTCGAGGAATACGGTTGTTGACAAACAGTTGAGGATTCGGAAAAACTTGTTCCTACGATGGCCGTTGAAATACATCCAGCCGAGCGCTAATTTTGATCCTCCGCCTATACGATATCGATACTTTACGTTTTTACAAGCTGGCAATACCGCCGGTAACACCGCGTACGACCTTAATACTATTCATGATACATCACTATATGCAACCAGTCTTACAACATGGGTACCGCAACGCTCGGCACATCCACCATATTATTGATAAATTGTTTTACGTTTCGCTCATTACACTGTGGGTCGCGTGCTTCATGCCCCGTTATCACAATAACCGTATCTATAATTATACAAATAAAGATACGGTGACGGTTCCACAGCCGTTGCAGGTTACTGACTAGCGGCACTCAAAGCGTAGGTGTTCCCAAAATAGCATAAACTCGATTTTTCGATGAATATTAGTCTTGCGTATGTTCGGAATTGATATTTATACCCTCAAACTGTTATTTATAGATGGGTGAATATACGGTATTTGAGTTTTCAGTGACAACTAAAAAAAAATAGCATATTTTGTCTTCCTATTAATGATGTAAGACTATAAGTTAAGCGATACATATTTGACTTTGAACATGACATAAATACCATTAGCTCCATACTTCTTTAATACAAATAGCAAGTCTTCACTTTCATCTAACATGAAATAACAGAATCGCATAGATTGACAGCTTACAATATTGTAATGTCAAAAAGTAGGAAGTAGAAAGAGAAGAGAAGAAAAAACAATAGACATGAAAACTGTCACAGAAATGACGCCAGGCTAGCCACAAAAACTTACATGACCTCGAAAAAAAAAAACGGCATCTACTTCATACGCATTCGTTGGAACTTTCAAACGAAAAGGATGCGTCTGATCGTTTCAAAAGGCGAAATTGAATCGTAATTAGGTAGGTTCACTTAGGTACAATGAATCTTCGACCTCTGCGTATCAAACTATATAAACCAAATTATCATATTTCTGTTTCCATAGCAGATGTCGCGAAACTATGTGTCTTAACAGGTGCATAGTATCACTGAAATCAGCAGCTTCTCAATAATATGGAACACCAAATATGGAACAATTTACAACCAGTTACCGCATACAGCTTCCAAACACCGTCTCAAAATAAGAAGGAATCTGAAACGTTGTAACACTATGTTCCAGCAATTTTATTTCCTCTGAATCAATTTCCAATATATACGACTAACTAAACGATGGAAGTATTAAACTCGCACTAATTTTCCGGGATTAGAAGCTTCTTAGGGGCCGTTCAAGTATTACGTGAGCACTTTGGGGGTGGCGGGGGGTCTTTGCTTTGCTTATTTTGGATGACATGGGGGGTAGGGGAGTCTAGATGATGATCACGTCATCGGTAGTTATTTACTTTTTTACACGAATGGCAACCCTCACATTGTCTTTGCCTGAAAACGAAACGCATTTTCGGGGATTCCCGCAAATAATGCATACGTTTAGTGAACAGCGCGCGGTAAATCCCCTACTCGCTTTAGAACCGAGTAGGGGAATTACCGCGCGGTGTTCACTTGTCTAAATTTCCTCTATCAGTGTATTGTTTCGTTTGGATACTATAGCGAGTAGACGTATTGTAAGCATAGTAAAGTAAGTTAACATTTGTGTTACCATTGTTTCTATTAGCCAAAGTTTAATGTTTAAATAAGATGTCGTTTCATATAGACAAATCCAAGTTATACCGAAAATTGTTTGAAAGTTTTAAAAAATCTCATACAAGTACGAAATAGGGTTGTTGAGGAAGTGATTATGAGGAAGAGGAGGAGGAAGAGGAATTGTCACGCGCAAATTTAGAGGATGCGGATGAGGAAGAGGATATTTTTTGAGGAAGAGGAAGCGGATGAGGAAGCGGATGAGGAAGAGGAAATTATAAATATTAGCGGACCCAACCCAAAAGCCGCTGTTCTGTCTGTACATAACTAGGTACATATGTACATACACAAAATTAATTAAAAGGGCATTTTTCAGTGGACCAAACTATGAATCTAAACCATTCTCAAAAGACACGCAATAAAGAATCATCAAAATCGGTCCAGCAGTTTAGGAGGAGTTCGGTAACATACACAACACACGTACACAAAAAAAAGATGAGTGAATGATACAATTTTATTTAGGAATTGAAATGAAAATAAATATGCAGTCTTTATTTCTTTATTAATTGCTTAAGTCGAATATTAACTGTCAAAATAAAAGAACTGAATACTAATAATCAAACTTAATTATAGGGAGGTTAATTTTTATAAAAATTAATTTGGACGCTGTTTCCCCTGACAACCGGTTTCTTAGCTCATCATATACCAATCCAGCATTGCTAAAAAGTCGTTCGCTTGGGACACTTGATGGAGGAGAAGATAGGTATTGCCGTACAGCTCCGTAAAGCTCCGAATATTTCGGATTATTTTTCCACCATAGAAGACTGTCTTCATGCATATTAATTCGTTTTTCTCTAATGTAGTTATTTAATAGTAACTTCAGTACCACGGATCTATCTTCTATTGGTAAACTTTCAATTTCATCGTCACTATTTAGCTCAGAGGCTAACATTTCGGCTAACATTGAATCTACAATTTTTCCCGTGGAAGTGCTGGCTGTGGGGCAGGATGTGTCTACACTGTCTACTACAGCCCCAGAACTAGTGGATGGTTGATTGTGGACATCCATGACGACATTGTCTATTGGGCGTTGGCTGGTTGATGTTAGTACTGTTAGTAGCGCTAATTCAATACGTTCTTTAGTTATTTCATTAAAAAATTTCGTTTTGTATTTTGGATCCAAATATGTAGAGATGGCGTAGAGATTATTATTATGAAGCTCACCGAAGCGGTTGTTAATCTCTTCTATCAGTTTTTGGATGACATTTTTGCAATCTTGGTCATTACCAATGTTATCTTCTCTCAAAAAATTTTGCATTGCACATACTAAGACATGAATCAGTGGTATAACAGAGGATATACATGCCTCAGTGCTGCTCAAAGATTTAGTTACCTCTTCAAAGGGTTTCAGAATCCTCGTACAGGTTTCAAGTTTTACCCAATCACTTGGTACAAGTTGCGGCAAATTTGGGTGTTGCGATGTATATAATATGATAGCATCCTTTATCTTAATAAGTCGCTCAATCATATAAAACATGCTGTTCCACCGAGTAGCACATTCTTGGATAACTGACAGCTGAGGTAAACCTAGGCGTTCTTGAAAGTCGTTCAATTCCTTTTGTCCAGTTATAGAGTGATTGAAGTGCGTCGCAATCTGCTTACATTTAGCCAACAGCGTCGAGAAATGTTCATTAGACGCCAAAGCTGAACGTACACACAATTGTAATTGATGTAAGGTGCAATCTATATCGTCGATTTGTGAGATACGGGCAGCTCGTTTCATATTAGATCCACCGTCACGGACCATTGCATGTAGCTTTTGCCGAGGAATGTCCCATTCCTCTAGTATTTCGTCGAGTTTTTGAGCTACCAGATCGCCCGTGTGTCGTTCTTCGAGAGTGACACATTTAAGAACTAAAGACACTCTTTTGAAATCATCATTAATGCCGTGGACCGTAAAACTAAGCAGAGAAACACCAGCTCCAGGCTCTGTCCATATGTCAGTAGTGAAAGACACGTATTCCAAATCTTTTATCAAGTTTTTAATCTTTTCATAAAGTTTAGGATAAACGTAATTACACAAATGCGAAGTATAATACTGACGTTTTTTTAGATCATATTTAGGCTGTGCGGCTTGGACAAAACGTCTAAAACCAATACCTTCAATGAAATTGAAAGGCAAATCTTGCAATGCAATCATTTCGCAGATTAATTTATCTAGCTCACGACTTTTTTCATGTGATGAATCCCAGCACTGGTGTTTCATTAATGACTCTTGTAAAGTAACTTGCCTCTTGACCAACTGAAGAGAAGTTTCTTCTGTGCACTTACGTTTCTTTTCCACTTCAGCCTTTTTCGAAGCCGCATCGCATTTTTCATACTCCGTATATTCCGTTTTATGACGTGACTGGAGATGACTCCGTAGCCCAGAAGTCCCGCACCCTTTTCTTGAATATGTTTGATTGCACAAGTTACAACGCACAGTCTGATCGTCTACTTCATTAAAGTACGTCCATATAGCACTACACTTCGGTCTCATTTCGATTTTTGATAAAAGAAATCAAATTATTAGATTATATTATTTGCACTGCGTGTATAGTTGCATACGCGCGTAAACAAAACAACGCTATTTGCTATTTCAATAAAATTAAAACAAGTTGAAACAAGCAAAGAAAAGGGGAGGTCTCGCTCGCCCGTTCCGCCCGGCATCGCGCTGCGGCGTGTGAGTTACCATGGATACGCGACGCGCATGCGCAGTGAAATTCCTCATAAATTCCTCTTAAATTTTGAGGAAGCGATAGCGGAAGAGGATTATTTTCATTTTTATTATGAGGATGCGGTAACGGTTGGGGAACCCAAAATATTGCGGAACTTCCGCATTATGAGGAAGCGGAAGAGGAATCCTCAGCAACCCTAGCTACGAAAGTACAAAATGTACAAAAGTTAGTTAACGAAGTGTGGCGAAATTACAAATTACAAGCAAAATCCGACAAGGAACTAGATATTATTGTATCTAAGAGAATCGAAGAAGAATTGCAAGCGGCGACTAAGAATAAATCCAATCTACTAAATTTTTTTCTAAGGTGAGTGACGAAATCATTTTAGGTACCTATGAGTACTAGAAATATTAGAAATCGCCAAAAATGTTCTCTTTACTGATTAGAAAATATTATGGCCTATCTCAAAGTATAGAGATAATATTCATTATATTATAGATTTATTTCTTATGATTGATTCCGTCATTTGGTCACAAAGTACAGGGTACATATATACAGAAAACGAACACCCTGTATTTTGTGACCGGAACGAATTGCTGGCTTAAACATTTTAGATTTAAAACCATATGGTTTTGTATTTACCATATATATATTGCCATACTTTCTATTTATGTAGCTTAATAACAGAATCTTTAGCAGAAGCCATAGAAAGTTTTTATTTTTAGGCAACCTGTAAACCTGCAGAAAAAACACAAATTATACAGTCAGCTTCAAATATTAAAAAAGAGGAAGAAGATAAAATAAAACCCGGTAATGAATCACAACAGCAATGCGAAATTAATGAAAATACAGATAAACAGAGAGCAAAATCTTTCTTCTTTCTTCTCTTTTGCTTTTGATAATTGTAATAAATCTGCTTACGTAATACTTGAACGGCCCCTTATTGATAGAACGTCTTAGAGTAATACTAAAGACGTTACATTAACAACCTCCAACCCCGAAGTTTCAACTTCTACAAAAAAATATCCGAAAATGATTAGTAGCTTCCGAAACGTCAAAAAAAAAACGAAGTTTAAGCGGTTTTAATTTTTTTTTGCGTTTTTGCTCTCAAGTTATGTTATAAAATAAGGGGGACAGAGTCCCACGGAAAAGAGTGATATGGTTTTTCGTGATAATACATAATATCCAAAAAAAAAACATATCTCAATTTCGCTTACAATACTTCCTTACCAGTTTTGGCATCGGAAGTAAGAGAATGAAAACTTCAGTAATAAAATTGGATTTTCGTTATGTGATTGAAAGTAGAAGTCTAACATTTATAATTGCAAATTTTACACTAATCGCCGGGAGCGAAATGCATAGTGGGGAAACTGAATCGATCGCCGCTCATGTGGGGGACTGAAAGAGGAACATCGGACATATAGTGAAATACAGGTATGGTCTTTATGAAATCTGTGTTATCTGGAGTCAACTGATAATTGGCAAACATGCAAACATTTCGCTATCAGCATTTATCTGCTCAAAAGGGCGTTTTTAATTTGTAATAAGCGGCAATAAATGAGATTTGAATAGACTATAGCTACTACATATAGTACATCTCACGCGATGTGAATGGCACATATAGGAGAGTAGCGCAATCTGCCTCAATTGATGCAACCCGTATTGCGCTAGCATGGCTTGTGGGTTGCAGGGAAATAGGATAATTTATGGACAATTGTTTCGGAACAAGATGTGTTGGAGGGAACATGTATACGATTAAAAAGATCGCATCAAGTTTAAAATGGTTAGTAATTAGTATGAATTTTGAAAAGATCTTAATGTTACACAATAATTCTCAATTTGGCTTAAGGAATTTGACGTAATTAGCGTGCCGGAAAAATCTAATCTGAATTGAAAGATTTCGTCTATTGATTTTCTGAATGATCTATTGTTTGCCCTAGTGTTGCAATTAAAACAGTTGAAAATCGGCCAGCGCACCGTTAACACCTAGTATCTAACAATGTTACGTGTACCTGTCTCTTTTGTATTCAGAGCACACTACGCGTTGCACTGTTCTAATTGGTATGATTTTTGCATAAGCTGACGACTCGCGCTAAGCGCTAATTATGGGCACGCTTGAAAAAACAATAAGAGGAAATTAAGTTGGCAGCTCGAAGGATATTTAAGGACAACGATTGTCGGCGGTGTGTACGTATGGAGGTCGAACTGTAATATTAGGAATATTAAAACGCTAGTAACAAGGTAATTCAGGTATAATCGTATTCGACGGTATAATAAGCTTTCGCGTCTCTTCCACAGACCTATAGCTCTGCATTTTGTTGTAAGTAAGGTGGTGGAGATGTGGAAAAATCGATACTGGATTATCTTGAACATCACGGCTTGATTAGCGACAGATAGTATGGCTTTGGTGACCCTTCCACGCAACTGTGGAGTAAACTTGTCCAGTCATATGGTGAGGCTCATGTCGATGCTTTTGATATCACGAAAGATTTTAGATCAGCTGTGGCATGCTGGTCTCTTATACAAACTTCCAACCCGTAGCCTCCCAGAGAAGCTTTGCAGATGGATGGCCGACCTTCTCTCTGGTCGCAAGATTTCCGACGTAATTGACGGGTTCTCCTCTTCATACCCAGGGATCGGTCTTGGCTCCGACATTGTTCATCTTACATATCAACTAAACCTAATTTTGGTATGATAATTTCGGAATATAAGTAACGATGTATGATTTTTATTTCGTATGTCAACCAGTGAAAATATATCGCTCCTCATGCAATCATATTCAAATTACTCGACAAATCAAATTATAGGAAGATGAGGTGTCCGAATGTAGATGAAAAAACGATGGCGCATCAACCTTCCAGAGTAATTTTCATGGGGAAATTACGTTTCGTAGGTATTTCTGTTCACCACGTACTGGACGGTCCATTTCACATTCCAATCTCGCATCGACGAATTTCCGCCAGAAAATAGCCAATCTGCTCACCCTCATTCATCTCTTAACGACTTGACATCCTGAGGCTTGGACGAATGGAAGTTGTCCATGCTTCGGTCACTTTTACTTCCCTCGTTTATGCGTTACTATGACTTTCCAATTTATTCAGCAGTTTATCTCTCATTTGGGAAACCATATCAAACGGCTATAACGACTTTTAGACTAGCTGAAAACCTCGCTTATCGTTGGTCCGCCTATAACTTGGATTTGGATGAAATTTTTACACAAGGTTACTACTACGCCCAGATCGAAAAAGCTTTGTAGTTTTTGAAAATCGGTCCTGGGGCAGCGGAGAAAAATGTCAAAAACGAAAAAAATCAAAATCACTCAAAAATTTTTTGCCCTTTCAAAGGATTCTAATTATTTTTTAAATCTTTTTCCCGTACATTTGCGCCTTAGGGTTGTAAGTTTTTCATCTTTGATATTCCATCCGAGTGACTTATAAAAGCAGGTAGCAGACGTCGCGGCGACGCACTATGTATACAGGGTGTCCCAGAAGTCGACGTCAAGCCGAAACCGGGTGATAGGCAAAGTCATAACAGCTATCAGAAAAATATTTAAAAAAAATTTATGTATGTGTTTTGAAAATTATAGGTCTTTGAAAAAAATATAGAAATTTCACACATTTTATTTTTACAATGTAATGATGAATAATGCATCTTCAAACTGGTGTCTCAACCTTACTGCCAACTTTTCTCGTTCAGGAAAAATTGCCACTTATTTCCCAACCAAGTATTCCAAAGTAAAACTTTGCTCAACTTTAACTGGCTGTACTGGAAAAAAATGTACTACAAGAGTTTGGCAAGTAACCTTAAAAGTTGGCGCATTTAATAAGGATTCCAAAATGGTATAACACTTAGAAGATTATTCGTTAACTTATGCACAATTTTTATTTGAAGAAAAACTGATGAAAATTTTTCAAAATTTCCTAATTAAACAACGATCAAATGTGGGTTTGCTACGTGCCACTCGTGTAAGTTATGCAGGTTCATGTACCCATCTTTCGTAAATGTGGTCTCATCTGACCATACAATTTTTTCAAAGAACCGTGGATCTTCCCTGTGTCTTTCTAACATTGTGCGACAAAAAGCAACTCGGGGCTCATAATCCCGGGGCAGAAGAGCTTGAACACGCTGTACGTGGTATGGATGGAGCACGTTTTTTTGCAAGATTCTATGGGCTGTACTTTTGGGCACACCTGTTTTTAGTTCTATTGCACGCACTGAAGTACTCGGGTCTTCTTCGACAGCTCCTAGCACCACGTCTTCGTAAGGAAGGAAAGATCTTCCCTCACCGTGTGATTGGTTTGGTAGTTGGCCCTCTGAGAACAGTAAGCGGTGCACATTTGTGAACACTCGATGATTTGGATGACGAGCTGCATTCGGGTACCTCTTACAGTACAGTCTCGCTGCAGCACTAGCGTTGCATCTGCATTCCCCATAAATGAGGTGCATGTTAGCATATTCTTGTACGGTGTACACGGACATAGAGGCACTGCACAATCACACTATCAAAGATAGTCTAAGGAAGGCAAATGTTGTTTTGAAGAGCAATTAAGCAGTCCAAATCCAAATCACAAGCGATCAACAGTCCAGTTCACGAATCCAAAATTAGTAACAGTACGAAATCAACAAGCACGAACATGTAAAGATGCGCAGTAAACGAAGGAGTACTGATCGGTATCAAAGTGTGCAATAGCTAGTAAGTGATGTGCTTCATCCATACCACATACAGCGTGTTCAACCTCTCCTGCCCCGGGATTATGAGCCCCGAGTTGCTTTTTGTCGCACAATATTAGAAAGACACAGGAAAGATCCACAGTTCTTTGAAAAAATTTTATGGTCGGATGAGACCACATTTAAGAAAGATGGGTACATGAACCTGCGTAACTTACACGAGTGGCACGCAGCAGACCCACATTTGATGACAGAAGATAAATCTCAATATCGCTTCAAGATAAACCATTGGACAGGAATTTTAAATGGTAAAATAATCGGTCCGTTTGAGTTCCCAGAGACTTTGACTGCTGAAGTTTATTTGGATTTTTTGAAAAATCGTGTACAAAATTTATTGGTGGACGTGCCACTAAGTATTTACAGGGACATGTGGTTTCAGCATGATGGCTGCCCAGCGCACTATGCACTCTCAGTGAGAGAGTATCTCGATCAAAACTTTCCAGGCAGATGGATAAGGCGGTCTGGTACAATACCGTGGCCAGCCCGATCACCTGATTTGAATCCTTTAGATTTTTTTACTGGGGAACTGTAAAAGAAAAAGTGTATTTCAAGCCGATTCAAAATGTAGCTGAGCTAGGGCAAAGACTGTTGGAAGCAGCTGAGTTTGTTAATAACCCGATCTTTTTTAAGATGACGAGCGTGTATTGCGGCTGAAGGAAAACAGTTTGAGCATTTGCTGTAAAGGTAAATCATCAACAGCAGCATTTTGACGCCCACTGTTGTGCAAACAGTTATCCTTAAGGGTCCTTGTGCGTTTTCATAATTGCTGTTTAATTAGGAAATTTTGAAAAATTTTCATCAGTTTTTTTGTCAAATAAAAATTGTGCATAAGTTAACTAGTAATCTTCTAAGTGTTATGCCATTTCGTTATTAAATGCGCCAACTTTTAAGGTTACTTACCAAACTCTCGTAGTACATTTTTTTCCAGTACAGCCAGTTAAAGTTGAGCAAAGTTTTACTTTGGAATACTTGGTTGGGAAATAAGTGGCAATTTTTCCTGAACGAGAAAAGTTGACAGTAAGGTTGAGACACCAGTTTGAAGATGCATTATTCATCATTACATTGTAAAAATAAAATCCAAAAAAAGTTAATATTTGTAGTAACAGGAGTTGACAGACTGCCGTAGGGTGTAAAATTTCTATATCTTTTTCAAAGACCTATAATTTTCAAAACACATACATACATTTTTTTTAAATATTTTTCTGATAGCTGTTATGACTTTGCCTATCACCCGGTTTCGGCTTGACGTCGACTTCTTGGACACCCGGTATACGATGAGGGCGCTAAATCATATCGGAGTGTAATTTAGTGAGGTTACTTGATTTCGTGAGGTAATATTATACATAATAGTATAGTTTAGAAGTACGTGTCAAGAGCTATTATAATCAGCTATCAAACAATGATGGCAAACAGCTTTACATCAAAGAAATGAGGCTAAAGGGTCGATCTACTTGACGCCATGTTTTTCCAAATAAACTGCTTTTACCTACCGCGCCCACTGGCGGGCAAGTATTGTAATCGCGAACATTTCCGAAATTGTAAGTTGTTTGATTTCATTATTTTATATTTTACCAAACAAAAAAGATCCTCAGTAACTAAGGTGGATGGACCATGGAAGGCCACGCTACCAAATAAACACTAATTGTTCCTAATCAACTGGATAAATGAAACGAATAAATTCTTGAGTAACACTTTGTTCTATTACGTAACTTAACATATGTTTCTTCATTCCATAGCTAATAATTATTTATTTAGTTTAAGTTTTATTAAACTCTTCCGAACGGCCTTTCAAGCGACAAGGCTCCGCACAAGTCGTTTAACTTCAAACTAACAAATTAAGTGCTCATATTATTTAAGCTTCACATACATAGAACTTGTGAGAATTCTAGCATGGACGTTTTCTTGATAATGATACAAAAAATCTAAAACAAAAACTTTATACGAAATGGAAAGCACACTTTTTATAACGTCATAAGAAATGGCGTCAGTAGATTGACGAAATCGAATCGTGATTATGTAGGTTTACTTAGGTACGATGAATCTTCGACCTCTGCATATCAAACCATATAAAGCAAAACTATCATACAGGGTTTGTCCGGAAAGTAATAGGACTCAGGATTCGGTAGAGGGCGTTCCTAGCTAAGGAATGAGCGGCTGGTCAGTTGTCTCCGAGCACTTGGAGAGTCAGGACAGGCATTTTCACGCGACGTGTTTCTGCGAGTGGTGCAAGCCGAAAATGCAGCGTTCATTAGAGCAGAGGTACGCGATTAAATTCTGTGTGAAACTCGGTAAATCTGCGACAGAGACGTTTGATATGATCAAGCAGGCTTACCCGGGTGTAGCTTTAGCAAGAAGTGGTGTGTTTCGGTGGAACCAGGCCTTTTTGGAGGGCCGGGAAAAGGTCGCTGATGAGGACCTTCGACTTCGACAAACACCGATAATGTGACTCGTGTGCGCAAAGTTTTGAACTCAGACCGTCTACTAAGTATTCGTTTAATGTCCCAGATCTTAAATTTATCAACATCTGTGGTTCATGACATTGTGACACAGCATTTGAACATGCGCAAGGTGTGCGCGAAGATGGTCCCAAAAGAGCTCACTGACGACCAGAAATTGCGGCGAGTGGAAGTGTGCCAAGAAAATTTGACTATGTGTGAAAGTGACCCCCAATTGTTGAATAATGTAATCTCAGGTGACGAGTCGTGGATCTTTGAGTATGATCCCGAGACAAAGAGGCAATCTTCCGAGTGGCACATGACGGCGTCTCCTCGCCCAAAAAAGGGAAGAATGATCAAATCCAAAGTGAAAACGATGCTCATTATCTTTTTTGACATCAAAGGCATCGTCCACCATGAATTTGTTCCTCCTGGACAAACCGTCAACGCCAAGTTTTACGTGGAAGTGTTCAGGATACTCAAACGAAGGGTCAGTCGGGTCCGACAAGACATCGCAGCCGACTGGAAGTAGCACCACGACAACGCCCCGGCTCACACCGCCTTTCTTGTGAACCGCTACCTGACCAAGGCCGGCATCCCAACGCTTCCGTAGCCGCTCTACAGCCCAGATGTGACCCCCCCTCCCCCCCCCCGGACTTTTTTTTGTTTCCTCGCCTAAAAAGGCCGATGAATGGCAAGCATTTTGAGACGACAGAGGGGATCCAAGCAGCATGCAGCATGCACCGCCTTCAATGCTTGGAAATCGCGCTGGCAGCCCTGCATCGACGCAGAAGGAGCCTATTTTGAAAGTTTTTAAAGAATTGTAAGGATTGGCTCAATAATTTTTTTAAAATCGACTCAGGACAAACCCTTTATTTCTGTTTCCATTGCAGATGTAGGGAAAATATGTGTGACTTATTATGCCTAACAGGAGTAGCTTCTTATCAATAGAAGGTCTGTCGCTGACACCAAATATGCAACAATTTACAACCATTTACGACAATGTTCACCTCCTCCAATGTTTGAAAATGAGCAGGAATCTCTGAAACATTATGACACTATGTTCCAGCGATTTTGTTTCTGTCGCCTGTGAATCAGTTTCCAAAATCTACGACTACTTAAACGGTGAAAGTATTAAGGAATGCACACACTGGCGCGAATTAATTCGCCGCGATAACGAAGCGAATATTTCGCGACATCGGCGATAACAAAAATCGTCTCTAATATCACATTTACGCGAATATTTCGCAACGAAGGCAGTCAGAATTCATGTCTCCTTTTAGGATTTGCGCGAAAATTTCATAAGATATTTTTTCTTTTGATATGTGAAAAGATGGATTCTTCAAGAAGAATCAATACTATTATCGGCTGACTTAGAAGATGAGGAAATTGAAAGGTAAGGCAAAATTGATAACCTACCTTTAATAAATATATCTCTTGGCAGTTTCATCGCATATTCTTATATTTTTGTAATTTCCATGGCTTCAATCGTATAAATTCGGATATGTCTTCACAAACTCTATTAACCTTTCAGTTAAAGCCCTGTTTGATTCGCAACGAAGACGCGGCTGGTCGCGAAAGAAATAAAATCGTTTTTAGTTTCGTTGTCGCCGAGCGAAATTTTCTCGCCGGTATGTTCCTCTCATTAGGGTACGAACATAGTGGAGCGACGAGGTTTCAGATTCAGATAGAGGCTAACCGCGCGGTTTGCCGCTATGTGAGTCAAAAACACAGGTTGAAACCTGTCGGGCCATAGTAGCGCGATAAGGCATGCGTCGAGTCTCTAGGAGGTTTCGAGCGACGAGTTTTAAATAGTTGCATTCAATTTTTGTCACGCGTTTTCAAGCGATTTAATAATGGATGTTGTGCAATTAATAAATAGTGTATATCACAGAAGGGCTATATGGGATCAGAGTCATCCAGATCATCGCAACCGATACGTGCTAGATAAGTTATGGGAGGAGGTAGCCAATGAATGCAATAATCAGTCGGGTAAGTAAATAATTGTATTTTATACACATTTCAACAGCTAGAACTTACATCTTGCGGTAAAATTTTAAGCTGTCTCGTAACTGATTGGAAAGAAATTAACATAGTTACAGAAAATGTCGCGAACTCTTTGACCTTCACCCAGTTGCCTTCCTCTAGGTAATTCAAACATCTGATCTCTAGGAACTGCATCAGTTACTAATGTTAAATGTCGTTGAAATCCCTCTCGGTCCAGTATTGTATTATGCAAAATGCATATCGCCTTAATGATATCATCCGCAGTCTTTTCAGTAGTCTCTATAGCTTTGGACAGAAGACGCCACTTCGCGTACATAATTCCAAAGGTGCACTCGATAGTTTTGCGTGCTCTGGACAATCTTTGGTTAAAATTTATATGTTCCAAAGAGCGGTTCCTTCGATTGTATGGTTTTAGCAAATTGGGCATTAGTGGATACGCTTCATCTGCAATAAATACGTAGGGAGCGCGGACATTTGTTCCTGGTAAACTATCTGGATTTGGCACATTTAGTTTGTTTTGGTGTATCCGTTTGTACAAATTGGAACTCTGAAACGTTCCCCCATCGCTCTGTTTGCCGTAACCTCCGACATCTATCACAAGCAATTTGTAATTTGCGTCGCAAACTCCTTGTAGGACGATAGAAAAATAATGCTTATAATTGAAGTACATGGATCCGGAATGTTGTGGTGCTATAACTTTGACGTGTTTGCCGTCAACAGCTCCGATGCAATTGGGGAAGTTCCATACTTTCATGAAGTCTGCACTTACATTTAAAAATGTTGCCGTAGTAGGTTCTGGCATGTGAAGTGGTTGCAGCATGTTCCATAATATTTTAATCATATGTTTTATAATGCTCGCAACAGTACTCCTGCCCATTCGAAAGGAAAATGCCAAGTGTCTAAAGGACGCTCCTGTTGCAAGATATCTGAAAATTTTTGTTTGTTGCAGTTAAGAAAGTTTCTGAGAAGTGGAAAAATCTACGTGATTATTTCAGAAAAGAACTGAAGAAAATACCTCTGCCCCGGTCTGGTGATCCAGGCGAAGAGGCTCTTAAAAAGAGCTCCTGGCCTCATTTCAAAAGTTTATTGTTTCTGAGAGACCAGTTTCTGCCGAGATCCAGTCATAGCAACCTGTTGGATCCCGACAATGACACACAAGTTTCGACACCCTCTACGCAGATGGATGAAAATGATGGTGACTATGACGAAGACGAAATGGACGAAACGCAGGGTGTAGAAACGCAGGAAACAGAACCCGACCACACAGAATCAGTCACTCCAATTCAAAGCACACCAAAAGAACCACGAACTATTCTAAAGAATAGGGCCCGAAAACGGTCAAATCAACTTGACGCTTTTCTTGAGATAGAGAAGAAAAAACTACAATATTTAGATGAGAAACGTGTCGCTGCAGACCGTGGCAGAGCCCTACCAGTCACAGATGACGATAAACTGTTTTTTGATAGCCTTTTGCCCCACGTGGTGAAAATTAGGCCTCATCGAAAACTTCAGTTCCGCAATGAAATTCAAAATTTGGTTCAGAAGTATGCCTATGAAGAGTACTCGAACAATCAGTCCACCATCAATGTCAGTCATTCTGTTAATCATAGCCCGACATATACATCTCAACCACAAACATCGTTTGCACATTCATCCCATTTGTTGCAGGGGTTTAATTACGCAGATCAGTAAACATTATAAGTTATTATAAGTTATCGTTCGTTGTGTTCAGAAGACAGAATATTATTTTGCGTTACCGTTTGTTTGTTTATGAATAATAAAAGTATTATCCTTAATACATAATATTCTCTTACCGAATTGTTACCACCAACATTTCTTCGGTTCCTATAGGCGCTTGATTAAAATTTGTCCATTTCTTGTTGATGCAGGGTGTAACTTGTTCTAATATATACTGAAAGGTGGCAAGTTCCATTCGAATGTAGTCAAATAGCCTGTCGGGATAATTTTTCAGTTCTAGAAATAAATGATGGAATTCCCCTAGGCGTTTCCGACTTTTATTTACGTCGTGCACACTACACTGCCGCACTCCAGTCATTAAAAGCACTTGCAGGTAAGTATTATTGAGAAGAATGTCATCGTCACTGTCGGAATACATATTTTTACGTCTATCTTCGACAAAACGCGACGCTCTACTATAACCATAGGTGCCTCTTGCCTCTACGCTCTAGACGCTACCAGATATCTGAATCTGAAACCTCGTCGCTCCACTATGTTCGTACCGTTATACATACGTCGAAGACCTCGAGTCGACGAATATTTCGCGAAACGAAAATTTCGCCATCGCACCGAATTATCGCGTCAATGTGCGAATTCCTTAAAACTCGCGATAATATTCTGCCGGTATCTGCGTCACAAGTCCGTGTTTCTCATTTATATCGGTTTATCACTCCATGTCTGTTGTAAGTACAGGCGTCCCTCGTTTTACGCGGGCGACTGGGTGACCAGGGGCAATAATCTATGAGTAATAACACCTTAAATTCAAGATTTTTTGAAGTTTAACCTCTGGTATAAAACAGTTCTCAAACCAGTCTAAGAAAATGTCTCATGTTACCCATATATACTAAGTGACATATAAACCCGAACACCCAGTTTAAATGGTTTTATTTTAATAAAAGTTGGTGAATGTATTTATCTTACTGTCAATAACAAGTGAAACCATTTTCAGCCTTATCAGTTGGACATTCCGGTTTTTATACTGCTTTTTTTTAATTCACTAACGCTCTAAAAATGAATATTTCAGCCGCAGTAAAGAATCAACGTTGGCGGATTTTGGTTCTTGACATCCTTTACGATCGGTTTCGATGCCTAGAGTACGGAGACCTGTACGATTTCGTCAACTTAGTGAGTTTGATAGGGGCCGTATAGTGGGACTTCGGGAAGCTGGACTTTGTTTTCGGGCAATTGCAGTTAGAGTGCAAAGAAGTGTAGACACTGTGGTTAGGTGTTGTCAGGCATGGCTTCGAGAAGGCCGTACGCAAAGAGCAAGGGGCACTGGACGCCGTCGTAGAACAACAGACCGTGAAGATCGCCGCCTAAGCTTATTGGCCTTAAGGGACCGTTTCTCCACTACCAGGTCCATTGCAAATGAATCATACCATTCATTTGCAATGGCATGCGAAGTGTTTACCGACGAATGAGAAGTTTTGGCTTGTTTTCATACCGGTCACACTGGGTCCTCCCTTTAACTCGAGAACACCGACGTAATCGCCTTGAGTGGTGCAGACAACGGTCACTCTGGGATCAGGAATGGAACAGTATTGTCTTTAGTGACGTGTCTCGATTTTGTTTAGGCATGCACGATGGTCGTGCCAGGGTTAGAAGGCGACGTGGTGAAAGGAGGAATCCACAGTTTTTTGTTGAAAGACATGTTCATCACACTGTTGGAGTTATGGTTTCGGGTGCTATAGCTTATGGTTCCAGGTCACCTTTAATCTTCATCAGAGGTAACATGAACGCGCAGCGTTATATCCACGAAGTTCTAGAACCCCATCTTTTACCCTATCTTGACACCCTGGCAGATCCAACTTTCCAACAAGATAATGCCCGACCACATGTTGCAAAAGTCACAATAGACTTCTTTCAACATAATGATGTCACATTGTTACCATGGCCACCAAGATCTCCCGACTTATCCCCAATTGAGCACGTGTGGGATATGATGGGTAGGAGATTGCTCAATTTGCAACGTCCTCCTCAGACTCTAGAAGCACTTCGAGAGGAGTTGGTGGTTGCCTGGAATGCGATACCACAGGAGGACATTGACCACCTGATCAGAAGCATGCCTAGGCGCGTTGGAGAATGCGTAGCACATCAGGGTGCATCCACACATTATTAAAGGTCAACGGGCTTTAAAGCAGTGCAATCATTTTGAAATTTTTATCATTTACTTATTATGCTTCATTAAGTACTTATACAAAATTTTATTAAAATAAAACCATTTAAACTGGGTGTTCGGATTTATATGTCACTTAGTATATGACCATTGGCACGCCAATACACAGGCAATTTATTTTTATCTTTGTTTTTTAAAGCACGGGGATTCAATGACTTCTACACTAATAAAGGCTTAATCATACAATCTCCAGAAGCATTTGAACAAAGCAGAAGTGTGAGACGATCCTTTGCTACTTTAAAGCCCTGTGCGGTCTCCTCCTCTTTTGATAAAAATGTACGGTTTGGCATCTTTTTCCAAAACAAGCCAGTTTCGTCCGCGTTAAAAACCTGCTCAGGTTTAAAACCTTCTTCTTCAATGATTTAAGTTGCCCAGGATATTCCCTACTAATCAGGTCATGCCCGATTGCACGTTGAAACCACGCGGTGACGCGATGCAACCGCGTATAAGTGAACCGCGTAAAATAAATCACTGGTGTCAAAAGCGGAAACGCGTATAAGCGAAACCGCGTATAAATATACCGCGTAAAACGAGGGACGCCTGTATATCAATGCGTAATAAGTACTGAGTCGCTCTGCTATACAAATTAAAGGGTAAATGGATACATCATAAAATTCCATCAAAATCCGAGCGGTACTTCAAGTTGTATTCGGTTATAAAATTAGCGGACACACCGACAGAGTCCGACGGATATCAGTAACATGGCTTTGTTGTTCATCTCATATAACATCCAAAAAACGACCTTAATTTTCGCGATTACAATACTTCCTCGCCAGTTTTGATAGGAAGTAATAATTTCGATTTGGATTTCCTTAGGAAGTATGGTATGTTGCCTAAACGCGGATAATGATGTATTATGAATGATTAGAGATTCGTTTAGCCTCGTGGCTCATGCGATGATCTAATCACTAGCGGATCTGCCGCTGACAGTAACGCTAATTCAAGGATATAATATTTGGTCAGATTTTTATATACACTGAGCGTCAGCTAATAATCCAAAAGCAATTCGTCACCTTAGTGCAGAACTATTCCATGCGACAAATTACCAAATTTTGCTTTTATATTCTACATGGCGCATTGAAGGTCGTCTGTCTACGCTGACAGAAAATATAAAAAATGGCCGATTAAAAATTTAGCCTGTGTCCTAAGCTTCTATCCATGTTGCGCAGAGCTGTTTTGTCTGCGGAAGCGTGCAATTGCTGTTTTTTTACATGGTATGGCTCTAATGGGATGAATGATTGCGCATGAATTTTACAAAATTTGGTGTTTGCTGAACTGAATCAGACAGAAATCAGAATTTGACTTTGAAATATGTGGTGAAACGGGTTCTAGTATAAAATAAAACTGAACTTCAGACATTTGTAACAAATTTTTTAAAATCCGCAGGGTGCTCATTACTTAGATCAGCGTTTGTCAGTGTTTCCCCAAAATAATTCATGCAAATATACACTTCTGACTGAACAACGAGGAAGAATTGTAATCGCGAAAAATGTCTAAATTGAGATAGATTTTTTGGATGTTATATGACAAGTACATCACGAAAAACTTGATAAATACCGCTTGGATTTTGATGAAGTTTTCACACACTGCAATGCCAACGATGAAAATCTTTGTAGTTTTTGAAAATCGGTCTAGTGGCGGCGGAGCTATGAGCAAAAAACAAAAAAAAATAAAAATCGCTCAGACTTCGTTTCAGAGGTTCCTGATCATTTGCGGCAAATTTTTTGTTGCTGTTGAAACCCGGGTGTGTAATAGGGGTTGTAAATGTAACACCTTTAGTCAATGCCATAATCGTTATTAAGCTTCTGATTTCGGTATCAAAACTAAAATTAAATGGTAAAAGATCATATAATGTGCTCATGTGGCGTTGCGTGCACGACGCGATGCTGCATCGTGATGGAAGCCACTGCCAACTGTGCAATCGGTAACAAACTCTTGCGGTGGTGTCGTCACTGATACACCGGTACAGGAGAAACATTTATATATTCTAACGATATTCTGATCTTAGGGGTACGTACCACTTTAGCAATAATGACTTAACTGTTTTTATATCCACACATATATTTTTCTGACCTCAGCGACACACCTGTTAGACATAATGCGTTACAAAGATTTTCGCTACATCTGCCATATGATATATGTATTTGCTTTATATGCAGAGGTCGAAGATTCGTCGTATCTAAGTGAAGATACCTAATCACGATTCGATTTCGCCTTTTGAAACGATTTGACCCACCCCCTTCCTTTGACACCTCATCCGAAGGCGTAGGAAGCATAGAGTCAATTGAGACAATTTTTTTATCTGTTCACCTGACTCGACTTTTTCTATCACTAAAATCCGGACTCGAAAGAGCCCAACCAGCAATCAGAAACTCCTTCGTGGTCGGCTTCATGGAATAAACTGAATCGTGATCGTGTGAACTGTCCCTGACCCTCGATGTGTCTCTTTTCACTCGCCACTAAAGACAGGAGTCGCGAAATAGAGATCGTGCCACGCTGTTCTCTTATCGCCCTGTGGGAACGTAGCTTAAGGGAAAGCAAACCAACGGGTATGACCTACAGAAATACTCAGTATGTCGTGCGCAAACATTTGACAACACCTACAAATATTTGTAGTTCGCCAAAGCTTGATAGATCTTCGGCCCGTGCACTGAAATTTGGTATTGTTCATTTTTCTGCTGTTTTTTTTTGTCCATCTGTCCGTGTATAGGGGCGTTTGATTCAGATCATCTATTTTTGAAATCAAAAAAATATAAGACGAGAGAAACAACGTGACTAATGTTGGCTTCCAAATCGTCTAAACTAACAAAATGCTACTCATTTTTGCCTGCGACACCTGTTCCGCAACCGGTTGCAGACTGTTTCCATCCCAGTCTTATAGACGACCGTCACGTTGCAGTGCAAAGCTGTGATAAAACCTTTACACTCATGTAGTTTGAGTAAGATTAGTGGTAATATACTGTATTGTGGTACCTATACTGCAAAATCGTACCGCACCGACCATATCAAGTTTCGGCCATGCCATATTTTATGCTATCGTTGTTGGTACTCTGACCTTTTCATCAGCAGCCTCCGGTGTCTCGTGTATGAGTATACCTCTGCAAGTAGGTGTCAACAAGAGATAAAGTCGTACCGAGTTGCTAGGTTCTTATTTGGTATGACGCGATACGTATGATAGTGTGACGTATACTGTATGTGTACCGGCTCATATGCATTGCAAGACATGTTAGAATAATCTTCCTACCAGAATTAGCTAGTGAAGTCGTATGAAGGAAACTGCAACGATCTTGTCAAATATACTAAGTGACATATAAATCCGAACACCCAGTTTAAATGGTTTTATTTTAATAAAATTTTGTATAAGTACTTAATGAAGCATAATAAGTAAATGATAAAAATTTAAAAATGATTGCACTGCCTTAAAGCCCTTTGACCTTTAATAATGTGTGGATGCACCCTGATGTGCTACGCATTCTCCAACGCGCCTAGGCATGCTTCTGATCAGGTGGTCAATGTCCTCCTGTGGTATCTCATTCCAGGCAACCACCAACTCCTCTCGAAGTGCTTCTAGAGTCTGAGGAGGACGTTGCAAATTGAGCAATCTCCTACCCATCATATCCCACACGGCCTCAATTGGGGATAAGTCGGGAAATCTTGGTGGCCATGGTAACAATGTGACATCATTATGTTGAAAGAAGTCTATTGTGACTCTTGCAACATGTGGTCGGGCATTATCTTGTTGGAAAGTTGGATCTGCCAGGGTGTCAAGATAGGGTAAAAGATGGGGTTCTAGAACTTCGTGGATATAACGCTGCGCGTTCATGTTACCTCTGATGAAGATTAAAGGTGACCTGGAACCATAAGCTATAGCACTCCAAACCATAACTCCAACAGTATGATGAACATGTCTTTCAACAAAAAACTGTGGATTCCTCCTTTCACCACGTCGCCTTCTAACCCTGGCACGACCATCGTGCATGCCTAAACAAAATCGAGACTCGTCACTAAAGACAATACTGTTCCATTCCTGATCCCAGAGTGACCGTTGTCTGCACCACTCATGGCGATTACGTCGGTGTTCTCGAGTTAAAGGGAGGACCCAGTGTGGCCGGTATGAAAACAAGCCAAAACTTCTCATTCGTCGGTAAACACTTCGCATGCCAATAGGTCTTTCGTGTTCTGCAAACCATTCATTTGCAATGGACCTCGTAGTGGAGAAACGGTCCCTTAAGGCCAATAATCTTAGGTGGCGATCTTCACGGTCTGTTGTTCTACGGCGGCGTCCAGTGCCCCTTGCTCTTTGCGTACGGCCTTCTCGAAGCCATGCCTGACAACACCTAACCACAGTGTCTACACTTCTTTGCACTCTAACTGCAATTGTCCGAAAAGAAAGTCTAGCTTCCCGAAGTCCCACTATTCGGCCCCTATCAAACTCACTAAGTTGACGAAATCGTACAGGTCTCCGTACTCTAGGCATCGTAACCGATCGTAAAGGATGTCAAGAACCAAAATCCGCCAACGTTGATTCTTTACTGCGGCTGAAATATTCATTTTTAGAGCGTTAGTGAATTAAAAAAAAGCAGTATAAAAACCGGAATGTCCAACTGATAAGGTTGAACATTTTTCCACTTGTTATTTACAGTAAGATAAATACATTCACCAACTTTTATTAAAATAAAACCATTTAAACTGGGTGTTCGGATTTATATGTCACTTCTCAGTAGTTCCCTTAGAAGTATCTGATAGAAACGGATCCATTTTAACTTACTCCCCCTTGGGCTAGCTACAAACATGTATAACAGAAAAATTAAATGGATCAAGTCAGCCAAACACGCTTATACAATATTAGTCCATACTCCATAGTCTCCATCCATTAGATAACGCTAACGCTAGCTGTGAGTATCGACCATCTGGCAACGATGCTAAACCACACCGCTCAACCTCGCCATACGCGCCAGCCACGAACTCGATGTTGAGAACGCCGGCGATGCGAACAGACGCACTCCGAGTCGGCGCATGAATGAATGTAAGAGGAAATATATGAGGTGTGAAATATTCACTAATAATCGGGATTGGAAGCTCTTCAATATACTGCCGCAAAAAAATGAGATATACACTCCCCCGCCTCCTACAACTCCCAGCTCCCGACTTTTAACCTCTAAAATAATTTCTCTGAAAATGATCAGGAGCTTGAAACGTCAAAAAACGAAGTTTGAGCGATTTTTATTTTTTCGCTTTTTGTCCATCACGCCGCCGCAATTAGACCGAAAAACTACAAAGCTTGTTCATCCTTGGCGTGTGAAAATTTCATCAAAATCGGAGCGGACTTTCCAAGTTATTTATTTAGCAACATCCAGCAGCCAAAGCTAATTACAGGATGGATAAACATGAAAATTAGATTAAATCAAAGCATATAAGTGGAAGATGTGTTGTAGAGAAAGCTGGAACGCCAAAAACAAGCCTCAAAACGGAAATTTGAGAAAAAAGCGCTCTAGCTTACCTACCCAGCACTCAGCAATCAAACCGGGAACATTTATGCAAGCGTTAATGTCTCCCAAAGTCGAACAAATCGAAACTATCTGAACAGCTGTTAACTAAATTATAATTACGGCACATTATTTAGATTGGAGAAAACTTAAGTATGTCAGTACTAGGCCGAGCTAAGTAAAACATTGCACTATTTCGTGACGCTAATCTAGGAACAAAGAAGCTAAGTTGTTATAAGATGTCTATAATTCCATGGATAAGCTTGTGAAGAGACTGGACTGAATTATTTTTGCGACTGCTCTACTGAGAAAAACCAATCACAGGGTATACCCCATCCTGTTTATATGAAAGATATTTTAAAAATTTTCTTTTAATGAACTCTAATCAGTTAATATAAATTTGATGGTGAGGATACCGGACCAGGGATGCATACTCAAGCGTAGATCTTACATAAGCATAGTACAGTGTAAAAGAGTTATGGAAATCACCAGTATTCCTTAGAATAAAGCCATACGCCTAGGATGCAGCCACATTTTGTGACAGGAAAATTTTTCTGTCAAATGTGACTCCCAACTTATTAATTGTATTAGATCTGTCAAGTTTCCTGCCACCCATACTATACTCAGTGACACCCAGAAAAAATGATTTCAACTAGATTTTGTGGCTATGAGGTAGACTTACATCAAGAATGAAACGATAAAATTCTCACGAAATCTTATTGACAAGTAATAAGAAAATAAATTAACGTGTTGAACGACCCCGCAGCTGAATACACTCCTGTATACATCGATAAAATGAGATGAGCGATGTCTGGTTGTGGCACCTCATTCCAAGCAACTCGAACTTCGTGGATTAGCTGTGGCAGAGTCTGTGGCGGATGGGGCAAAGTGTATAATCTTGCTGAAAAAGGACTTGTGAACGGCTCTTTAGATACGTCAGGAAAATGGTTTTCATCAACATACCGCGCAGCAGTCATATTGCCTTGAACCAAGAGAAGGGGTGATCGGCTACCATAGGCAATAGCCCCCCAAACCATTACTCCAACAGTCCTTTGTGCATGCCTCTCAACAGCAAATCCAATATCACGCCGGTCTCCACGGCGGCATCTTACCCTTCTACGACCATCGTGCGTACCTAGACAGAATCGCAATTCGTCGCTGAAGATTACATTATGCCATTTTCTGCCTCCCAATGTTGCCGTTCTCTGCTCCAGTTCAAACGTTGACGACAGCGGTCCGCAGTCAGAGGAAGCACTAACCGAGAACGGTTTGAAAAAAGTCCAAAGGCTCAACTGCAGCGATAGAGTGTACGCAGTAACAGGTCTACCTTCTCCAAACCATTGGTCAGCGATTTGACGCCTAGTAGCAAAACGGTTTCTGTCTGAAGCGCTATCTTGACGCTCTGTGATACGCCTCGGTGGCGCAGTCCGCCTTCTTCGTGTTCCTCTACCTTCTTCTATCCACACACGACACACACGCATTACCGTCATTGCAGTACAATTAATACGGCGGCAAATTTCGCTAAACTACAAACCAATATCTCGGTAGGCAATATTTCTACCCATGTCAAAGTCGCTAACATGGTGATAATTTGGACGTCTTCGAATTCGAGGCATTTTGATATGCTTAACACTAGTAAATGAAAAGGCAATAACTAAAATGTCTGTACTAGCTGTACTAGCTCCCAGAAACGGCTTTCTTCACACTAAGACGTTACATTTTAACAAAGGCAAACAAAAACGAAGATAAAACGTTGACATTGTTGCGTGCTTTAAAATACGATCCCCTTCCCACTTCAGTTGGCCCACTTCAAGATTGTACCAAAATATGCCTTTATAAACTAAACATGACGAAACTATTTACTTCTAAAACAATTTATTTTCTCAAAAACATTTTAGATACACTCTAGTCGTAAAAAATACATATTTGAAATCACTTAGACCTGTTGAACAACTAAACAATGTGCGAATAAATGCGCGAAGTTAACAAAGCAATAATTGAATGGTTACCATTGGGTAACATCACCTTTGTTTTTTATTACGGCTGAAATTCTTTGGGGCATAGTGTTAGCCAAGTTTTGGCAAAAATATGATGTAAAACAATCCCATATTTCTTGAAGCTTTTGTCTCAGTTCGGTGATTGTACGAGCAGGATGTTGTCGTAGAACCTTTTTCATCTCGTGCCACAAAGTTTCAATAGGTGACAGATCTGGACTGCTAGAAACCCATTTCAAAAGTGGTACATTATTTTCGTCCATCCATTTTATAGGCTTTTTTGAGGTATGGCACGCTGCACCATCTTGCTGAAACACAAAATCTTGGCCGGATGTCAAACATTCATCCATCACTGGTAAAAGCGATTCTTCTAAAATTGCCAAATATTTGTTTGTATCCACATTTCCATCAATAAAATGAAGTTTCCCTACTCCTTTTGATGACATACTGTCCCAGACCATAATGGATGCTGGAAATTTCACTTTTCTCACACTGTACCGCGATAAGTCTAACAAAGTTGCAATTTCTGAGTTTGATTTCCCAGAATTAAAAAATTTAATTATCAGTAACCGAATTTTCTCACTAATAACCTTTCCTCTACCCATTTTGAAAACCTTAACTACCCAAAACTACTTTAAACGTATTCTGACAGCTGTCATTAATAAAAACAATTGTCATGGCTTTTATTTTTCACAGCCACCTATGCGTTATAGACTTATTTTGCATTGAAATGAAAATAGGTTGATTTGCTGTAATTGTAACCTGTGTTATTTTTATGCTGCAAATTTGATTGGGGAGTGATAAAGTTGGTGTTTTCTACTATATATTATCAAAATATTCATTGTTAATATTTTAAACCTATAAAACCCTGCTACATTTTTATTATACTTCGAAGTTGAGTCATTTATTTTAACAGTGAGTAGATCTGATCAAAAGAAATGTTATTTCCTTTACCATTTTTCTGGTAAAATTAAAGTAACAAAGTTATAGCCCTTTGGAAGTTTGAGTACCGCCCTGTCTCAATCATAATATTATGTGCTCGTGTTTGGCGACAACGGATATAATCCGCCGTATCGGTTCATCGCATCGGAAACAAAAAAGCGAAAGAATTTGGAACGATGTTTTTACAATTATTTCATTCATTTGTATACAGTCAGTGTCAGTGAATAGTGGTATCTGTTGCGTGGCTCAAACGAAATAAAAAATGGCACATGTTTATGCGGATCGGTTTCCCAATCGAGTGCAACCAACCCCTCGTGCCTTTGTTAATGTAGTACAACGGGCTCGTGAATCAGGTGACTTAAGACCTCACAGGGGACCTCACGATCAAATACAGGTCCGCACTGAAATACTTGTCGGAAGGATACTTTATAAAACAAGGTAAAATTTTATTTTTAATTTTTTTTTTATTTTTACACACATATTTTGGTTTATCTTCCTTCTACAATCATTATCTGAAAATTAATGACTCAACTTCAAAGTTGTGTTTGATAAGAAAAAACTAAGATTTCAATAGTTTGGCCAACTGAAGTGGGAAGGGACTCGTAGTCAGTATATGGCCAACAAAACAAGTTGAAGTCATTATTTTTCTGGGTGTAACACTTTCTAATGTCACTGAGTACATATGCATACATCACTACGTCACGCAGACTGACGGAAATGATTGAGTTATGGTTTTTCGTACATGTTATATAACATCCAAAAAATTTCGTTTTCAAAATGTTTCGGGATTGCGATACTGCTCGCCAGTAAACATGTTAAGCAAAAAACGTAGTGTGTTGGTTCAGTGCTCTTCTTTTTCCCAATTAGCCAGTTCCTTCAGATACATCGATTAAACACGTGTATAAAGTAATAAACTGATCTATCATGTCTGTCAACAAATTTCGATAAAACGACAGCAAAGTACCACGATCCACATGATGAAGTATGTGTTTATATGCCACTTCACCAAATGAAAAAACTTTTTAATTAATTTAATTATCTGAAGGCTCGCATATCGGATCCTGCGTTTCCTATTTTAATCTATAAGATTGTCCCTCGGCCAATTCCATGCCCTTACTTAATTGCAACAGCTCTAGATGTGACAGGATATCGTTAGTTCCACATTATACTAGATAAGTCATTTGGAAATTATTTTTGGCGAGGCCAAGGGCGTGTGGTCATTTTTGCCTTGAATAGAAACAACATTAGTGTGAAATAAACATGTTTGCTTTCCGTTTCTGTAACCGTGACCAATCGCGGCCAGCGCCGTTTCGTGTTCGCTAGCCACTCATCAGTGCGATATAGACAGACAAAACGGGAAGCAAACAAGTGAGTATCGTATGTCCTAAAAGCTTTTATTTATCGGAATTTACTTCTACAGTAAGAGCCAGCAAGAGAGTCAGTAGTTTGACAGGGTTATCGTTTCAAGTTCACGAGATTGTAACCAGCTTTCAGTTATGCATACAACTTCTGGGTAATCCAGGCTTAAAAGTAGTAACTCAAATTCCTCAATTTTATTTCGTTGGCTGCATATATTTAAATGATAAATACGTATTTGTATGTTACTACTGTTGTTATCTCTCACTAGCACAGTTTCATTAAGTTGTTTATTATATTCATGTATTCTATTCGTAATACTAGCATACCGGGTATCATTGCTGCTAAAGAAAAAACTGTCAATTTTTAACTGTTTTAAGAGCAATTGAGGTACTCTTGGTTTTGGCAATATAATTACTGACTGAGTTTAAATTATGTTCATGCATAAATCATGATCAAAATAAATTGAGGAATTTTTATTACGATCAATAAAGGAATTTTTCGTTATGGTGGATATAATGATATTGTCTACCACTTCATTTCTTTCAATTAAAAATATGACATTTGTGGTTTTACATGGTGAAAGAATCCTGCCAATACCTTTATTAAACGAATTAGAGTATACTGATGTTTTTGCTCCCAACCATTACAATGACAAAGTTATCTTTACCAAAATTTAATACATTTGGGAACCATTTTTCATGGCAAAGGGTTTGGTCATACATAATTCTTCTCTAAAAGATCTAGCATATTCATCTCCAAATATGAGGATTTTCGGTGGGTCTTCCATTCCTCTCTCAATCCCACAGGATGCCGCAAGATCAGCTTGTCTTGATGAAGACTGCTTGTGAATCAGATGATACGACCCAGATACTCCTACGCTCTGCTGAACAGAGTCTGATGTTTTTTCAATATCTGACTTAATCATTTGGGTTGATGTATTAAGGTCTGTATACCCAACAGACACCTCCTTACTGGTGCTGGGTTCTGCTGCATTCAGGCTGAGGGATTTTCTTTCGATCTGCCGCTCCATAGTTCCATTGCGAAGTATGTCAGTCTTTTTGATAGTTGCTTTTTTTCTTGTTGATTCAATTGGATTAAAAAGATTTTTGGAAGCCATTTGGTCGTCGGATTTTAAACTGTTAATTATTGATTTCCTACTATCTACCTTTTGTTTCTTATTTGCTTTAGGTTGCAATTTACTAAGCTCTAATTTCAAAGTTTTAACATCGTTTATCAAATTTTCATTAATTTTTAATGTCTCTGTTAGTTTTGTTTCCCATTTCTGATGCGACTTGTTTTTGTCTTCAAATTGTTTATTCAATATGTTGATTATGGTTTTTAGGTCATCAATCTCCTGTAATGTAAGGCCATTCTCCTCAATTCCAAGTATATCGCACTCTTAGAAAATCTGTATTTTTTGCTCTTCTCGCCAATCTCTCTGATCTCTGTGCAGTAAATGCACGTGGTCTTCCACATTTTTGGAGATTCAGACATGGTATTCCCTGTTCCCACTCCGCTATTGTTCAATAAATGGTTCTACGTATAATAATAAATAAAATAATTCTGGAATATTCGACATATTTCAGCTTTGGGTACTCGCCCAACCAATGTGTAGATACTTTTTCTTATTTCTAACGACATCTTAAAGCGAACGGTTCAAAATAATTGTCAATTGACAGTAAAGTAAACAAACTTTTGTTTCCAATGGCAATTTGATATTATTTTGTCTTTGTTAAAATTAAATCCAACGAATGGTGTGGCAAAACTTTTAGCACGTTATGGTCGTTTGAAACGATCAAAATCTTGGTTGCTTCCCGTTTCATCTGTTTCCAAGAGTAGACCTAAGATCAATACCGCACTGATGGGTTGCTAATGAGCACGAAACGACGCTGTCTGCTCTTTGCTAGTGAACACTTAGTATTCCGACCACTGCACAGTAGAGCGTGATAGCGATTCGGTGCGACATCTATGTGCGTATCACAAAACGGCGATCGGCGATGAGCCAAAGGTCGTCGTCTTCGTCTTATGGGATGAGGATGAAAATCTGCTTAATATTACATGACACGTGCATTACGGAAAACCGCTAATCATTGGCCCCTCTATAAATTAGAATGTACTTCCGGGATTTCGATAAAATTTTGACACAAGACTATCACTGTGCCAAGGATGAAGAATCGTAAGTTTTGAAAAGCGATCAAGGCGCGGAGGAACTATGTACAAAAAAAGGAAGAAACTTTTTATGACTTCCCAGAGATTCCTACTTGTTTTTTTTCAGGGGTAAAGAGTTGGTGTAGTGGGGAATTGAAGTTTATGATGGAAGGGTATGTCTAACTTGTTTGGCGTTCTTTTATATTTGTACGCTCCTAACCCTAAAATTCACACAAATTTCCTTTGAGAATGATAGACGAATTTTCGATACCCGATACATCGAGCGCCACCAAAATAGAAAATAAATCTGTAGCGGGATAACCTCTTGCTGTTTACTCATCGCAACGTCGCCGTTGCTAGTCAAATGGCACGGATTGGTGTATGGGCCTATTTGACTGACTTCAATTTAATTCCTGTCATTCATGTTCGTCTGTAACTTTTTTCCAACATGGATTAATCTCTGTCGAACATGATCTTTTATTTAACAGCATTTTGAGCTTGTTAGACAAACTTGCCTTTTGTTTTCCATTCCAACTCATTCGTGATGGTTCATCGAGATATCTAGTCGTAGCACTTCAATTCTTCATAGTGATTAACAAAATTTCTATACTAAGTGACATATAAATCCGAACACCCAGTTTAAATGGTTTTATTTTAATAAAAGTTGGTGAATGTATTTATCTTACTGTAAATAACAAGTGAACAAATTTTCAGCCTTATCAGTTGGACATTCCGGTTTTTATACTGCTTTTTTTTAACTCACTAACGGTCTAAAAATGAATATTTCAGCCGCAGTAAAGAATCAACGTTGGCGGATTTTGGTTCTTGACATCCTTTACGATCAGTTACGATGCCTAGAGTACGGAGACCTGTACGATTTCGTCAACTTAGTGAGTTTGATAGCGGCCGTATAGTGGGACTTCGGGAAGCTGGACTTTGTTTTCGGGCAATTGCAGTTAGAGTGCAAAGAAGTGTAGACACTGTGGTTAGGTGTTGCCAGGCATGGCTTCGAGAAGGCCGTACGCAAAGAGCAAGGGGCACTGGACGCCGCCGTAGAACAACAGACCGTGAAGATCGCCGCCTAAGATTATTGGCCTTAAGGGACCGTTTCTCCACTACCAGGTCCATTGCAAATGAATGGTTTTCAGAACACTGAAGACCTATTGGCATGCGATGTGTTTACCAACGAATGAGAAGTTTTGGCTTGTTTTCATACCGGCCACACTGGGTCCTCCCTTTAACGCGAGAACACCGACGTAATCGCCTTGAGTGGTGCAGACAACGGCCACTCTGTGATCAGGAATGGAACAGTATTGTCTTTAGTGACGAGTCTCGATTTTGTTTAGGCATGCACGATGGTCGTGCCAGGGTTAGAAGGCGACGTGGTGAAAGGAGGAATCCACAGTTTTTTGTTGAAAGACATGTTCATCACACTGTTGGAGTTATGGTTTGGGGTGCTATAGCTTATGGTTCCAGGTCACCTTTAATCTTCATCAGAGGTAACATGAACGCGCAGCGTTATATCCACGAAGTTCTAGAATCCCATCTTTTACCCTATCTTGACACCCTGGCAGATCCAACTTTCCAACAAGATAATGCCCGACCACATGTTGCAAGAGTCACAATAGACCTCTTTCAACATAATGATGTCACATTGTTACCATGGCCACCAAGATCTCCCGACTTATCCCCAATTGAGCACGTGTGGGATATGATGGGTAGGAGATTGCTCAATTTGCAACGTCCTCCTCAGACTCTAGAAGCACTTCGAGAGGAGTTGGTGGTTGCCTGGAATGAGATACCACAGGAGGACACTGACCACCTGATCAGAAGCATGCCTAGGCGCGTTGGAGAATGCGTAGCACATCAGGGTGCATCCACACATTATTAAAGGTCAAAGGGCTTTAAAGCAGTGCAATCATTTTGAAATTTTTATCATTTACTTATTACGCTTCATTCATTAAGTACTTATACAAAATTTTATTAAAATAAAACCATTTAAACTGGGTGTTCGGATTTATATGTCACTTAGTATATTTTTACATTACAAAACAGACATTTAACCTTCAGGGAAACTTTTTAAGTACGCCCATGTTTGATGAATAAGAACAATGCTTTAATGCTTTGTGCAATTCATCATCTCCCAGATTGTGTAACATCTATTCTGCACCGGGTAATTTTTTTATGATTCCAAGCTATTGTGTTGAGCAATATTCTTTAACAACTGTAATAAAAATGTTACATTTATCTGTTAATGCATTTGAATTTTTCTATAACCTTTCAAGTTCAGTAATATTAATCTTTGGACGAATTTATCTTAGCATACGTGATAGTGTGAGTGGTTGCATATTAATATTGATATAAAAAAAAATTGATATACAGCAATGGACAAAAGTATATAGTCAAATATGAATATTTGCCTGAATACCTTTAAACAGGAATTCATACTTCATTGCTCCATATACAAATGCGTTATTAATAGAAAAACTAAATTCCTTGTTTTTACATTATCTGTAATGAACACAATACAAGTCTGAATATAAGCACTTTTTTATGAGGGACAAAAATATGTAGACAAATTCTTATCAACATTAGTTTAGTACAGTTCCGTGTCAGAAGAGGATTAGTTTGTGTTCATCAAGTATTGTGGAATAAGTTGAGTGATTTTAAGGCCATGCTGCGTGGTCCAGAAATTTCTTTCGATGCGAAAACTAAGATCATTGAGTTATACAAAGATGGTCAACGTCAAGTCGACATTGCCAAAAATTTGAAGCTGAAGCGTAAAGTAGTTTGGGCAATATTGAACAAATATAAACAAAAAGGTATCTTGGAAGCCTCTAAGAGAAGTGGTCGGCCTAGAAAACTAAATGCTAGATCAGTTAGATTAATAAAAGTATTTTCGTCCAAAGATTTGCACGTCACCCGAGTAAGAAGCCGGTAATCTCGAGGAAAAACCGTAAGAACCGATTACAATTTGCACGGTTGCATATTGATTGGAGCATCTGTGACTGGAAGAGGGTATGTTTCAGTGACGAATCCAAGTTCAATATGTTTGGATCAGATGGTGTTCATTACGTTAGACGTCCTAGTGGAAAAAGATTGAACCCCAAGTACACTTTGCCCACTGTCAAACATGGATGCGGGTCTGTTATGGTTTGGAGGTGCTTTTCGGGGTTTGGGATGGGAGCTTTACATACAATAGATGGCATTATGGATAAGTCTCCCGATATAAACCCCATTGAGAATCTATGGGAATACTTAGATAAGCAAATACGAGATAAAAATCATTCAAACAATGATGAACTTTTTGCCGCTTTAGAGCAAAAGTGGAGACAGATTGATGAATCTTACATCAAGAAACTTCTACAATCTATGCCGAGAAGATGCCAGGCGGTGATTGATAATAACGGTTATGCTACAAAATATTAACACAAACATGGTTGGTTTTCTATAATTCAATGAACTGAGTCTAATGAATTTATTTATGTATAAGTGAGTATTATGCTATAACGAATTATGTATACAGGTTGGTGTATCAATAAAACAAGTTAAAAAAGAAATACAGCACAATATACTTTTGTCCATTACTGTATATCACGAAAAATTAATCTTATAACCGCCCAAAACTTCAGTTGTACCGCTCGGATTTAGATGAAATTCTTACACAATATTATTCTTATGCCAAGGACGTAAAGGCTTTGCAGATTTTGGAAATCGGACCAGTCATGGCGGAACTACGTGCAACAAAAAAAGAAAAATAGAAATCGTTTAGGCTTTTTTTTTGACGTTTCAATAGCTCCTGATGTTTTTTTCCTGTCTCTATTTGTTATGGAATTTTAAAATAAAAAGTACATTAACAATGCCACTTTTTCTCCTATACAAGGCGGCGTAATTAGATCTTCAACATGTTTATACCCAGTGATTTTTCTGTGTTGAAAATTCGGTTTCTTTCGTTTATCATCGGAAATACTAGGAATGGCGAAACTTACTACAGTATATTCAGATAAGAGATAGACCGGACATAAACAAGACCACGTGATCATCGAACGCTGTAACATTCGGCAGGGACGTATTGAGAGTCACGCAGTACATATTTTAGATAGTAGATGCTGCTTTGCGTAACTTTGTAGTAAATTAGCACAATTCGATGTGTATACGATTGGTGATGGATATAGGATCATGTGGGGGTGGGGTAAGAAATATATAATGATGTAAATATACATAAGGGTTTCAAAATTTTCGCTTCGATTTCCAGCTTCGGATGCCGCCTGATGTTTGGTGAAATACAGTCGAATACAATCTCAAAATGGCGTTTAAATTAGCCTAAATTAAAAATAATCGTATATCTCTTAAAATTGCTTTTAGAATATTGATTAGTATATTTTTTGATTTCTAGGTAAATATGTAACCAAATTAAAACGTTCAAAACGTAAAAAAATGTGCATGGTTGAACATTGTCAGAAAGTAGATTCTTGAATAGGTTTTGCCAAAATGGGTTCAAAAATGTCAATAATTAATTAAAAAATACAGTAGCTTTATAATTACTTATAACTTACCGAATTTGATGAACGACATCTTTTATTGGAAAGATGAGCTTGATGAGCTTTCATCATCGCTACTGCCTGAAGCACCAACGTCAATAATGAATGGCTCGACTTGTTCCTCTAAAATAATGTCCAGTTCCCACATTCTCTTTTCAACTTTGTCTTTCCCGTGCTTAAGGCGGCTCCGACGCAGTGAGTTTCAGGCCATTTACAAGGGTTTAGCTGCTTCGGAATTGACGCTCCATTTTTCTATATATTTGAATAAAATTTATACAGTATGTTCAGAAGACAATTGTCCAGGGTGCTATAGAGCCACTTTTCTAAAAAAAATTTTTTTTCAGGAGTTATGGTGGGTGGAAGTGCAGATAATTGTTGTTCGACTTCTCGATTTTTTTAAAAATAACCCAGAGGTAAAAACGAAAAAGTGGCTCTATAGCACCCTGTGGAGTCTTGTTTTTAGTGCACTGTGAAAATTTCATTGAAAAATATTCAAAAATGAAGCGTCAATTTTGAAGCGCGAAAACCTCTGCAAATAGGCTTTTACACGAATTTTATACACTATCTCGTGCTGCCAGTCGAAGCAACGCGGCGGTGTGTAAGGACTAAGATAGGACGTATTCAGATAATTTGTTGTCCCAAGTTAAACAGTAGCAGTTTTAACGTCGGTCGTTCGAGATAAACATCGGACCATTAAGTGATATTTTTAATAGACTTCAATGAAAGAGGGGAAATTTTTAATCGATTTTGATCATTTCTTTTTATACAATAGGCCATGCTTCAGAGGTGATACCACAAAAAATCATTTTTGTTCAATCACTCCAATATGGATATCAAATGGAAGCACTTGTACAAAACAGTAATACGAAAACAGTTTCAAATCAAGATGGCGGCCGTTACAAAATGGCGGATAACATACTTGCTAATATCTCAAATAAGAGTCGTCGCCTTGTAGAATACAGTACTTCACTAAAAATTTGATTCCAAGATTGCCGCCGTTTCGAAATTGCGAGTTACATACTTTTGTGCAAAACCCCCAATTTACATATCAAATACAGAACTTTGTGACCAAAAGTTTCCAGGTGGTTCCAGGGTCATTGGAGGCGGTAATCTTTTTAGTTAAAAATAATATAGTGAACGCATTTACCACAAATAAAATGTCACTTGCTGTTTAGCTTTAACCTTATGGAGTATCGTAGAATAAACTTAACACGATAAGCGTCATGAGATATAATGCGTGTGTCGCACCTCATTTGGCGCTTTGGGCCTCGTGACACACATGATATGTCTCACTGCTGGCAGTTATATTTGGCCGCGTAACGTAAGACGTGTGCCATGCTGATGTGATTTTCTTACGGGAACCAAGAGTCCGTGGCCTGAGGGACCAAATTATACTGAATTGGAAATGAAAACATTAAAAAACACGTTGTTTATAGAGTTTTACAAAAAGAGGATATTCTACAAATCTAAAACAAAAAGCAAATCTTATAAAATAATCAGACATTCTCATTCAAAAATGAACAAAGTAAGTTCACAGCAAATCAGTAAGTTATGGTAAATGTCGATATTCTAACGAACACAAATATGGAGGAACTCTTATAAACTAAACAGATTGACAAAGTCTTATGAAGGGATAAACAAAATACTGGTATAAATAAACAGTAATACAGATAATAATGGAATTACTATAACTACTATCTGATTCACTACCACTTGGAGAATACGCATCAGATAAGTATACATCCCCACATAACTCAGTACTGCCACTCTCTTCATCCGATAGTATTTCATTACACAATTGTTCAAGCCTTTTTTGCTCCGCTTCGTAATGCGACATCACAAATTTGGTATTCAATAATTTATAAACAGTAAAGCAATTTGGACAAGTTGACGTACAATACCAACAACGCTTCAATAATAAATGACACGAAACAGTGCTCAACGCGCGACATGATGCAAGTCTTGACTTGCAAAAAACGCGACGCGACTTATGTGCCACGCGACCCGACTGGTCTGTGGGCCACGCGACATACAATTAGTACCTCAGAAAAAAAAATCAAAAAAGGGGAAAAATCATAGGATTTGAGAAAAAAGTCAAGTCAAAATATTAAACCGAAACTTAAAACAAGCTAATTTGACAATAATAACAGTTTGGCCCAGTGGACTGGATTTTCAGATTCTACTGTGGCGCTTAACGTGTCAATGTGACATTTCAATATTCGCCATCTAACAGACTAGATAAAGCTAGCCGATGCTACGTGCTATTGAGCCTGACGATTGACTTTTATTTAAATAAACAATATATACATAATATACAATAAATAGTGAACATCTGGTACTAGTACCAAAATGGAAAAGATTAGCATAACATCTCGCACATCGCTGCTAAAGCGAGATCTGCACACCGCATTTGCCGACACGAAGGGGTTAGTAACGGCGTACAATGTAATATGCTAATCTCTTCCATTTTGGTACCCGAGTACAGCAAAAATAGCCAATTCTCAAGAACTCTTTTTCTTGTTCAAACGGTTCTCTTGTGCCTTCAAGATGGGATCGCGGATTGGCATATTTCTGCTTTTTCTGGGATCGACCAGTTCTGGGAGCAAGCAGTTCATGTAGAAGAATTTCAATTTCTCTTCCATTTCATTTTTCCAGAAAACGTCATCCTTTCGAATGACGTCTATTTTCAAACCATACGGGGTCCAAACACCAAGCACACAGTACTCTCTTTGTGCAACGTGTAGCTGCCCTTGAATTTGGTAATACCACTTATGCTTTTTATTTATTTCATCGTTTATCCAAAACGTAATTTTTTTGTTCAGAATGCCCTCTTCAGGGGCTATTTCTCTAGCAGACCATGGACATTTAATTTCTAGCAGACCTTTTTCGCCTATCAAACCATCTGGCGATGCTGCCAGAAATGGATGGGTCCTATCAATAAACAACCCGCAAGATTGTACTTCTGATTGCGAATATGATTTCTCTATTTCTGATTTTGCCACGCTTTCATGCTTTTTTCCATAGTCACATGCATTGCTAAAGAATTCGGTTGGGTATATTATGGCGTTTACTAGAGCTCTGCAACTTGTTGTATCTCTTCTTCTACAAACCTCACCAAACCGAGACGCAGTCAACCTCATTCTTCGATGAAAACGCCACAAATTGCAATCCTGAGATTTTGTGGCTTGCTCGATCTGGGAAATTTTGGAGTCGGTTTTTGCAAGTTTTTTCAAGAATTCTACCTTGGCAGCCTCTATATCGTCGTTGCTCATGTCAGGCTTCTCACAGAATTCCCCATAGGATGCGTTCTCTTTAGTATCACTATCTCTGATTTTAATTTTCCTTGGTTTCAGCTTCCTTTTCAGATTTTTGTGCGCTCTCCTTTCTTCAACTTTAGCAATCAAAGAGGTTGGACTGAAACTAGGGAGTAGCCGCTTTTGGATCACACAAACAGGTCGCTGTGTATTGTGGCTCACTACGGCTGCAGCACATCTTCCTTGGTAGGATCTCTTCTTGCAATAATTAATCCGTTTACCCCCAATGAATTTAGCTATGATTGAGTTAAACTGCTCTACAATACTATTATCGACGTCATGAAGTAAACTTGCTGCATTTTTAATCAGAATTGCCAGAAATGATATCAGCCTCTGGTGCAAATCTAAAAAAAAAGGGTATACACACCTGAATTTGAAGATCCATGCCATCTGTCTCTGTTAGAGAATGCATATGCGAAACCTTGCTGTCATTTTTAAGCTAAAATAACATATAAAATATAGTTATAATAGTAACTACGTATAGTCTAATTTATTGGCAAAATGAATGCTAAAATTCATAATTGTTTTGGTACCTACTTTTCTATCTGGAAAACGTTTTTTTTTTCCTGTGCGTATTTAAATGCGGCTTCTTCGAGACGCCACGTTTATTTCTCTTATTGTTCATTTTTGATACCTTGATAAGAAAGATACTCAACAATAACAGCACAACAATAACAACACAACAATAACAACACGATAATACAACAATACAATAACGGTAATAAGAGTAATAAGGGCTGAGTATACTATGCGCCAAAATAGGGAAACAGTCGTACGCTAGATCGTATATCCAAATCAAATCCGACTCTGTGCAATATGCAAATTCAACCAGGCACGCGAACAGCACACCTCTGCGTATTACTATCCTTTTCTAACGTAGAGCGCTTGCCTTGTCACAACGCCGTCCTACTAGCCTTTCCCTATCACCCCCCCGATTCCCCTCAGAAACTCTGCTTGACTGTGAGAGCGCCGTTAATACAGTTTTCCCATTTTTGCGCTGTTATCAATTCTAGTGCCTCTTTGAAAAGTCCTTTGAGGTCACAAAATTTAAAAGTTGTATTGTGCTTAGCTATATAATTTTTAACCTCTGCCCATATGAGCTCAATGGGATTGAGCTCGCAATGGTATGGAGGTAAACGGAGCACAGTTTTATTTTGACTTGCTGCCATTTCGTCAAAGGCGTATTTTTGATATTCCGCCTTGTGATCCTTGACAATTCTTAATAATTGTACTTTCAGCATTGCTTCTTCAAAGTTGATATTTTTCGAGCGGAGCCAATTTTGATCATCAACTTTCCTTGAAGCCGTTGTTGGGACCTTCTCCATTCTTCGGGAATGATAAGGCGCATTATCCAACACAATTACTGCGTTTTCCTCTAAGTTCGGTAAAATTTTTGAAAACCACTGTTCAAACGATTCGCCATTCATTTCCTCGTGGTAATCTCCAGTTTTCTTAGACTCAAAGCACCACAGACCGTCAACAACAAATCCATCCTCACTGCCAATATGGCAGATAATGAGCCTTTTCCCTTTACCTGGAAATCGAAGTACTAACTGGTGTAGATTTATTTCAATAAGAGAACCTTTTTCAAATGTTTTCATCACATTCAGCGAAAAAACATTGAGACATGAGTATCAGATTGCTATAATTGGGATTATTTAGTCATATTGAAGGAAAGAATATTGAACGTCGTATGATTACTCAGCGCTTCACAATTTAATTTAAAGTTATAAACCTTTAAAAGATGAATGATCAGGAACCTGAAATACGCGCAAATATTAATATTAACAAATTATAACTTTATAAAGCTTAAAGTATGAATTAAAATGATTAGAAATATTAGGAACGGTACACAATATAAAACTTAGTAACTTTTTTTAAGTTTATAATATTCGACATATTTTAAGATTATATTAAAAAATTATTGAAATATCGAAAACACATAAAAACATGGCTTAAAAAAGTTCTATCAAATGAAAATGACAATAAAACATCCACGCATTTTATCGAAAGTTATAAAAGTTTTGTTACTTGTAATATGTTTTATCTGCCCCCTGGAATTAATGTTTAGAACCTTGTTCCCAAGGTTTGAAAAACATCCGATTGTTGTCTATTACTCGTATTTACCTGCTGGATTTTTTAATCCGGTGGACAGTCCATCTAGAAAGGCCCTCCTGGATGAAGTTACAGAATCATCAACCCATACTTTACTTGTAGTGTGTCCTGCGTTTACCCACGTTTCATCAAGGTAATAAATCTTCCTGTTTTGATTTCTATATTTCCCAATTTTTGTTAAATAATCCCTCCTCCATAGCACAATTTCAGTAGTAAACTATTACGACCCCGTTTTTTCCATTTGAAATTTAAATGCTTCAGTAACGCATGGAAAGTTGATCGTTTGAAATTTGGCAACGTTGTATCTCCATTTGCTTCCTGCAGTACTGTATCTATAGTAGGTATTTCATTCCTAAAGAAGAATTCATGCACTTTCCTCCTAATCGCGATACTTTTGCGATGTTTACTGGTCATTGGCTCAGAAAAGGTGTGGTTTTTTTGTATTGTCTTAACACATTAAACACTGATGCGCGACACACCCCAACTTTGTGAGAAACCTTCACAACAATTTCTTTGATGGTTGATGCCTCGTTCTCCTCGCGCTCGATCTTATATATATTCAAAATGACCTCTTTCATTTCTGCACTCAGGTGTCTTTTTTTAGAGCGTTTCCTAGGTGGACTACAGGAGTTTACAACTTCATCGGCAGTATCTGTACTACTGGGCATTTTGCGCAAGCAGTTGATAACAATAACAATCAATAACAAGGTATAACAATAACAACGACAAACTCAACAACTTAATAAGATAACAAACGAAAACGTCCAAAGAAATATCAAATTGCAATGATGCACACGACATACATAACACGTCTGAACCTGAATGTGACTCTGCCTTGATACGACTGCTCTGCCGCTCGGCATAGGCATTTAATTGCGAATTGACCAATGAGGGCTCCTGTGTTACGTCGAGACGGCGGCGTTAGCGTGAAAATCACCCGAACCTTTTGTTTACATCCGGTCCATCTCTTATCTGAATATACTGTATATGCAATTTTTTCGACATCCCAGTGGTGATGGTCGAATTTATTTGAATCACCCGGTATAATTTTTAACGGATCATTTTTCTGAGTGTATCCAAATCGAAAGAGAGAGTTCTACAGCGCGGACTCCGTGGGACGTACTGCCTTCAGCAGGCCGATACGCCTATGTTCGTTTAATGAATACGACAAACAATATCAAGTAACAATCTACCAGCGACCTTGGTAACCAGGCAGATATGTCGGGTTTTTCTATTTATCTTTTCATTTAATAACGCTTCGACTTTCGGTTCGGTACGATTCGGACGCGCATGCCTCTATTTTCACTGTTTTTTGTGATAAGCCACGTGAGTCGAGCAGCCGATTGTTGCAATTTTTCCTCTCGGAGGATTACACAACCTACTATAATCGATACGAAAACACGAGATAGGCAGTCACAGTTCGCAATGATATCGCCAACAGGTAAATAGTGCAATGTGTGATGTGGTGTCGCTTACAAGCTTTCTGTGTGTTGGGGAACATGTTGTCCGTCCAAGTAACACCTTAAAAAGGTTCTGTTTTCATCGTAGAACCACTGAAGGATGTCGGAACCGCCCATAGAAGACACTAAGAAACAAGTTCCTAAGACACGTCCAAATAGTTTGTATTGGAGCAACGATAAGGAAGATATAGGCATCCAACGACTTCGAACTCAAAGAGACAGTATACTTTATGCAGGAAAGTACTCGGAAAGATACAAAGATTGCTTTAAACACGAACTGTCCGAGGATAAGTTTCCTCTAACACTGAAGTGTCGCGATACTATGGACATGTACAGAAAGGTAGCCAAAGGTGAAAAGATGGATCCAGCTACCACCAAGTTAGCAGCTGTATCGAAAAGCAACGCTACTAACGATCTCAATAAAAGAGCTAATACGCTTATAGGTTATAAACCGGTACCAGATGGTACACACAGGGTTTCGAACCCTACCTCTCCTGCTAGTAGTCCAAAGACTTCAAAGTGGGTGAAAAAATCTAAAGACGTTAATATCTATAACGTTACACCAACAGATGGGCCCATTTCACCAACTTTTGCCCACAGAGATCAACCAGTTGCATTAAGTAACATTTTAAATAATACCGATAGCACTTTAGACCATCTCCAAAACGTAGAAAGCATCATCAGCAAACTCCACGAGAAAGAAAAGAAAGATGAGAATTTGAAGAAGTTTGAGGAGTTACTGAAGAAGGTGAATGGTCCTAAAGCCACTACTGCACCGAGCAAACCGTCTACACCTCAGTTTTTGAAAGAAAAACTGCAAAAGGATGTGATTAAAAAGCAAGGAGGGACCAAGTCCGTGGATCAGTCCCAGGAGATGATTAAAGACCAAGAACATATCCTGAATCCAATGAAACATTGTAGTGAAGTGGAGGATTTGCAAGCGAGAGGTTTGAGTGATGAGAGTGAGTCGAATAGAGAACCTTTCAAAAGGGATGTTAAGGAGAGGAAAAGTATGGATCATGCTGCTATCAAGGAGAAGAAGAACGTCAATAATGGCAGTTTGAGTCGGACTGCGTCCGATGCTCAGAAATTGCCTGCGAAGAATTTCAAAAGGCGGGAAGCTATCAGCACTAGGGAACGGGATCGGAATAGAAAAGTAAGTTTTTCGTATTATTACTGAACATTGACATTCCGATATACGAGGTTTGTTCAAAAAGTATCGCGAACTTCATGTTTTTTCAAGAATTATTTATTTATTCATGAATATCTATTTGGTCCCCTTCAAAGTAATCCCTACCAGATATTATACGCTTGTGATAACGTCTTTTCATGGGCATCTTCAGTTTCGGGAACAAGAAAAAGTCACAAGGGGCCAGGTCTGGTGAATACGGTGGGTCAGGCATTATTGGAGGGTTGTTTTTGGCCAAAACTTCGCGCACAAGTAACGATGCAAAAGCCAATTTTTGTTCTTCCACAAATCCGGCGGTTTCTGGCGGATTGCTTCTCGCAAATTGCGCATTACTTGAAGGTAATATTCCTTATTGACCGCTCGGGTGTCCAGAACGCTGTTCGTCGCTCACATCTTCTCGGCCCTCTGAGAACATAATTATGCAACAGTCGACATTTGGAATTCTTTGATTCGTTTTTTGGAATAGACAAAAATCGGAGACAAGCTCATTGATAAGATTGTTGCAAAGATCTAAATAGTGTTAAGCATTATCACTGTAACATTGCCTTTGTCAGATCTTGTAACCATAAGTTCAGAATGTTGTTTTAGAAATGTTCTAGTTTTGTTTAAAAGGTTCTGATAAAAGGAATGCTGTGTCTTCATTAATATCGGCAACACTAAAATCAGCACATGCAGATAATGATTACTACATCAAAGACTCATTTGAGGTCTCTCGTCAGTTCAACAGATTGCCAATACCAGCCGATCACATTATCGCCAGTCTTGATGTGGTGTCGCTATTCAGCAATATCTATCTGGATGCATGTACAAGAACTATAAATAAACACTGGAATGAGATAAGTCAACACTGCAACATATCTCTAGAATCGTTCACCAACATTATAACATTCCTCTTTCATAACAATTATTTCTCTTTCAACAACAAAATATATTCTCAAACACATGGTTGTCCTATGGGATCTGTTCTATCACCAATTTTGCGAGAATATGTCATGGATGATCTGCTTGATACTGTTATTCCGACACTACCCTATAACCTCTTCTTCATAAAAAAATACGTAGATGACATTATCTTATGCCTCCCCTCCATAGGTCTGGATGGTATTGTCAGATAATTCAACAGCTATGACCCCTACATCCAATTTACCATTGAAAAAGAAGATGAGAACCTGTCTGTCCCCTTTCTAGACACAAGACTCATCCGCACCAACAACAATAGTTTATTGGTAGACTGGTACCAGAAACCTATGGCCTCAGGTCGGTTTCCCAATTTTAGGTCATACCATAAGCTAGGGATTAAAATCAACTTGGTGAAACAGATGAAAACAAGGATAATCAGCATCTCAGACAATACTTTCCACACCTCAAATTTACGTAAACTATCAAAACTGTTCATCAATAATGGTTATCCGAAGTGTCTGATTAACAAGATCTTATTTAGTTCACCTTCCAATATTTTGCCAAACTCTAATGATACAAGTAATAGTCGCACAACCCCTAATAACAGAACTGATAGAATTCCCAACAATAACATCAATTCAAACAGTACAAGCACCAACCCCAACTCCAGACCTGGTTTTGCTGTCCTACCCTATATCAAGGAACTGACCCCTAAGCTGATCAGATTGTGCAGTCCTTTGAACTTTCGAATTGCTTGCAAATCCGTCCTCACCATAAACTGCATTTTTTCAAAAATGAAAGACAGAGTCCCGCTGCTTGGCTTAACCAACACAGTCTACTCCATCAATTGCAACAACTGCAACCAAATATACATAGGTCAGACCTCCAGATCTCTTAAAGGAAGGTTTACATCACATAAAAGTGATTCTAGGCTTCATCCTGAAAGATGCGCTCTAGCATCTCATGTTAACACAACAGGGCACTCTATGAATTACACAAGTATCAAAGTTCTTGATAAAGAAAAACACCTATCCAAACGTTTATTCCTGTAAGTTTCCCACATTTTCATAAATAACAACTGTATCAACAAAAAGACAGATGTTAAGCAACTGAGTGTCATTTACTCATATTTGCTAAACTGCGAAAAATTGGAGAACTTACATATCTCCCCAAATTTTGACTCTTCACAACCATAAATGGAATCTGTTTCTTGGTCGATTCCACTAATAAACTTCATTCCACTCAAATTCTAATAATTTTCTCCTTACGATTTAATAATTGTTAATTTAATTTCCCATTAATTAAAATATAGTTAATTCAACTGCCTCTGGTCGGTTTAACAATTTCTTACATAACATTCTGAAAATCACATCATCTGAAATGATTTGGCAACGTGGCACACGCCCACAATTCGTTCCATCTCTCTACACAGACATTGACAACCTTCGGCCTTCTGTCAAAGGGTTCATCTCACTCATTATTCCATGACCACCATTTTGTGCAATCATCTAGTGGCTTCACGATGTAATGCTTTCATGTTCTAAAAATTTTTAATCTGTTTTTAATTTGTTCTTGTCTCACATTTTTTGTGTATTTTATATAATTTTGACCATTGTACCATCTATCCAGCTTTCAACATGTTACTGGGCGTTTCCCTCATCCTGAACGTAAACAACAATTAGTAACATCCTCACATACTACTGTAAGTTAAGTCAATTTGAATTCATTTTACACTATTGTTGCTACTGTTATCATTGTAATGGAAGCTCCTGATGATGATGGCAAAGTCCATTGAAAGCTAAAGAGAATAAAAAAAGTATAAAGAGTCCTCTTTGCATAAATTTTGTCGAAGTACCCAACAAAAGGCGGAAGCTTAATTTTTCACCTAACTGGTCTAGACGACAATGACCACGTCTCTATATATATATATATATATATATAATTTGCGATACTTTTTGAACAAACCTCGTACCTCTAGTGACGAAGATATTCAAAATTGCACTTTTTATACGTGCGATTCCTGCTTCTACTAGCGGTATGCATGATGAGTCATATAAGAGGATTTTGTGCGAAATAATCAACTTCTTTTTTCAAATTATATAAAATAACATTCTAATTAATAGTTTAAAGTACGTAGTTCAGATAAAAATTACGTGAAAGTTGTTATTTGTCAAAGATAATAATAAAAGCTTTTATATCGCTGTATTTGGTAACGAAATGAAATGACGCTTCTTAGAAAACTTTATAGGTATCGGTTTGAATTTTGCGTCTACTATGAGGGTAATTTGAGATTCTAATTTAGAATATGATTAAATAGTCGAAGTGGAAAATGGTTCCTGACAAATTGTCTGAAATTGTCTGCCGTGGATTTTATATGCATGCAGACCCTGTAAACCGTAAACCGTTAATACTACAATCTTGCTCAGGGTGATATAGAAGGCTGACAATTTGATGGACCATTTTCCACTTACAAGCTTAAGAAAATCAAAAAATGCGACTGAAAACTATCTATCAGGCCAACATCTCGTAGATGGATCAAAGCAGGATAAAATTAGCTATTTATGAGTTTCTTGATCAAGATCCAAAGAGACCATAGGGTCACGCTGGCGTACTTCGTGAATTCATTTCTTTGAATTATACAGGGTGACTTCGAAGTTGAGTCATTTATTTTAACAGTTAGCAGATCTGATCAAAAGAAATGTTTTTTTCCTTTACCATTTTTCTGGTAAAATTAAAGTAACAAAGTTATAGCCCTTTGGAAGTTTGAGTACCGCCCTGTCTCAATAATAATATTATGTGCTCGTGTTTGGCGACAACGGATATAATCCGCCTTATCGGTTCATCGCATCGGAAACAAAAAAGCGAAAGAATTTGGAACGATGTTTTTACAATTATTTCATTCAGTTGTATACACTATACAGTCAGTGTCAGACGGTAGTGAATAGTGGTTTCTGTTGCGTGGCTCAAACGAAATAAAAAATGGCACATGTTTATGCGGATCGGTGTCCCAATCGAGTGCAACCAACCCCTCGTGCCTTTGTTAATGTAGTACAACGGGCTCGTGAATCAGGTGACTTAAGACCTCACATATGGACGGCATGCCGGTGCTCCAAGACCTCACGATCAAATACAGGTCCGCACTGAAATACTTGTCGGGAGGATACTTTATAAAACAAGGTAACATTTTTTTAAATTTTTTTTTTATTTTTACACACATATTTTGGTTTATCTTCCTTCTACAATCATTATCTGAAAATTAATGACTCAACTTCAAAGTCACCCTGTACTTGCGCAACCTGCAACTGGCAAACCTTTCACATTATATGGTTTCCAAGACCAGATTTTATGAGAAACGTGTATACCAGTCTAGACCTAAGAGCCCCATCGACCTGTGTCTTTATTGATTTAAAGAAGGCATTTGATACAGTTGAATATAAAGAAATACTAGCTACTTTGGAGAATCTAAGATCCATACCAAGTAACGTACGGTATCCCACCGGTCCATCTTATTCAACCTAGATGATATTCTCAACCTACACACGCGGTTCACAGGTGAAGATGATTTCAAAGGCATCAAAAGCTTCCTCAATAGAAAAATATTTACAATTATGAAAAAAAACCTATATATGACTTGTTTATGCGATGATAGTAACTGTCCCACATTCATCAACATACATTTCAAATTACTACCTGAAGATGAACTAGTAGTTCTGTCCAACCGATTCGATATACAGGAATGGACAAAAGTATATAGACAAATTAATATTGTGCTGTATTTCTTTTTTAACTTGTTTTATTAACACACCAACCTGTATACATATGTAATTCGTTATAACATAATACTCACTTATACATAAATAAATTGATTAGACTCCTTTAAAAAATTAATTGAAAAATGACGGACAAGAATATATAGACATAGCAAAACAATTATAGAAAAAAGAAGCAAAGTTCATTGAATTATAGAAAACCAATCATGTTTGTGTTAATATTTTGTAGCATAACCATTATTATCAATCACCGCCTGGCATCGTCTCGGCATAGATTGTAGAATGTCCTCCTGTGGTATCTCATTCCAGGCAACCACCAACTCCTCTCGAAGTGCTTCTAGAGTCTGAGGAGGACGTTGCAAATTGAGCAATCTCCTACCCATTATATCCCACACGTGCTCAATTGGGGATAAGTCGGGAGATCTTGGTGGCCATGGTAACAATGTGAAATCATTATGTTGAAAGAAGTCTATTGTGACTCTTGCAACATGTGGTCGGGAATTATCTTGTTGGAAAGTTGGATCTGCCAGGGTGTCAAGATAGGGTAAAAGATGGGGTTCTAGAACTTCGTGGATATAACGCTGCGCGTCCATGTTACCTCTGATGAAGATTAAAGGTGACCTGGAACCATAAGCTATAGCACCCCAGACCATAACTCCAACAGTGTGATGAACATGTCTTTCAACAAAAAACTGTGGATTCCTCCTTTCACCACGTCGCCTTCTAACCCTGGCACGACCATCGTGCATGCCTAAACAAAATCGAGACTCGTCACTAAAGACAATACTGTTCCATTCCTGATCCCAGAGTGACCGTTGTCTGCACCACTAAAGGCGATTATGTCGGTGTTCTCTAGTTAAAGGGAGGACCCAATGTGGCCGGTATGAAAACAAGCCAAAACTTCTCATTCGTTGTTGTTATGGTTTGGGGTGCTATAGCTTATGGTTCCAGGTCACCTTTAATCTTCAACAGAGGTAACATGAACGCGCAGCGTTATATCCACGAAGTTCTAGAACTCCATCTTTTACCCTATCTTGACACCCTGGCAGATCCAACTTTCCAACAAGATAATGCCCGACCACATGTTGCAAGAGTCACAATAGACTTCTTCCAACATAATGATGTCACATTGTTACCATGGCCACCAAGATCTCTCGACTTATCCCCGATTGAGCACGTGTGGGATATGATGGGTAGGAGATTGCTCAATTTGCAACGTCCTCCTCAGACTCCAGAAGCACTTCGAGAGGAGTTGGTGGTTGCCTGGAATGAGATACCACAGGAGGACATTGACCACCTGATCAGAAGCATGCCTAGGCGCGTTGGAGAATGCGTAGCACATCAGGGTGCATCCATACATTATTAAAGGTCAAAGGGCTTTAAAGCAGTGCAATCATTTTGAAATTTTTATCATTTACTTATTATGCTTCATTAAGTACTTATACAAAATTTTATTAAAATAAAACCATTTAAACTGGGTGTTCGGATTTATATGTCACTTAGTATATTTAATATACGATGATTATAACGTCAACGGTCAGGTTCTAGACAGATGGACCTTGGAGTAACCTTTGATAGCAGGCTAATGTTTTTCAACATATACTTAATATCTCATCGACTGCCACCAGACTGCTTGGCTTCTGTATCAGAAACTTAAAGGGGTTCTCCAATGTCAGTACTTTAAGGACATATGACAAAGCATCTAAGACTGTGGATTTTGGCCCAGCTTAGGCTTAAGATTCATCAAGCGATTGATATCACAAATATTTATTGCCACTGAAAGCGGAAGTTTTTTTTTCAAAATTATTGAAATTCAAAATAAAAAAAATGTGTATAAACTGTATAAATCAAACTTACCGGAATTCTTATCTCCTGAATTATTGTATTTTATTATTTTTTGTCTATTTGTTTCAATACTGCTATATTCCGATTCCGTCTACGTCCTGATTTTGTATCTGCGTCCCGATATGGTCTTTTAAAAAACTAACCAGACCTTGTCTAAGGAATTTTATACAGGGTGACTTCGAAGTTGAGTCATTTATTTTAACAGTGAGTAGATCTGATCAAAAGAAATGTTTTTTCCTTTAACATTTTTCTGATAAAATTAAAGTAACAAAGTTATAGCCCTTTAGAAGTTTGAGTACCGCCCTGTCTCAATAATAATATTATGTGCTCGTGTTTGGCAACAACGGATATAATCCGCCTTATCGGTTCATCGCATCGGAAACAAAAAAAACGAAAGAATTTGAAACGCTGATCACGATGTTTTTATTCAGTCAATGTGTCAGTCGGTAACGCGTGAGTGAATAGTGGTGTTTGCTGCGTGGCTCAAACGAAATAAAAAATGGCACATGTTTATGCGGATCGGTTTCCCAATCGAGTGAAACCAACCCCTCGTGCCTTTGTTAATGTAGTACAACGGGCTCGTGAATCAGGTGACTTAAGACCTCACAGGGGACGACATGCCGGTGCTCCAAGACCTCACGATCGAATACAGGTCCGCACTGAAATACTTGTCGGGAGGATACTTTATAAAACAAGGTAAATTTTTTTTAATTTTTTTTATTTTTACACACATATTTTGGTTTATCTTCGTTCTACAATCATTATCTGAAAATTAATGACTCAACTTCAAAGTCACCCTATATAGTCTTAATTTATAGTCATGCCCAAGTACAAGTTTGTGCGAAAAATGGACGTCAAGCCAGACACGGGAGATATGCCAGAAGAATATAAAGAATCCAATTTATAAAAATCTAAAACCTGTGATGATCTTTTAGTTCCCGTTACTACAAATTTCAATTTACTCTTAGGTTCTATGTCTTGACAACAAGACAGATAGTAACGCCATTTCTATTAATTCATTGATTCTGTAGTGCCATCATATACCGTACATCATGCACCTCATTTCTGGGGAATGTAGATGCATTGCTAGAACTGCAGCTATTCTTTATCGTGAGAGGTACCAAAACGCTGCTCATCCCGATCATCGAGTTTTTGTGAATATGCACCGTTGACTCTCAGAAGGACGATTTCTAAATCGACCACATGGAGAAGGAATAATTTACGTTTCTTACGAAGACGGCGTACTACAAGCTGTCGAAGAAGTCCCGAGTACGCAAATAGAAGCAAGTACCGGAATGCCCAAAAGTTCATCCCACAGATTATTGCGAGCTCCACCGCTACCATATACATTGAGTACAATCTCTACAACGCCAGGATTATGTTTAAAGAGTTGAGTTTTTGGCAAACAATGTTACAGACGCACTGGGAAGATCCGCGATTTTTAGAGAATATTTTATGGATTGATGAGTCAACATTTGAAAAAGATGGTTACATGAGTCTACATAACTTACAGGAGTAAATCCACGTTTTTGATGAGAGAAGATAGATCACGGTATCGTTTCAAATACGTGGCCGGGATTCTGAATAATAATAATAACACTGATCAACAGCCAAAAAATATCCTAAATCAAATCAACACAATATTACTATTTTTAATGTGCTAAAACCGGAATGAAACTTATTTTTTCAATATTAGTTCAAGTTTTAGAGATACGGTAATTATATGTGTTCCTGCTGTGACAGTGTTAATATACTGTAATTCACAAGAATGCACGTGCTACATTTTTATATTCGGCAAGGAAAGATGATGTAATCGGCATGATTGTGTTACGTTATACATACGTGTACATTATATTGTTTTATATTAGCCATTTTTTCCTCAGTTGGCTGACAGCGTTCATGCAAGATGTCTCGAAAGTGTGTAAACAGTCCAGATCAGTTTTGTTACGTGTGTGGTGATGTGACTTTTGCGTCTCAGAGACGCTCTATTACTCCACTAATAGCAAAGGCATATCAGCTTTATTTCGGTTGTAAACTAGGTGATCAAGACAAACAGTGGGCACCCCACATCTGCTGTAATACATGTGCTTCAAGTCTGAGGAGCTGGTTAAATGGCAAAAAACGGTCTATACGCTTTGCTGTCCCAATGGTTTGGAGAGAGCCTACAAATCATTTTAATGATTGTTACTTTTGCATGGTACCTTGTGTTGGACAAGCCACAGGTATGTTCAAGAAAAAAAATCGGTTATTAACTACCCAAACATACCATCTGCGATGAAACCTGTGCCTCACAGTGACGAAAATCCTATTCCAAAACCCCCAGAATCCTACACTTGCGAATCAGAAAACGAATCAGATCATGGCGATCGAGTGATTCGTCAGGAAGAAGATATGCCATCAACGCCAAGAGATCCTGATTTTATACCGAGCACGTCATGCCACCAACCGCACAAAACAACACAGTCAGAATTAAATGATCTTGTAAGAGATTTAGAACTTCCAAAATGTATGGCAGGGTTACTTGGATCAAGACTGTAGCAGTGGAACCTGTTAGAAGACGATGTTTCGGTATGTGTTTTTCGTAAACGCCACAAAGACTTAGAACCATTTTTCAATATGGAGAATAACTGGGTTTTCTGCAGTAACATTAACGGCTTACTGGCGGCTTTAAATATAAACTATAACCCAGAAGAACGGAGATTGTTTATAGACAGTTCAACATTGAGTTTAAAGGCAGTGTTATTGCATATTGGAAATATTTTACCATCTCTTCCTGTAGGGTATGCAGTTCACATGAAAGAATCATATGACAATATGAAGTACCTATTGACATGCATAAGATACGATGAGCACCAATGACCAATATTTGTGGCGATTTGAAAGTTGTTGCACTTTTACTTGGGCTGCAGCTAGGCTACACAAAGTTTTGCTGTTTTTTGTGTGAATGGGACAGTCGGGCAAAGGCACTTCATTACACCAGACAAAACTGGCCTGTTCGTCAATTCCTAGAGCCAGGTCAAAAAAATGTACAGCATATGCCATTAGTAGATTCGAAAAAATATTTATTACCACCACTGCATATCAAGTTGGGCCTAATGAAAAACTTAGTCAAGGCATTAGATAGAGATGGGTCAGCTTTTCAATACCTGCGTCAGAAATTTCCAAGACTAAGTGAGGCAAAGGTTAAAGAAGGTATTTTTGTTGGGCCACAGATTCGAAATATTTTGAAAGATACACAGTTTGAAAACACTTTAACAGGTATTGAAAAAACTGCTTGGAATGATTTCCGTCTGGTGGTCACTAATTTCTTGGGAAATAGAAAAGCTGACAACTATAAAACCCTTGTCAAAAATATGCTGTCATCGTTTCAAAAGATGGGCTGTAATATGTCTCTTAAGATACATTTCCTACACTCACACCTGGACTTTTTTCCTGACAATTGCGGAGCCGTAAGTGATGAGCACGGCGAACGTTTTCATCAGGATATTTCAACAATGGAAAAAAGGTACCAGGGAAAGTGGAATCCTTCCATGCTTGCAGACTACTGTTGGACTCTTGGTAGAGATGCTCCTGAAACGATCCATAAAAGAACAGCAAAAAGACAGCGCATATAGTGATTCTTGTAAGTATATGAATCTTGTTACTTTTTTTAATATCTCCTTAAAAATAAAAAGTTTTTTTTCTAAACCGCAACTAGTTTTTTTATTTCATTAACAAAGAAGTGCACTTTTCCCACAAGATACAATTAAAAAACTAAAATTTGTTGTCCAGTGTAATAATAATAATAATAATAATGTTTATTTGCTACATACAGTTGGGTAAAAATAGTAGCAAAATACATTTAAATGAGATATGTTACAAAAAAGGGCTGTGCATACAAATGTACCTGACAACTTCGGAGACAAAGGTGGTGGTTTTTCCGGAATCTGTTGCTTTGACGATGTCTGTTATATTTAACATTGCAGTTTCGCAGCTGAATACTTTCCTAAATCCCGATTGATCGTCTGGTAACCAATTCTGCTTAGTTAAATAATCTCTTATTTGTTGATCCAATATAATCTCCATTAGTTTTGATAGCACTGGTAAAATACTTATGGGGCGAAGATGTAATTAATTTCAGACTTCTTTGATATTGGTATAATTTTGGTAATTTTCCATGGGTCTGAAAATTCTCTATCTCAAATACAGGAGTTCATTATATTTGTAATGAAGGGGGCGATTTTATGGGGGCACAACAAGATCATTTCAAGATTTAAACTATCAGCATCCATGGCAAGCGATTTAATTCTGAGAAGTGCATTTTTAACGACATCCTGAGAAACTGTGTGAAATTCAAAAAGAGTGTTGACGTTAGTACGCCTATTGCTATAATAGAAATCCAAAGTGTCATAGTCTATTGATGAGCTTGCTCGAGAGATCTGGTGGAAAATGTCATCCGGATTATTCAGCCGATATTCCTATTTAAAATAAGTACGAGATTTGCTTATCTTTCTTCAAGAAATAACTTTTTTGCCACAAAAAAACGCTCCAATAGCTATTTTCAACAACAAAATGATAAACAAACCATGGGCGTAGTGAAGAAAAGCATTTACTTATTAAGTCAATTATTTTAGTCAAATTTCTTCTGAAAGTAGTACAAACTAATCTGATGTACCTATTAAAGTCTACTTTAAGCTTTAAATCAACAAATCTTCAAAACTACTGAGCTGAAGCTCATGTATTTTACATCATTATAAAGGGAATTGAAAGACCTTTAAAATAAGGTATCACTCGACCCCCTTTCCATTTACGATTTTAGGGTTGGTGTCACCCCCGAACAGGGGGCTGCACGTGTTTACGTGATTTTTTGCCAAACTTGTGTCCCCCTCGAAAACAAAATCGACGGGTCTGAGCGTTTTAAAAAAAAAATTGAGCTGCCAGTAAATGCGTCTACTTCGTTTTCGATGCGCCACCCTGTATAAGCTAAAAGACGTTCTACCTGAGAATGAGGAGTAATCTGTAAACTTGGAAAAAACTTAATATTGAAAATGAAAAAAAATCGCAAAGGTCTCATAAAAACGAAAAAGGTCACAAAAATCCGTTTTTACAAAGGTATCGCTTAATATTGATTTGATGCATTTTGCATTTATTTTGAATACTCTAGAGGATCTACACATTATTTGTTCAAAAACTTAAGTTTCGTTCTCTCTTAAAGTCAGCTGACGGAATATACTACGGTCTTGTGGAGTCCAGACGCAGATATACTAAGTGACATATAAATCCGAACACCCAGTTTAAAAGGTTTTATTTTAATAAAAGTTGGTGAATGTATTTATCTTACTGTAAATAACAAGTGAAAAAATTTTCAGCCTTATCAGTTGGACATTCCGGTTTTTATACTGTTTTTTTTTAATTCACAAACGCTCTAAAAATGAATATTTCAGCCGCAGTAAAGAATCAACGTTGGCGGATTTTGGTTCTTGACATCCTTTACGATCGGTTACGATGCCTAGAGTACGGAGACCTGTACGATTTCGTCAACTTAGTGAGTTTGATAGGGGCCGCATAGTGGGACTTCGGGAAGCTGGACTTTCTTTTCGGGCAATTGCAGTTAGAGTGCAAAGAAGTGTAGACACTGTGGTTAGGTGTTGTCAGTCATGGCTTCGAAAAGGCCGTACGCAAAGAGCAAGGGGCACTGGACGCCGCCGTAGAACAACTGAAGATCGCCGCCTAAGATTATTGGCCTTAAGGGACCGTTTCTCCACTACCAGGTCCATTGCAAATGAATGGTTTGCAGAACACGGAAGACCTATTGGCATGCGAAGTGTTTACCGACGAATGAGAAGTTTTGGCTTGTTTTCATACCGGCCACACTGGGTCCTCCCTTTAACTCGAGAACACCGACGTAATCGCCTTGAGTGGTGCAGACAACGGTCACTCTGGGATCAGGAATGGAACAGTATTGTCTTTAGTGATGAGTCTCGATTTTGTTTAGGCATGTACGATGGTCGTGCCAGGGTTAGAAGGCGACGTGGTGAAAGGAGGAATCCACAGTTTTTTGTTGAAAGACATGTTCATCACACTGTTGGAGTTATGGTTTGGGGTGCTATAGCTTATGGTTCCAGGCGACCTTTAATCTTCATCAGAGGTAACATGAACGCGCAGCGTTATATCCACGAGGTTCTAGAACCCCATCTTTTACCCTATCTTGACACCCTGGCAGATTCAACTTTCCAACAAGATAATGCCCGACCACATGTTGCAAGAGTCACAATAGACTTCTTTCAACATAATGATGTTACATTGTTACCATGGCCACCAAGATCTCCGCACTTATCCCCAATTGAGCACGTGTGGGATATGATGGGTAGGAGATTGCTCAATTTGCAACGTCCTCCTCAGACTCTAGAAGCACTTCGAGAGGAGTTGGTGGTTGCCTGGAATGAGATACCACAGGAGGACATTGACCACCTGATCAGAAGCATGCCTAGGCGCGTTGGAGGATGCGTAGCACATCAGGGTACATCCACACATTATTAAAGGTCAAAGGGCTTTAAAGCAGTGCAATCATTTTGAAATTTTTATCATTTACTTATTATGCTTCATTAAGTACTTATACAAAATTTTATTAAAATAAAACCATTTAAACTGGGTGTTCGGATTTATATGTCACTTAGTATATGTTTGTTCTTTTTTGGATGCATGACACGTTTTTATTGCTCAAAATCGAATTACTAGATCAGTGGCGCAGGTAACACCCATAGTTCTGGAGAAATTTTTACAGAATAGTAAATTTTACGGTACCTGCTCTGGACATTCACGTGTTATACGTATTCCAGAACAAAGCCAAATTCACTCTCAACAAAGATAAAGACACAGTTGCCACGAGGCAATGGAATAATATACACGCAAACTTATCAAAACTTAAAGTAGGAAATATATCTCCAACATCTTTAACATCCTTACAAAGGATATACAAGGAATAGTAAATCAAGATCAATTTAAGTAGTGCTTGAAAAGTTTTTTAATGCATAAATGATTAAATGTTGTTTATTATCTTGTTTTATTTATGGTTTTGTTATAACTCTGAGCATGGCTGCTCTGTTGACGATTTCTATACAAACTTTATCTGAAGAAAAATAAATTATTATTATATTATCATCATTTCGAGGTGAAAACCCTAATATGTTTGGATTGTATTCATAATAAACAGTAATACCAGGAAATAAGACTTTATTGCATTATGTACATATAGTTTATAATATCATTTAGGTACATCTCTTTGAGTTTGAAAACAATATTTATCTTACACGTAAATTATTTAAATACATTTATTATCACATTTATGGTAAGAATGGGGTAATTGTTACTGAAACATTGAAAACTCCTAACTAAGGTTTGTTGGAGAATCACCTGGTGTAGCATATAAAGTAGCAAGCGATCAGGAGAAGGTATATGGACAGAAAACTGTTCCTCCTGTAGATGCCAGTTGAAGTTGAAGTGTCAAATATTCCGAAGATCACTGAAACATCGAAATAGTAATGAATAATATGCATGGCGAAGTACAAGGTGTATATGGAAAGACATTAAATGCAATGTAACAGAAGCCATCATAAAAAATGTGAAGGCATTCTGTACGATGTTCTAAGACCCTAAAAGTCATATTTATAGACCTTTGGCTTTTTCTTTGCTGCTGTTTTTATACTAAGTGACATATAAATCCGAACACCCAGTTTAAATGGTTTTATTTTAATAAAATTTTGTATAAGTACTTGATGAAGCATAATAAGTAAATGATAAAAATTTCAAAATGATTGCACTGCTTTAAAGCCCTTTGACCTTTAATAATGTGTGGATGCACCCTGATGTGCTACGCATTCTCCAACGCGCCTAGGCATGCTTCTGATCAGGTGGTCAATGTTCTCCTGTGGTATCTCATTCCAGGCAACCACCAACTCCTCTCGAAGTGCTTCTAGAGTCTGAGGAAGACGTTGCGAATTGAGCAATCACCTACCCATTCTATCCCACACGTGCTCAATTGGGGATAAGTCGGGAGATCTTGGTGGCCATGGTAACAATGTGACATCATTATGTTGAAAGAAGTCTATTGTGACTCTTGCAACATGTGGTCGGGCATTATCTTGTAGGAAAGTTGGATCTGCCAGGGTGTCAAGATAGGGTAAAAGATGGGGTTCTAGAACTTCGTGGATATAACGCTGCGCGTTCATGTTACCTCTGATGAAGATTAAAGGTGACCTGGAACCATAAGCCATAGCACGCCAAACCATAACTCCAACAGTGTGATGAACATGTCTTCCAACAAAAAACTGTGGATTCCTCCTTTCACCACGTCGCCTTCTAACCCTGGCACGACCATCGTGCATGCCTAAACAAAATCGAGGCTCGTCACTAAAGACAATACTGTTCCATTCCTGATCCCAGAGTGACCGTTGTCTGCACCACTCAAGGCGATTACGTCGGTGTTCCCGAGTTAAAGGGAGGACCCAGTGTGGCCGGTATGAAAACAAGCCAAAACTTCTCATTCGTCGATAAACACTTCGCATGCCAATAGGTCTTCCGTGTTCTGCAAACCATTCATTTGCAATGGACCTGGTAAGGCCAATAATCTTAGGCGGCGAACTTCACGGTCTGTTGTTCTACGGCGGCGTCCAGTGCCCCTTGCTCTTTGCGTACGGCCTTCTCGAAGCCATGCCTGATAACACCTAACCACAGTGTCTACACTTCTTTGCACTCTAACTGCAATTGCCCGAAAAGAAAGTCCAGCTTCCCGAAGTCCCACTATACGGCCCCTATCAAACTCACTAAGTTGACGAAATCGTACAAGTCTCCGTACTGTAGGCATCGTAACCGATCGTAAAGGATGTCAAGAACCAAAATCCGCCAACGTGGATTCTTTACTGCGGCTGAAATATTCATTTTTAGAGCGTTAGTGAATTAAAAAAAAGCAGTATAAAAACCGGAATGTCCAACTGATAAGGCTGAAAATTTTTTCACTTGTTACAGTAAGATAAATACATTCACCAACTTTTATTAAAATAAACTACAATTTAAACTGGGTGTTCGGATTTATATGTTACTTAGTATATTTTCATTGATCCCTTCAAATTTGGTTAGTATCTCGATTTCATAGTCACATTATAATTTATAATGATATCAAATTTGGGTATGATTTTTTTTGTAAATTACTATAGTAGTTGAATCTAACAGACGTAACCTACAATCTGCAGTTACCGAGAGCAGTTTGTTGCAACTGGTTGCCTATATTTAGTTTTTTACTTCTTTGTAATTCGAGGAAGCTATTATTTTGCATTGTTTATTGATGTTTCACAAATAAACCAAGTCGTCCCGATTTTGTCATCAAAATGCTAAATAGATACGGCCAGCAACATCAACTGTCACAGCCTACTGTGCAATGAAAATTTAAATCCTCCTTTGAACGTTCATCAAGGAAGCGCCATTGTTTCACTGTTTCCAAGGAGAAATCCTCTGTTTCCAAGGAAGCCTCAAGTGACAAGGAAGGTCTATGAATCTGACTCGTAATGATATAAGTGGAAATTAACTTTTGCCACCCTGGTTATGTTTTACCGTGAATAGCACTACAGAGTTCTGCAATTCCGTGTGTTTACACAAATGAATATTATCATTTACTTTTTTTATTTAGAAAAAGTTGTTGGTGGTGGATTTGTAATCCATGGTTAGATAGATGTTGTAGTGCAGGATGCAGGGGAGCTGCAATTGATATGTTTATGCAAATGAATATTCCCACTTATCTCTTGACTGGTTGGACCGACTTAGAAACGGTTTTTGTTATAGTGTTAATTTGCTTCGGAGTACTGCAATTGATACCTTCCTGCAGACGGACGTTCCCGCTTATGAGACCTAGATATTGAAAAATTTATTGGAGTTTATAGTACATGACCAACCGATAGGAGAAAACAAAATTTTAGTAGAAACAAGCAGGGTTTCGCAAATATTGTTCCACAGAAGCGGCTTTCCAGTTGGTTACTGAGATTTGGAGAAGAACCATAAACTCAGAAGTTATAGCAGTATTTTTGTTTTTTTTGTGTATCGAAGCAGCCGCGCAGGAGTAAACGCCGGAACACCACGCCTGCTATGATGATCCCAATGAAACTTTGTTAATACGTGTTTTGAACTGCCTAAGCTTAGTAGAACTGGGAAAAGCTTCCTGTTGCAGGTTGTTCCACAGTCTCGACACTCCCAGGACAAGGAAGCGGTCGTATCGGCCAGTTCTGGATGTACGAAGCTCGACACGGTTAGGATGGTACGCCAAAGTTAGGCGGATGTCGTCGCTAGCCTTCTTTTTTCCAGCTCAGCGGCAGAGATCGGCTTGTCACTCTAAATTCCTGCATGTAGAGTGCTGTCATCAGCGAAGCTGTGGATTGGGTTGATCGTGCGAAATGAGGTCGTTGATATGTAAGAGAAAGAGTATCGGAGCCAAGACCGATCCCTGGGGAACACCCGCGTTCACGTTGTGGGATGAAGCGGAGAACCCGTCAATTATGACGGATATCTTGCGGCCAGAGCTAAAGTCAGCCACCAATCTGCCAAGCTTTTCTGGGAGGCCGTAGGATGGAAGTTTGCTTAAGAGGGCAGCGTGATGTCAAGAGCAACGACATGGGCCTCACCATAATACTGGATGAGTTTTCTCCGCAGTTGCGTGACGTAAGGTAGGAGATTCCCTGTGGATCGTTGGTGCAGGAAACCATACTGCCTGTCGCTAATCAAGCTGTAACGTTCGAGGTAGTCCAGAAACTCAGCATCAATTTTGCTGTTAATCCTGCAGATGCTTGTAAAACAAATTTTATCTTCAATGTTGTTCCCTAGAGCCCACCCTCCACCCGGACATTCCAAGAGTGGAGTGAGTTTACGTCCGAAATTCTTAGTGCTCGAGGGATATATCATCATTACTTTCTTTGTTTTGGAAGATAACCGACTGCATAGGCTAGGTGTGGAAGAGAGCATTTGAAACAACAAAATTGATTTGGTATATCAGAAAGTGTTTAGAATAAGACATATTTGTCTAATAGAGTGCAAGTTACAAACATTGTTTCATCAAAAAATGAAATTACGTTAGGTGTCCCACAGGTCAGTAGCCTTAGACCACCTTTTATTCTATACATGAATGATTTAATTACCATCGTCAAAATACTCGTAGGCAGATTCCAAATTTTCGCTGATGATATTTTGATTTATACGGGTGCGACATAGGAACCAAGGATTTTTAAAATAATAATGAAATTGTAAGTTTCTACTCTAAAAAAATGTTACTGGAAGCACAATATAGGTAAGAACAAAACATCTGAGATATTCATGAATGGAAAACAACAGCTCACATGTGATGAGCGTTTTCATTGACGCATTGCTGAGATCGTTCTCGAAAATTTGCCTCCACTCTTTCCAGTTGATCTCTATTAGACTAACTTCGCGACGAATCGCTTCCTTTAATGCATCTAACGTATACTTTATCTGAAGTCACTTGAAACACTGTGAAATACCGGGTGCGTTTTATATATCTATATTTAACACGCTCTGTTGCTGCAAAAATCGCCAAATTTCGCAGCAAATATAAGATCAAAGGCAGTTTCACCGGTCCACGTGGAGTAAAGCACGCCTATGCGTGGACATACCCAATGAGAAAGCGTGTATTTCAGAGCTCTGAACAAGTGCAGGTGGCTACTGAAAATTGAAACAGTTTAGCCAGTGCCGTGTAGCGGTGAATAAATGTGATTTCTTTAGTCTGTCCGTGTGTTTTCATAGATTTTATTAGTTTGTGTGTTTTTGACTTTTGAATACTCAGTTTACTTGTTGTGTTGATTGTTCTTGTGTGTCCTAAATATGGCTCTTTGGAGACCTTGGGAAAATGCTCCAAGCCACGAGGAGATGGTTGATGAACCTGTGCAGGTAGAATTCTTTCATAAAGATTTAGAGGAACAGACCCAAAGAGTAATCCTAAATATGTATGATTGTCTGAAAAACGAAAATCCAGATTCCTCGCAAAATCAAATTTTAAACAGAATTTGTATCCTGACAAAAATCAGTCGGTCTACCATTTATCGGGTTATAAAAAGGAGAGATGTAGTCAACCATTCCTTCCACAGAAAGCGCATAGGGCAAAAATTAAAAAGAATAGACGTGGGTTTTCAGGAAGATATTCGTCGTATAATATACGGATTTTATAAAGAAAATTTGGTGCCCACGTTAGAAATGATACGGGATAAATTAAAAGATTATCCTGAAGATTTTTATAATTACAAATGCTTAGACTCACTGCACTGTATTGTAAAACTGTATGGTTTTCAATACAAAAAATTAGATAAAAGAATGGTGATTATGGAGTCGTCTCGAATCGTTGAATTGCGCCAAGAATTTTTGCACAAAGTTAAAATCTATAGAGAGCAGAAAAGAAATCTGATTTACCTGGATGAAACGTGGTATGATACCCATGATGTTGTGCAGGACGGCTGGGTTGACGACAGCAACAAGTGCATTTTAAATGCACCATGCAACCGTGGAAAACGAATCATTATTCTCCATGCTGGCAGTGAAAATGGATTTATACCTAATGCCTTGCTGTTATCTGCCAAAAATATCAAAGAATCATGTGCCGACTATCATGAGGACATGACCTCCGACTTATTTGAAAAGTGGATAGGGCAGCAGTTAATACCAAACATTTCCCCAAATTCAGTGATTACTATGGACAATGCGCCATACCATTCCCGACAGAAAAACAAAATTCCGAATACAGGCACAAAAAAACAAGACATTATTGATTTTATGAAGGATAAGGGAATGGAAATACCACAAAAATCAACCAAAACCATATTATTGGATCTCACTAAAAGACAAAAATTTGAAAGAGTATGTTGTTGACAATCTGCTTCAGCAAAATGGCCATGAAGTATTACGTCTACCTCCCTATTACTGCATTTTTAACCCGATTGAGTTGGTCTGGGCTGCTTTAAAAAAAAGTAAGAAAACATAATCAGACCCCTCAATTAAGTGAATCGCTATTGCCACAATAAGAGATGCAGTATCTCATATTGCTGCCACAGATCTATGGAAGCAGTGTTCTAGGCATATTATTGAAAAAGAAAATGAATATTGTGTTTTGCCTCTTGTAAATCCCGTTGTAATTCCTCTACAAGATGACTCTAGCGACAGCTCCGAAGGCGAGGATGATATATAAATACCTATAATGTAAGTCTTTATATACCTTTTTATATACCTACCTGCTATGTAAATATTTGCCTATGTCAAACGTTGGAATTCTGTAATTTTTCCATTTCTTAACTTTCAGTCAACATAAATTAAACTCCCAATATAAGTATTTTTTATCCCAAATCAAAAAAATAAGAAAATAGTAAAATCCATTTATTGTGATATAAAAACATTATTATTATCGTTCTAAATAAATAACCGCACGCCTATGATACGTCATGAAATTACAAACGACGCGCCGACCAAAGGTTTTTATGCTATTTCAAGTGACTTCAGATAAACCATACGTGTCTTGGTCTTGTTTACACGCGACTTACGGTATTCCCACAAAAAAAAATAGCTTGTGGATAAGTCAGGTTACCTGCAAAGCCATAAAATGTCACTAAATCTGGAAACAGGCGACGAATAATAGCCATAGATGCTCTGGCGGCATGTGCCGTGGCCCCATCTTGCTGAATCCACTAATCTTGCATATCCACACCTCTTCTTTGTAAAGCAGGTATGAAAAACCTGTTAACCGTATTACTGTAACGGTCAGATGTTACAGTAACGGTAACCCCATTTTCTTAAAAAAAAAAAGGTATTGTCCAATGACGCCAAATTTTGTCACCGCGCACCAAACTGGTACCTTAAGGCTGTGGCTGTGGCTTTTCATGCAATTCTCTCGGATTTTCGAATCTTCGGCGGAATAGGAAGGTTCGCCATTTTTTGATTTTTACTCAAATCGATAGATTAAAAGCATTTCAAATCAAGGATCGGCGCGAGGCTGGAAAACGTACCTGTGCGCGAGACTAGACCGCGTGACGTCAGTAGCCAGACACACCTCGCTAGCTGGCCCGCTGCATTTACCATTCTCACAACAACGCCCCAGTAATCGGTTTGGAGTAGTTAGAGCTGGTACGATAGATTATTGTTAAATTCTGTGAACTTTGACGGTGTTAAATGTCGAACAGGAAGTGGTGTTTTGTGCCAAAATGTACAAGTAGATACGTCAAGTACAACACCACAGAAGAATTTTGTGAGTATTCCAAAAGCTGCCGCACAACGTAAAAAGTGGGATGTCGACCATGTACTGCTGCGAGGATCATTTTGCCCTGGAAGAAGATATGGAAAACTATCTACAATACAAGATGAGTCCGGATGAATCCTAATATTGCACCTCATAAATTTTCATGTCAACTGGGTAGACAATTAAGCTCTACGAAACGAGAGTTCAGCGAAAAAAGGGCAAGGCAGAAAGACACCGCCAAATATTTGCAGCCAGCGGCGGCACGCCGGGCGGGACCCTCAACCGAAAAGTCTGAGCCTGAAGACGTGGAAGTTACTGAGGAGGAGCCTGAACCATTAACAGTAGAAGTTCAGTCACAGGTATGCGACAAGACACGCCAAACCAAACAGGTACCTTTTAGAAGCAAGTCAGTTCAAATCTTGCAAAAACGGAAAGTAATGGATGTCGCTGTATCGCCAATAAGAATTCCTGCGCTTGCTAAACAGATTTCGAAGCGGCCAAAAAAAAACGTTTGCAAGTGGAAGGTGAACGTGCAAATCTTGAAAGTCCCGCAATGACAGAAACATCCGAATCTGATTCGTATGAAGCCAGTGGAAGCAGTACTGAAAATAGTAACAGCGAAGCTGGCCAGCTCACTACCGAGATCGAACAGAGCAGTAAAAGGGATTTATTTATCAATGTTGTAGAAAAGAACCTCAGACTATAATGGCATTCCAGTCACTTACGCACAGTTTATTGAAATATTACACAAACGAAATGGTTTGCAAGAACATCATATACAGGGTGACTTTGAAGTTGAGTCATTAATTTTCAGATAATGATTGTAGAAGGAAGATAAACCAAAATATGTGTGTAAAAATAAAAAAAAATAAAAAAATTAAAAAAAATGTTACCTTGTTTTATAAAGTATCCTCCCGACAAGTATTTCAGTGCGGACCTGAATTTGATCGTGCGGTCTTGGAGCATCGGCATGCCCTCCCACATGAGGTCTTAAGTCACCTGATTCACGAGCCCTTTGTACTACATTCAGAAAGGGAGGACCCCGGCCTTCTAAGCAGGGGTGATCGTATTACCCCTAAATATCGCTTCAACCGCAAGTTCATTGTGGAGTACCCAACGAGGGAGGAGTGGGACGCCGGTAGCCGAGGACTCTCCGAAGTGAGCGGGCAGGTCTGGTACACTGACGGCTCGGTCACCGAAGAGGGCTCAGGTGCTGGGGTCTCTGGACCTAGAACTAGGCTATCTCTGCCTCTCGGTGAGTACACCACCATTTTCCAGGCGGAAGTCTTTGCGATTCTGGCTTGTGTATCTCACATTCTGGAGGAGGGTGGGCCTAGGAGAAGAATAACAATCTTATCCGACAGCCAGGCTGCAATGAAAGCACTAAGTGCATGTAAGATTACTTCGAGTCTTGTATTGCAATGCAGGGAGGCTCTGGATTGCCTCGCAGCGAATCATCCGGTATCGTTAATATGGGTACCGGGGCACGCTGGGATAAGGGGCAATGAGACGGCGGACACTCTGGCGAAAACAGGATCAGCCAGCAAGCTCGTTGGTCCTGAGCCAGCTCTAGGAGTAACCGCGCATAAAGCTAGGAGGAAAATGGAGACGTGGGTTGCAAGACAACACTCTCAGAAATGGAGAAGTATCTCTAGACATCTCCGCCAGGCACGAGAGCTCATTGAAGGGCCCAGTGCTAAGGATGGACGCTTCTGCCTATCTCTGGGTAGAGCCAACCTAAGGTTGCTGGTGGGACTGTTGTCTGGCCATAACACGTTAAGGCGGCACCTGCACGTGATGGGGGTGGCTGAGGATCCCTTATGCGAACGCTGCGGAGTAGAGGAAGAGACCTCGGCGCACGTTTTGTGTCGCTGTGAAGCTCTGAGCTACTATAGGCAGACTATACTGGGGTCCATTACTTTGGACCCTCAGGACGTAAAGGAGCTTGGACTCAAGGCGATTCTCAACTTCGCTAAAAGGGCGAGGCTTGTGATTTAAGTATTATAGAGGTGCATAAGGGCCCGCTTAAGCGGCCTATGCACTGGCTCCTTATGGTGGCCGGGATGCCTCTAAAATTCAAGATTCATTCACTACATTCAGCATTTTCGTAAACATGTGCCATTTTTTATTTCGTTTGAGCCACGCAACAAACACCACTATTCACTCACGCGTTACCGGCGGACACATTGACTAAATACAACTGAATAAAATTGTACATTGTAGTAAAAACATCGTTTCAAAAAAACGGATAAGGCGGATTATATCCGTTGTTGCCAACACGAGCACATAATATTATTATTGAGACAGGGCGGTACTCAAACTTCTAACGGGCTATAACTTTGTTACTTTAATTTTACCAGAAAAATGTTAAAGGAAAAAAACATTTCTTTTGATCAGATCTAATCACTGTTAAAATAAATGACTCAACTTCGAAGTCACCCTGTGTATGTAACGTTATACAAAGTTGGAACTAATGATTCTTTACAAAAGATTGAGCATTTGTTTGGCATATCAAAGACATAAGCAAGTGAAACTTTTACAAAATCCATTTTAATTATGGAACCGTTTATGAAAGAATTAATTTTTCAATAACCAGCAAATAAAGTACACAAACGTCGATCCCAGTTTATATAAATTCGTATTCGTATACTCTTCACTCCGTATACAAGACAATACAAGATACAAGTACTCTATGAGGGCGACAGCACGTGTCTGGCTACTGACGTCACGCGGTCTAGTCTCGCGTACAGGTACGTTGTCTAGCCTCGTGTCGATCCTTGATTTTAAAATGCTTTTTCAATAACAAAATCCCTCGATTTCAATTAAAATAAGAGAAATAGGAAAAATGTCGATCCTTCCTATTCAAGTTGTACCGACTCGTAACTCCTAACAAAACAATGCTAAGGGAATACGCGTTATTCTAACGTCCATGGCTCCATGGTTGCGACTGAAAGTAAAACGACTGAAACGCTTTGAGCCAAGAAATTGATTGTAACATGGTGTACGCCCCTCCCTTTTCCATTGTCCACGTATTATCCAATCTAAAAACACTTGGTTCCTATGCCCCATCCTGTATAATTACTCAAAATTATTCAGTCAGTATCTCTTATACAAATAAAGACTTGAAAGTTGTTTCAAAATGGTTAGCATCTAACAGACTCAAGATAAATACAAGTAAAATGGAAACTGCATTAATTGGTAAAAACAAATTTTAAATAAATATTGATGGTGAAGATATCGAATTCTTAGAAAAAAACCAAATACATTTGACTTTTCGTCGACTCTCAATTAAAACTTGATATTTGTTATGAGAAATCTATAAACAAGGCTAGTAATAAAGTGAGATATTTATCAGCAGTTTCTGGATGTCTGAGTCCATATAGTAGGAAATGTATCTGTAATACGACCATCCCTTCAAATCTCTTGTACTGTTCAAGTAGTCCATATCTAGATAGTAATGCCACTTTTTATAAACTGCAAATTTTATAAAACAAGTGATAAAAATCGGTTGTCCAAAGGCAACTCCCCCCCCCCCCCTACATACATACAAGTGAGTGGATGAGAATAGTAGTGAATAAAGATAACCGTACTCTAATTAAACAATGCGTAGCTAATCGAAATGGCTCAATGTGAAAAATTTCATCAAATATATTGTAATTGATATTCATTTATAAACAACAAAATAATACATTTCCACCAAGTCTAACTAAATCAACATTATCAAATGCCGACCAACCATTTGGTGCCGATTGAATATAATAAATTAAACACACAGATTTGCATATGGAAATAAAACAACACGGTAGGTAGTTTTAAATGCTTCTTCTGGTGGCTGGAACCTTTGACCACGCATTCTATTTTTAATTTTCGGGAAAGTAAAGAAATCGTTAGGACTTAGACCGGGACTATATGGATGATAGTCCAATAATTCCACGTTTTCCTCCATTAAATACTGCCTTGTTTTTTGGGCTGTGTGCGAGCTTGCATTGTCTTGGTGGAGGACGATTCTTCTTTCGGGGATGATTTTTGGAAGCTCGGTGATAACTTTTGGCAAACAAAAGGTGGTATACCAATCCGCAGTAACAGTTATTTGCTCATTAAAAGGAATTGATGCAATATGACCCGCTTTTGACACAAATGTCGCGACCATCTTTTTCAAAACACTTCGAGAACGGATGACTTTTGTTGGCTTTTCTTCACCTTGGAACACCCAAACAGCCAACTGTCGTCTATTTTCTGGTTCATAACAGTAAATCCACGATTCATCACCACTAACAATGCTGTACACATTTTTTGAGTTTCCGAAATTCAAACAGTCAAGCGTTTTTTGACACCAATTAACCCTGGCTGCTTTCTGCTCTTCAGTCAACAGGTGGGGTATCCAACGAGAAACTAATTTTCTTACTTCTAATTCTTCATGTAAATTTTTTTTAAATTGAGGTCTTTGAGGTCTTTGAGATCTTCAAGGACGCCTCTATCTCTCGATATGTCACATGTCTATCTTCAGTGATGAGCTTGCGCACAGCATCGATGTTTTCCTGGGTGACTGTCGTTTTTGGTGCTCCCACCCTGGGATAGTCGCTAAAACTCACCCGTCCACGTTTAAATTCTCCATACCAGCGGTAAATTGTCGACTGATGTGGCACTTCGTTGCCGAAAACAGACAGTAACTCAGCAAGGCATTCTTGTTGCGATAGTTGTCTCTGAAGGTTGTAATAAATTATGGCGCGAAATTGTTCTTGATTGAGTTCCATTTTTCTAATGACTTGGTGACTCTTAAAAATTCACTGTAGTGAGTACACGTATTGTTGTGAAACTTTGAATTTAAGTTTACTAAAGAGTGAGGTTAAGGTTCAGTACTGACGTTCGATCCGCGCGGCTTACTATGTTTCTATACGCAAAGCTTAAAAGACATCTCTCGTATGATCATATGGCTTGAATTTACTAATTTTAAGTATTTTATTAATATTCTGCCAAACGTGCCAAATGAATCATATTACTACTACTCCCGGGGAAAAAAGTTCGAGAGTATTGCCATGCCCGATGTGTGAGATTATCCAAGCTGATCGATACTTACAAGTATTTCGGTCAGGTGGATCCGCGATAGACGGCGGCTCTTCTTCCTGATCCAAAATGGGCGGAGTCATTGTGGACGTGTGGTGAGCGTGCTGCTTGTGTCTCCGCCTCTCCAGCGAAATGCTCTTTTCTGAGCTGCGATGGTATAAGTGATACAAGTTGGATGAGCAACGTACTTTGAGCTTGTTGTCATAGTCGAACAGTTGTTCGGAGATCACCAGTCGTAGCGTAGACACGGACCTGCAAATGAAAAAGATATGGATGCTACAAATGATGAAGACTTCATACGCAAGCACACAAGAAAGTTAAATCGGGCAACGTTAGGTCCAACCAAAATTACAATTTTTCTTCAACAACCGATCTCTAAATTAATTTTCGGATCAATTTAAGATTCGCGAGTTCTAGTACTACTAATAGTACTTTGTCTGGTGTCTGTGCAACTAGACTTGACAGACCTAGTGATCTACAATACATCAACTACTACAACTATTTAAAACTGTAATGACTCATACGCGTGATCAGAGCTCGATCCCGGCTTCCTTCCAGTACAGCCCTTTAGCGTACGACATATGTCGTTTCTGTGGCTTTGCGGTGGTCAACAGCACAGACAGAGATGGAAATAATGGCTGATTGTTCTCCGCCGGTAGAACCAATGAAATCAAAGACGCGCCTCGACCGGCAGACTCATAGGCATCGGCAACGCATTGGAACGTGTTTCGTTGAGCGATCGCATATTGTGTGTTTTTATAAGAATTGTTGTGTGATTGTTATTGTTGCGGTTTCTGTGGTTACTGTTTTGGTTATACTTAACCATGGAGAGTACAAATGGCACGAGTGGAAGTACTGAAAGGCAGGGAACAAGTAGACGGCTTCGTAAAGCACTGTAGAGGGACGCGAAAGAAATCGTGCTCAACGCGTTCAATTATCTGAACAGAACTATGTCGCAGGGAGAGGCACTCGCGCGTTGTGAAAGGATGACAGGCGTTCCAGAGTGGACCATTCGCAGGGTGGTGCATGCAAAGAAGAAAACTGGAGGTACTACTGATCCAAAGTTTAATTTGAAGGGACGAAAGGCCGTTAAATTGGATGACGATAGCAAAATGGCGTTAAGGCGAACCGTACATTCATTCTTCTTTAGGAATGAGATACCAACCCTCAAGGCTGTACATGCAGCGATCAAGGAAAATGAAATTATACGCCAAATGAGCGTCGAGGTAATGAGGAAATCCCTGCACGAAATTAATTTTCGTTACGAAACGCGTAATCGGAAGTCAGTATTGATAGAGAGACCTGAAATAGTCGCCTGGCGTCGAAAATACCTACGCGAAATGATTGAATATAGGCGACAAAGCAGAAAAATCTATTATTTGGACGAGACATGGGTAAATGCAGGTCACACAGTTAAAAAACCTGGATAGACAAAAACGTAGTGAGTAACCGACAAGCAAGCATTGAAGGTTTGTCAACAGGTCTTCGTGGACCGTCAGGGAAAGGTCAAAGATTGATCGTAACTCATATTGGTAGCGATAGTGGCTTTTTAGAAGAGTGTGACTTGATTTTCGTCTCTAAGAAAGGAGGTGATTACCATGACGAAATGAATGCCAGCTGCTTCGAGAGCTGGTTTCAAGGGGTGCTTCAGCGAGTTGAGCCCAACTCTGTGATCGTCATGGATAATGCTTCCTACCATAGTCGTCGAGCCGACCGTGTACCGACTATGGGATCTCGAAAAAGTGACATGCAGCAGGGGTTGCGCGAAAAAGGAATCCCGTTTGACGATTCATGTTTGTGTGAAAGCGGAATTGTATGAAAAAATTAAACAGCACAAACCTGCGAACATTAGTTACGTGACTGATGAGATGGCCCGTCAATGTGGTGTCACTGTGCTGCGGTTACCGCCCTACCACTGTGAACTGAACCCAATTGAGCTCATCTGGGCTCAAGTGAAGGGTTATAATGCGCGCCATAACACAACCTTCAAATTACCAGACGTTAAGGTTTTACTTGAGACTTCCATACAGCTAGTAACGCCCGAAGCTTGGCAGAATGCTATCCGTCATGCTGTGAAGGAAGAAACAAAAATGTGGCAGCTTGACCACCACATCGACACCATCATAGAGCCAGTTATAGTCAATTTCAACGAGGAAAGCGATAGCGACAGTTTATTACTGTCAGATGTAAGTGGAAGCGACGATGAATAAAGGTAATTCCCAAATTTTTGACTTACAATATGTTTCAAACCACTCTTTATTAAGCATGTGACAAATGTAGTTCACCCATGTTAAACATTCATACCCCGCCTATGAACAGCCGACTACTGGTAGTTAAGTGGTGTTCACGTGAACATCGATGAGTCATTACAGTTTTAGATAGTTATAGATAAGAGCAAAGGTATTGCTAACCGCTCTAACCGAAGGAATTGTCGATGTCATACAGTCCATCAAAGTCAAAATAATAGTCGTCCCTTCTCTTGATAGTCTAATCATATTTGCAAATTTCACCGATATAATTCTAAATTCTGGTTTTAATGGAGCAAGTTGTCCAGGGGGATATTTAAAACATGGTTGCAAAAAATAGGTACACCAATTTTTGTGGAAAAACTTTTCATTTGACAACAGAGAATGAAAAAACGGGGATTCAATCGAAAGGGTTCACAGGAACAAAGAAACTTTTAAAATAAGATTTTAACTGAACAAATGCGCTACGATATTCTAAAGACATACGTTGCTGTACACATTTACGAAATGTTTCAAATTGTTTAGAAGAAAAAACGTAAACCATCCTTTTTTGCATACAAATAACATTTCTGTATCTTTATCTTTTCTTGTGATTGTGATTTCGATGCAATTCGTTTTATTTGTAAATCATTTCAAGCGCTCTACTTATTAGCTTCACCTAGCTCAAAGTGTGGTAAAGCTTTGAAAAATTCAATTTCAATATAGTACATTCCATGATGAGTTCGTAGTATGCCGAGAATTGCCACATCTAGACTCCCCCTTCGCTGCGCTGCACTTTTGGCTCAGGAAGGAAGAAAAAACCTTAGACAAATTTCCTAAATACCGAAATGTAAATAACAATGCAGCGCCTTTAATATACTAAGTGACATATAAATCCGAACACCCAGTTTAAATGGTTTTATTTTAATAAAAGTTGGTGGAATGTATTTATCTTACTGTAAATAACAAGTGAAAAAATGTTCAGCCTTATCAGTTGGACATTCCGGTTTTTATACTGCTTTTTTTTAATTCACTAACGCTCTAAAAATGAATATTTCAGCCGCAGTAAAGAATCAACGTTGGCGGATTTTGGTTTTTGACATCCTTTACGATCGGTTACGATGCCTAGAGTACGGAGACCTGTACGATTTCGTCAACTTAGTGAGTTTGATAGGGGCCGTATAGTGGGACTTCGGGAAGCTGGACTTTCTTTTCGGGCAATTGCAGTTAGAGTGCAAAGAAATGTAGACACTGTGGTTAGGTGTTGTCAGGCATGGCTTCGAGAAGGCCGTACGCAAAGAGCAAGGGGCACTGTACGCCGCCGTAGAACAACAGAGGTTAGAAGGCGACGTGGTGAAAGGAGGAATCCACAGTTTTTTATTGAAAGGCATGTTCATCACACTGTTGGCGTTATGGTTTGGGGTGCAATAGCTTATGATTCCACGTCACCTTTAATCTTCATCAGAGGTAACATGAACGCGCATCGTTATATCCACGAAGTTCTAGAACCCCATCTTTTACCCTATCTTGACACCCTGGCAGATCCAACTTTCCAACAAGATAATGCCCGACCACATGTTGCAAGAGTCACAATAGACTTCTTTCAACATAATGATGTCACATTGTTGCCATGGCCACCAAGATCTCCCGACTTATCCCCAATTGAGCACGTGTGGGATATGATGGGTAGGAGATTGCTCAATTTGTAACGTCCTCCTCAGACTCTAGAAGAACTTCGAGAGGAGTTGGTGGTTGCCTGGAATGAGATACCACAGGAGGACATTGACCACCTGATCAGAAGCATGCCTAGTCGCGTTGGAGAATGCGTAGCACATCAGGGTGCATCCACACACTATTAAAGATCAAAGGGCTTTAAAGCAGTGCAATCATTTTGAAATTTTTATCTCTTACTTATTATGCCTCATTAAGTACTTATACAAAATTTTATTAAAATAAAACCATTTAAACTGGGTGTTCGGATTTATATGTCACTTAGTGTATTTAACTGCTACGTATTTTCTTCTTTCTTCCTGATTAAAAACTTCGCAAATCGGCTTTATTTTCTGTTGAGACTAAATTATTTACTCGAAAAGATACTTACGTATAGCAGTCTTTGTCCACCTTAATCTTGTACCTTTGTACTTTAAATCCTTCGATGAGCTTTCCATTGACGTACCAGGTGAGATTTGCTGGAGGATCCGATCGCTCTGACGTGCAGTTTGCTTTGAGGTGCTCACCAGGGCGATATCTCGACTTTATACCCGTTATATGAGGCTCTTTCTTCGGCAATTCAACCACCTGTGGAGTGGATCAGACGCTCAGGATTAGGTTTATCATGGATTTAGTCATTTTAGACTTTTTTTGTCTAAAAACTGTATATTTCCTTAGCACCTTAGGGAAGATTATCGGCAAAAGAATGTACGCCACTGCCTGTTTTGTAACTTTATATCTTGTTGTTTGCTTAAGCATCTAAAAATATAAGTTTTTTGTATTTTTTCGTATCTCACTTCGTTTTTGAGAAAAAACGTAAAAACCGTTTTATTGCAATTTACTGTACAAAATTGGTTTATTCATGATTGCTTGAAAAATCACAAGTGCCTTGGAAAACCAAATATCAAAAAAAAAATCAAAGAAAGAGTGTTATTACAACTTTTCTAAAAGGTACCATAACATAAAGTATAGATATTAAAAAAAAATAAATTTAATTTATCCTGAAAACATGCATTTTCGGACCCATGTTTATAGAAACCTTGTTCCTATTTTTTAACAAGGAACCTTCCTCTGAAGTATCTAGTCTATTTAGCTTTGCCTGGTTAGTCTATCTATATACCTGTAGATCAGCTGATTTGACAACAGTGTAAAAGCTCGGTTGGTCAGCAGTGATTTCGCAGTTAAATTGTCCGCTAATCTCTTTTGTGACATGCTTCAACACCACTTGAGTGGCATTCGACTCGCTCTCTACCACGTGTAGACCTTTGATCTTGAACTGCTTTATGGGTATTGGATCGCTAGCTGTGTACCTGAAAAGACGAAGAAACGCGAGATGAGTCAAGGAAAAATATAACAGAATAATGGATATTCAAGGGAATCCACTAGCTGTTTCTGTACGGTGACTTGTTTCAACTTATCAGTAGAATACTCACGGAACGGCATACGTTTTGTCCTAAGAAAGAACCGTTTATTGATTTTGAAAATAACTTCCATCATAATGGATACGCTCATCCATATGCAAAAACCAATAATAAAATTAACGCTCCCATTACTCATTCTAAACAGAATTAAGGTCTATTCACACTTAGCCGTGACGTGACAGTGTCGTGACGCGCCAGCAATTCTCACTAACGTGAGCTCAGAGTGTTTTCAAGTCACACCGATATTTTTCGATTTTCACGGTCGTGCTTTCATGTAATTTCGTGAGTATTTTGATATCTTTGGTCAAAAACATGAATGATGAAAAACTAATTAGATTTGTGCATGCACATCCCCTGCTGTACAACCAATCAAACTCAAAATACATGCCGTTTTCTTCTCGTTTCTTCTTCTTCTTCGTCCAGAATTAATGCAGTAATTGCAAATTGATTTTCTGAAATTTTTTCCATTTAGACCTCACGTGAACACAACTGCACTGTCACAGCATGGAGAAAAATACTGACCGGTGTGAATTGAAAACACTGTGAGCTCACGTCAGTGACAATCACTGGCACGTCACGGCTGTGTGTGAATAGACCTTTACGCGTCGTCTCCCATCTCCTTTTCGGATGTAAACCTGCGTTCTTTTCCCTGTGACTTCGCAAACAGAAAAAGTCCTAAATCATGAGACACCAAGTGAGGACTTAAAGTGGAGAACTTAACACTCGGTTTCCAGACTCTTCCAAATCTGAATCCGTCCTTTCAACGGTTCGAGACGGACGAGGAGTTGCGGCGGCCCTGTTGAAAAAGTGCATTCCACGTCTAAAAAAAATGCGCAGAAATAATGGCGGTCATGTAGAAAAATAGCTTAACCTTTGCAATGGTAAATTCGTTTTTTAACAATGATAATAATAGTGTTCCTTATGTTGCCATCATGTACGTACATTTCACACGCACACGTGAGAAAAAAAAATCACGATATTGAGAAAACTTCAAGGAGGAGTTCACCTAGAGGTGTCCTTCTACTCAACCAACTAGTTCCTTGAATTTAGGTGGGTCGCATGATTTAAGATAATAAGGAAGAGAGCTATAATATCCAGCAATGTAAATTTGAAGCTTCTTTCAAAAATGACTGTCATGTCAAATTAAAAATTCCTTGTGCCTGAAAAAAATTTGCGAACCTTATTTTTTAGACAACCCTCGTATGTTGAACCGTAGCACGAATCGGCCAGCTTGGAATTTGAAATCTCCCTTTAACGCTAAACGGTAGTCTTTATGCAGAGAGCATAATAGCTGAGTGACGTATGTTCATTAGAATTCAAGAATTTTTTTGCATATCCATTCATATTGCCATGAACAACAAGTGTTTTTGTGGTGACCGCTTGTATTGTTTGGTGATAAAGAAGCATTCAGTTTTCGTACATTTACGGTGTCAGTTAAGTGTTCAATTTCGTGTAGCCTTTTTGTAATTGCTCAAAATGCTTAGAGTGCGTAGACTTCGTCGGATGGCTCAGCTGAGTGCAGGGTACCGGGGAAAAACGGTATTAGTCCATTATTTCGTAACTTTAATGAACGTACCTTTTATGATTTATTTCATTCGACTCATTGGGATGATATTTTTCAATTAAACAGCGTTAATGACATGGTAATTTTTTTAAATAGCAAGATACTAAATTTATTTCATAATTGTGCACCTTTGAGAACACTTATAGTTACTAAGCCACCAGCTCCTTGGCTAATATACAATATTAAAATGATCAATAAAGGTAGAGATAAAGCGTATCTAAGGTTTAAAAGAGGTAGGTCAACTGCCCACTGGAACTATTATAAAGAACTCCGTAATTACGCTGCTGCTGCTCTGCGAAGAGAGAAAAAGGCTTATATGGAATATATCCTATCTGGGAGGAACAGTAAAGCAATATGGAGTTCTCTTAGGAACCTTAATATAATATAATATATAAATACTCTTCCAGATAGCTTCAATGACGCAGATGAAATAAATTCACATTTCTCAAATATTCCGATCATAACCAAGACACAAATGCAATTAGAACTACTGAACAAATATCAAAACAATAAGTTTCCCAAGTCATTCTGTTTCCAAAAGGTTGCCAAAGAATCTGTTGCGAAGACTAAAAACTAATGCTGTAGGGGCTGATGGAATCTCACTCATTATGATAAAATACATTTTCACTTTGCTCTTAGACCATATTACATTTATAATCAATCACGCAATATCAACATCCTGTTTCCCTGATGCTTGGAAGCAGGCTATCATCATCCCTATTCCTAAAGTAGCGATTCCCACGTGTGTAACGCAACTTACACCAGTCAACTTACTTCCCGCATTTTCGAAGCTTTTGGAACGGGAAATGAAGATACAAATATCTCAGTATATTTTCAGTAATGAAATAGTTCCATCAATGCAGTCTGGATTCAGGGAAAACCATAGTACAACAACTGCTCTAGCCAATGTCACTGATGATGTTATAAGAGGCCTTGACCAAGGAAATATCACTTGTTTAGTTCTGCTGGATTACACAAAAGCTTTCGATATGATATACCGTGAAATTCTGCTACTTAAGCTGTCTTACTATGGTTTTAGTGATGCTGCAGTCAATTTGATAAGCTGCTATTTGTCAAATAGAAATCAAAAGGTCCTAACGGCTTCGAAAATGTCACAGTCAACTGCTATAAGTTTTGGTGTTCCTCAAGGTTCCATACTGGGACCTTTACTTTTCTCTCTATATATATCGGATTTCCATCAATATGTCCATAATTGCACAATCCATCACTATGCTGATGATACTCAAATTTATTTTAGTTTCCAACATAAAGATTTTAAAAATGCAGAAGCATTGCTCAACGAAGACTTAACAAGGCTAGTAGACATCTCGTGCTCGCATAACCTAAAAATTAATCCATCTAAATCTTCAGTTGTGGTTTTCGGCTCAAAAGACAAAAGAACATTGATCGAAACGGAAATTAACCTTAAAATCTATGATTGCCGGCTTCCTATAATGAATGAGGGGGACTCTGGATTGACACAGAACTAAAATAGAAAAAACACGTAAATTCGTTATGTAGTGCATCATACTGCATTTTGAAACAGTTTTATCCACATAGGCAAATAATATCTACTTCAGTAAAGCTGAAACTGTGTGAAACATTAATTATATCAAAGATCAGGTATTGTGACAGTATATATGGCGCAGCTCTATCATATAGTGAACAAAGCAAATTACAGCGTATTCAGAATTCGTGCATCAGATTTTCTTGCGGAATACGAAAGTTTGATCATATTTCTCATAAATTTAAGGAACTTGGTGTTCTGCAGATTAAAGGCATGCAAAAGCTTCACTTATTGACACTCACACATAAGGTCTTAGCTACCAAACAACCACAATATTTGCATAATAAGTTAACACGATGTAGTGACATAAATCAACTGAATAGGAATATGTTAGTGATACCCTTACATTCTAAGGCTGTCTACAAAACATCATTCAGCTAAAATGCTATTAAATTATATAATGATCTGCCTGTTACATTCCAAAACTATACGTTATTTAATTTTAAAAAGAGGCTTAAACTAAAACTACGTCGAGGTCTGATGATGAGTACAAAATGCTAGAAATATGGACTATTCTTGTAATTGTTCTGTTGTTAATTATTTAGTAATTATTGAGTATTATGGATACATTTTTGTTGGTAGAATGTTTTATTATATATATATATATATATATGTTTTTTTTGTTAAGGTTAAGGTTAATTGAAAAACGCTAATCTTAGCGACACTTTTTTTGTACTTTTACTTAGGTACGAAATAAAGCCCATTTATTTATTATTATTATTATTATTATTACTATTATTATTATTATTATTATTATTTGGCTCTCAATTGAGCTTTGAGATTATTTTAGTAGCATTTGCCTGATGCTATCTTGTAATCAGCTTCTTAAATTGTAGAAAGGGCTTAGGTTCACAAAACAACAGCTATAAGATTCCCTGTGCCGGGGAAGAATGGCATGAGTCCCTGCGCGTGTATGGAAAAACGGCATCAGTCCATATGGATAGGAGGCGTTGCACTGGCCGCACCGCTTGGGCGCTTCGTTATTGCATCAGCCATTAGTTTACTATTAGAGTCCACGTGTGTAGTATACGCTGATATTGTGAATATTGACTATATTCGCTAATTTAGTTTACAATACGGGTCTTGTGTATAATGCAGCTGCAAGAGAAAATGAACCAGGCCCATCAAACAAAGAAACGAAAAAACGCAAAAAACAGGAAGACAAAGAGACGTAATGAAAACATTGTGCGCCACTACCCACCAACTTGGATCTGATTGTTTTTGTGAACGTTTTCGCTGTTTTACTACTGTTCCTGAACTTGAACGCTGCAGACTTGCTCGTGAATTTAATGAACCAGGAAACACTAATGCACAAAACGGCTGCTGTACTTAAAAACTGCGCTTCAGCACCGGCCCTACCATTAAGCTTGATATTCACATCGTCTTTTAGATCTCATACCCTACCCTCATGCTGGCTTAGTGCTTCTGTTACCCCTGTATTCAAAAAGGGCGACAAATCCTCCGATAAGAATTATCGACCAATAAGTCTCGTTCCTATCGCCGCCAAAATAGCTGAAAGAATCATATTAGATAAGCTCCTGTCATTTGTTTTCGAAAATGACCTTATCCCTAAGAATCAGCATGGATTTCTCCCTGGTCGATCAATAATGACCAACCTTCTCCACTCTCTCAACGATTGGACTCAGTATCTGGACACAAAGACTCCTGTTGATATAATCTACTTAGATTTTTCTAGGGCTTTCGATCGCGTACCACATAGAAGGCTTCTGTTTAAGTTGGAATGTATGGGAATAAGAGGCGAGTTGTTACTGTGGATTAAGGCTTTTCTCACTGGGAGGACTTTCTCTGTGCGTGTCAGTGATAGCCAGTCTCACCTTCATCATGTGGCAAGTGGAGTTCCTCAAGGCTCTGTCTTGGGGCCAGTGCTGTTCCTTCGGTATACAAGTGACCTGCCCGCATTGATTTCCTCCACATGTTCAGCTTATGCCGTCGACACCAAGATTTACAATACTGTCGTAAATTCTGCTATGCTTCAACGAAATCTTGATATTGTTTGTCAATGGTCAGTCAGTTGGCTTGTACCCTTAAATCTAACTAAGTGTTGTGTCCTTCACCTGGAAGACAAATCCGCGATTTACATACAAGATCTCTGACCACAACATCGAAGCAGTTTCCAGCCACACTGATCTGGGCGTTGTAGTCAACGATCGTCTTTCCTGGTCAGAGCATATTCACCACGTTACATCAAAGTCCAAGAAACTTCTATACATGCTGGCGAGTTTTTTCAAAGGATCCGATGTCAACACTTGCGCCTACATTTACAAGGCGTTCGTGAGGCCAATTCTTGAATTCGCTGGCCCGGTATGGGACACTGAAGATGAAGATCGCCTTGAATTATTCAACCTGACCTCATTCTGTGAGCGAAGACTTCGTGGCGATCTTATAGTTACGTTCAGGATACTTCATGGTTTGATGGGCACCAACCTCATGCATCTATACCGTCTGTCGCGCAGCAATCTACGCGGACACAGCTTCAAACTGCATATGGAGCCATTTAAAACAACAGTCCGACAGTGGTTTCTTCCCAACCGCATATTCAACACCTGGAATAGTTTACCTGAAAGTGTGGTTGGTGCTACTTCAGTTAATAGCTTCAAAGTGCAGTATGATAGCTGGAGGAGTGTACAAACTTTATAGCTACGAACTGTCTTTTTTTATTTTTTTCTATTTGATGTATTTGTGTTACGTGTCCGTACACTATATTTACTGCATGAGCTTATAGTACTGTGTACTCTTCTCATCTCAATTATCATAATAATAATAATAATAATAATAATCTTAGTGGTCTTATCACTATTCTTCCTATCGTGCGTAGAAGTCCTCGAAAAAATGAAGCAAAGTCAAGGCTTAATGTCCGGCCTAGTGTCCGATTGGTTGAAAATGGAATTATACGTGAGGTTCCAGTTTGGCTTAAGGCTTTTTTGTCTTTACACGGAATTACAGTTCGTCGAGTTCGGTACATAAGAGACTCATTAGCTGCAAATGGGAAATCGCCCATCGAAATGCGTGGAAAACACAACACACGACTTCACAAACTTCCAGAAAACACAAAACAGAAAGTGACCGAGTTTATTAAGAGCCCGAAATGCTGCAAATCTCATTATTCATAGGCAGATTCGCAAAAAGTATACCTACCTAAAAATCTAAATATCGCAAAATTTCACAAAATGTACGAGGGATGTCTTTGAGTTTTGCATATAGAAACATAGTAGGGCGCGCGGATCGAACGTCAGTACTGAATCTTAACCTCACAAACATATTTTCAAAATTACAAATTCTACAAAATAAAGCTATCAGAATCATTTTAAATAACAACAAATATACTAGGATTAAGTCTATGCTAGAAGAACTGCAGTGGTTGGATGTGAAAAATTTCATATGTTCTCGTTTTCATGTTCAAATTAAAAAATCATTTATTACCACCACATTTAGAGAACTTCACAAAATTAAATAGTCATTATCATAACTACGAAACTAGAGGCAGCATCGATTTTCATCTGCAAAATTATAATAGTAGCATAACTAGGAAATCTATATTTCAAAAGGGAGTATTTGAATTTAATACATTGAATAATGATATTAAACAGAGTTGGAATTTAAAAATGTTTAAGGTGAAATTAAAAAATCACTTTATGAATAATAAAAATACATAGTGTCGTAATTTTAATAGACAACAATGTAAAATTACAGAAAATGGATTGAAGAAAAGTATATAACCGAATCATTATGCAAAATTGACATTGTAGCACTAATAAATCAACAACAGGACAAAAAACAAAGTAAAAAGAAACGCCTTGTCTAATTTTTTCTTTCTCGAGTAAACCGGGGATTCACAGACTCTAATCTCTCGGTACAAATGCAGCCTATGCATTTCTGCCCCGTGTGAATTAGGGCTGGTCGGGGATTTACCGTTCTTATTCTTTGGGTAGACGGTTTCGATTAAATTTCCATTCGGTATCAGTCTGACGTCTATGCGACACAGTGGGCGACTTGTGGAAACGGATCCAAATTATGAAAGAGAGAAAAAACAAACATTTTATTTTTAAACAATGCGGGATCTCATCCAGAAGACATAGTCCGAATTCGTTGATCAACATGATACACGAAATACACTTAACAAATCTGAAGGTGTTTCATGCAACGTTATAAGAGACGCTAGCTGTTTCTCTATCAGCGATTGTGGAATTCTACCAACCTCACCGTTTTTGTTAGTCGGCGTTGTTATGGAAAGAGGCCGTCCCGTCCCAGGAGTAACTGTAAGTCTAGCAGGAAGAATTATTGGACCATCCTCCATATAGTCCCGATCGAAGTCCTAACGGTCTTTACTTTCTCAAAAATTAAAAACATACTGCTTGCTCAAAGGTTCCAGTCACCAGAAGAAGCAGTTGACGCACTCAAAAACGCAGTTTTGGATCTGCCAGCAAACGAGTGGAATAAGTGGTTCGAAAATTGGTTCGAACGCATGCAGATGTGTATTAATCTTCGTGGAGAATACTTGGAAAAACAATAAAGTCATTTAAAACTACCTACCGTGTTGTTTTTTTCCATACGCGAAACTTAAAACACATCCCTCGTATTCTATTGGTAAGGTTGAAAACAAGTTTTCTCATGAATCCTTCCGAGAAATCTTTGAAAACGACTTCAATATATCGTTCGGTTATCCAAGAAAAGATACTTGTAGTACGTGTGATTCCTTGAAAGCTGATATATCTTCACTTACCGCTACCTTAAATTCCCACACGGAACAAACTAGGCAGTCAACAAGTAATAATTTGAAGAAAAAGATACTTGAGAAGACATTACATCAAAAAAGGAGTGAGCGTTTTTACAGTCTAAAGAGAACTTACCGCAAACGTGCCTCGGAGTTCCCCGCTATCGAAAGTATCACGATGTATTACCAAAAAAACTTGCCCTATCCAAATATCACGACAAATGATATTTGCTATAAGCGGCAACTAAATTTCATCCACATTCTGTCAAACTCAAATTCTATCTTTAATACCTACGATGAATCTATTGCTAAGAAAGGAGCTGACGATGTCTGTTCTATGCTATATCACCTTTTTTATAACATCCTGCCTATGGAAGTAAAAGTACTTGCCTCCTGTGCAGGGTAAAATAAAAACTTTACAGTTATTCGGTTTGTGCATTACTTGATTACCAAGAAAAATCGTTTTACTACTGTGAAAGTAATATTCCCGATCAGGGGGCTTTCATACCTCGAGTGTGATAGAGATATGAGTCTCGTGAACCAAAGAGCATACACTGAGGTACCGGATGACTGGAGAGATGAATTTAAAAAATTTAAAAATTTTGTTTTTCATGATTGGAGCACGTTTTATCTAACGAAGTGTCCCTTTCCAACCCGACCAGTCAGGATGCTCAAGTTTTGTGAACAAAATCCTCACGTAGTTTTTCACAAATCGACATACATGGGCCTATATGCCAGTTCTAAATTTGATAAGGTAATTCGGAAGAATCTAAAAAAGACGCAAATAGATCAACAAAAACGAGAAGACGAAACATTGAGAAAACTTTACCGGGCTCAATCCAAATTAAAAGTAAGAAATGGAAGGATCTACAGGATATGATCAAATTTCTAGAGAGAGCAGATTCCAGGACATTTTATCCACAGTTAATATCATCCAGAAGAGAGCAGTGATAAATATGTCAATGACCCGCCAATAGACGCTTAAAGCAGGGAAATAGTGGCACGAGTCTCTGGACGTCATCTTTTGTTTGTTACGTTACTAGTTTTGAATAAAAGTTCATTTTGTGAAATCTATTTTACCAATAAACACACTGTTTAGCAAATATATTCTTTACGACTTATTTTTTAATCAATTTTACTTTCCAACAAGTAAGTAAACCTTAATTACCGACAAAACTGCCGGTTAAGACTTCTGGCTCTGAGAGATCCTCAACACATTACTGAACCAGCTCCTGCAGTCAGTTGACGAATCAAGCTCAAAATTTTACTAGTAAGTGACACTGAATATCTATGCCAAAAATTACAAAGGTGCTTTTACCTTTCCTTTTCACAGTATAAATACTTAATGGATCTACTCAGCAGCGGCAAAAACATCGCAATAATAATAATAATAATATTTATTCACTCAATGTACAAAGATAACAAAAAATATGAGTAAATAAATATAAAATCAAAACAGGCCCAATAGAAGGCATCGCCTGTACATGGACCAAAAAAGGACAAAAATTAGCTACAGTAGATTATGTATTTAGTTGATGTTCGTATTTATGAGTTTATGAATTTCAGTCCTAGATATAGAATGTAGCCACTTTTTTAAATTTCTTTTGAAACAATTTCCGAAACGTAAATCTTTTAAGTCTTTAGGTAAAATTTCATAAAATATAGGCGCTAAATAGAGATATAATCGCTGCATTATAGATTTATGCGGTTGAGGAACTACTGTGCCACGAATTTTGTACCTGGTATAATGATTATGTTTAATTTTTTGGTCGGTGTTTACAAATTTATGGTAGTGAGTGATACTGTGTAAGAAATAAAGCTGTCTTATATCATACATTCGAACATCTGCATATAATTTTCCAGTGGGATAAAGTTTCGGTTTTTTAAATATCATTTTTAGAATACTTTTTTGAAAAACATCTAAATTATAGATATGTGAGGAACATGCAGCTCCCCATGCTAATATACCATATGTGAGATGAGGCTCAATCAGTGGATAGTATAATGTTCGAAGATATTTTTCTGTCAATATATTCCCAAGGTATTTAATTTTGTAGGATACAAATCTAACTTTCTTTAAAATATAATTGACATGGATGTCCCATCGTAAGTGAGGATCCAAGACCACTCCAAGGTATTTTATGTTGGGCACTCTATTAATTTGCATTTTTTGATCATTAATATTGAAGGAGAAATTTGTGTAATTTGGCAGATGTCTAGCATAAGATCCAAATGGTAAAAAATGTGTTTAGAGTAGTTAATGCTTAATTTTCTACTGTTAAACCACTGAATAATTTTGATAAAATCATTTTCAATTACATTTTTCAGATCAGACCAGTCGGTGCCTTCATATAATATTGCAGTATCATCTGCAAAACTAGTTATTTTGCCAACACAATTAATTTGGAAAATATCATTTAAATATATGTATATTGAATAACAGTGGACCTAAGACCAATTCTCTCCAATGCTTCTAATAATAATTTGTGATTAACTGTATCGAAAGCTTTCTTTAAATCAACAAAAATGCAGATTGAAGGGATTCTGTTATCAATATTTTGATATATTTGATTTACAATTTTAGTTATTGCGTCCGATGTAGCTTTCCCTTCTGTAAATCCATATTGATTTTCACTTAAAATTTTGAGTTTTGTGAGGTATCGAATCATTCTAGTAGATAAAACTTTTTCAAAAACCTTTGCTACACTGGATATTATCGATATTGGTCTATAGTTTTTAACATCTGTTTTTGTTCCTGATTTATGTATCGTATTATATTACCTTTTTTTAAAATTGAGGGATATATGCCAGATTCAAAGCATTTGTTGATTAGGTAAGTGAGTGGTTCTGTTATGTCCTCGGCTATAATTTTCAAATGCTCGCTTTTAATACCATCGAACCCAGGACTTTTCCGATTTTTTAAGGACATAACAGTGGTGTATACTTCACATTGCTTGAATTTATCCAAAATAAATGAGTTCAAAGTTCTTTTTGGAGGCTGAGTATTTTGTACATTTGCTTGTATATTACTTGCTAAATTTTCGCCTATGTCAGTAAAGAATTGTACAAATTCATCGCATATCTGTTGAGTATTTTTTAATACTGTTCCCGATGTTGTATTTAACTCAGTGACACACTCTTTAACTGTTGTTTTCCCAGTAATCTCATCAATAGTTGTCCAAAGCCGTTTAGGATCATTTAAGTTATTAATCCTTTGGTAATCCAGGCATTTCTGCTTTTCTCTTTGTGACTAATTATTACTTTATTGGTACTAATATCTATTAGTTTTTTTATTTCCTCTATGAACAGTCCCGTTGCTTTGTCTATATTATTTATAGAGTATAATTGTTCCCAGGATTCTTGTTTGACATTTGATATTAGTTTTGAATTGTCGACAATAGATGATAAACACCCAGTAAATAGTTAAACACCTCCCTATAATAGCGAATTCTTAACATATTCCAAGAAAATTCAGTCGATTGGGAAAAGTTAAAACACTTAACACGTGACGCCAGAAGCCTCGTCACCACAAACACTGAATTGAACGTGAATTAAAACTTGGTATGGAACTCCCCTCATAACCATTTGCAATTTAAATTACCCCCTGTAGTTCATCTGCAAAGGTAGTTGTTGCTTTCATAACAAGCAGCAACTTCAAACAAAAGCTTCTATCTCAACTCGACCGTATTGAAGCAAACTGAAACAACCAAGACCAAAACCAAGAACTATTATTTTATGCATATACAAAAGAAACAAGGCTGTCATCCTAAGTTCATCGTCGAGCAACGTGCGGTGGTATTTCCCTGATACGAAGTTTTACAGGTGAGATAACTCTCGGAAGTAAAGATGAAACAAAGCTTGAAATTAGCCAAGAGGAACGTCGGAGTTGCGCCAAAGTTACAATATTGCAGTTTCTCATTTCAGTTAATTTGGGAAAGTTGCAACTGCAAGAATTCGTCGCGCTCTGCTTCGAGGACAGCCGTCAAAGCGAAGTCCTGCTTTAGAGTACTGCAGATATGGTGTCGGCGTGGATTGGGAGTGAGGGTGAAGGATTACGGTGCTGTGGTGATATTTGCATGTCTAATTCCGACCTATACAGGGTGACTTCGAAGTTCAGTCATTTATTTTAACAGTGAGTAGATCTGATCAAAAGAAATGTTTTTTCCTTTACCATTTTTCTGGTAAAATTAAAGTAACAATGTTATAGCCCTTTGGAAGTTTGAGTACCGCCCTGTCTCAATAATAATATTATGTGCTCGTGTTTGGCAACAACGGATATAATCCGCCTTATCGGTTCATCGCATCGGAAACAAAAAAACGAAAGAATTTGGAACGATGTTTTTACAATTATTTTATTCAGTTGTATACAGTCAGTGTCAGTCGGTAACGCGTGAGTAAATAGTGGTGTCTGTTCCGTGGCTCAAACGAAATCAAAAATGGCACATGTTTACGAAAATGCTGAACTTGTGGACATGATTCTTATTTACGCGGCATCACGGATTTATGCGGATCGGTTTCCCAATCGAGTGCAACCAACGCCTCGTGCCTTTGTTAATGTAGTACAATGGGCTCGTGAATCAGGTGACTTAAGACCTCACAGGGGAGGGCATGCCGGTGCTCCAAGACCGCACGATCAAATACAGGTCCGTAATGAAATACTTGTCGGGAGGATACTTTATAAGGTAACATTTTCTTTTTAATTTTTTTTTTATTTTTGCACACATATTTTGGTTTATCTTCCTTCTACAATCATTATCTGAAAATTAATAACTCAACTTCAAAGTCACCCTGTATAGTGTATACTGTATATTACGACAATAATGATAATTGAGGAGCATCTAAAGAAGTACCCCGCCTGACCCAGATATGGCGGTAGTTCTTTGAAAAATATCATTGTATTAGAAAGTATGCAACCTACAAAGCATACGAGTCAAGTTTGAAGACGCCACGTTGTTTAGTATTTGTTTGGCAGCCATCAATACTGAACGTTTTCAGTGAATTTGTGAAAATGGAGGAAATTTGTCATCGTTATCTGGTACAATACTTTTATTTCAAAGGTCTCAGCACAACCAATATAAAAGCTGAACCGGATTCTACTCTGGGTGAGTCTGCTCCTTCGTTTACAGCAGTAAAATATTGGGTAGCAGAGTTTAAACGAGGCCGTATAAGCTGCCAAGACGAGCATCGCAGTGGTCGACCAAATGAGGTGACGACTCCAGAAATGGTGAAGAAAATTCACAAAGCGATACTGAATGATCGTCGACTGAAAGTGCGCGAGGTAGCAGACATAGTAGGCATTTCAAAAACTGCAGTTCATCGCATATTATCTGAAAATTTGGACATGAGCAACTTGTGTGCAAGATGGGTGCCGCGATTGCTCACAATCGAGCAAAAACAGTGTCGTGGAGATTTCTCAATTGAGTGTTTAGCGAAGTTTCACAGCAACAAAGCAGAATTTTTGCGTCGAAAAAGATAAAACTATCAACGGCGAACTTATTGCAACGTTTGAGCGATGAAATCAAGCAAAAACGACCACATTTGGTTATGAAGAAGTGTTGTTTTATTAAGACAATGCACCAGCTCACAAATCCGTCATTGCAATGGCCAAAATTAACGAATTAAAGCTTGAATTGCCACCTCATGCACCCTATTCACCAGATTCATCCCCGTCGGATTATTTTCTGTTTGCAAACTTGAAAAAATGGCTCAGTGGTCAAAGATTTTCCAACGATGAAGAAGTGATGTCGGCAGTTAATGACTATTTTGAGGGGCAAGGCAGTTCTTATTATAAAATGGGTATCGAACTTATTGAACATAGCTGAGAAAAGTGTATAGAGCTCAAAGGAGATTATGTTGAAAAATCTTCGTTGGGTCGGGTACTTCTGGGTCCACCACCCTTATTAGGCTATAGCTACGCCCCCTAGCAGTTATGCGAAAAATGAATGTTAAAGTAAAATATCTTAAAATCGTGTCATATTGCTACATTTTACACAACTATTCAGAGCACAAATTCTTCTTATACTGTAGAGTACTTAAAAGTTGTGGTTTACACATATTTAAAAACGTATGAAGATATTGATTTGCTACTTTCACCATTTTATAGGATTTGCTATGCTATCGTATCGTTGTATCTGAAAACGTACAAAACACAAATTATACTAAGTGACATATAAATCCGAACACCCAGTTTAAATGGTTTTATTTTAATAAAATTTTGTATAAGTACTTAATGAAGCATAATAAGTGAATGATAAAAATTTCAAAATAATTGCACTGCTTTAAAGCCCTTTGACCTTTAATAATGTGTGTATGCACCCAGATGTGCTACGCATTTTCCAACGCACCTAGGCATGCTTCTGATCAGGTGGTCAATGTCCTCCTGTGGTATCTCATTCCATGCAACCACCAACTCCTCTCGAAGTGCTTCTAGAGTCTGAGGAGGACGTTGTAAATTGAGCCATCTCCTACCCATCATATCCCACACGTGCTCAATTGGGGATAAGTCAGGAGATTTTGGTGGCCATGGTATCAATGTAACATCATTATGTTGAAAGAAGTCTATTATGACTCTTGCAACATGTGGTCGGGCATTATCTTGTTGGAAAGTTGGATCTGCCAGGGTTTCAAGATAGGGTACAAGATCTGGTTCTAGAACTTCGTGGATATAACGCTGCGCGTTCATGTTACCTCTGATGAAGATTAAAGGTGACCTGGAACCATAAGCTATAGCACCCCAAACCATAACTCCAACAGTGTGATGAACATGTCGTTCAACAAAAAACTGTGGATCCTCCTTTCACCATGTCGCCTTCTAACCCTGGCACGACCATCGTGCATGCCTAAACAAAATCGAGACTCGTCACTAAAGACAATACTGTTCCATTCCTGATCCCAGAGTGACCGTTGTCTGCACCACTCAAGGTGATTACGTCGGTGTTCTCGAGTTAAAGGGAGGACCCAGTGTGGCCGGTATGAAAACAAGCCAAAACTTCTCATTCGTCGGTAAACACTTCGCATGCCAATAGGTCTTCCGTGTTCTGCAAACCATTCATTTGCAATGGACCTGGTAGTGGAGAAACGGTCCCTTAAGGCCAATAATCTTAGGCGGCGATCTTCACGGTCTGTTGTTCTACGGCGGCGTCCAGTGCCCCTTGCTCTTTGCGTACGGCCTTCTCGAAGCCATGCCTGACAACACCTAACCACAGTGTCTACACTTCTTTGCACTCTGACTGCAATTGCCCGAAAAGAAAGTCCAGCTTCCCGATGTCCCACTATACGGCCCCTATCAAACTAACTAAGTTGACGAAATCGTACAGGTCTCCGTACTCTAGGCATCGTAAACGATCGTAAAGGATGTCAAGAACCAAAATCCGCCAACGTTGATTCTTTACTGCGGCTGAAATATTCATTTTTAGAGCGTTAGTGAATTAAAAAAAAAGCAGTATAAAAACCGGAATGTCCAACTGATAAGGCTGAACATTTTTTCACTTGTTATTTACACTAAGATAATTACATTCACCAACTTTTTTAAAATAAAACCATTTAAACTGGGTGTTCGGATTTATATGTCACTTAGTATATTAATTTATGTACTTAGATCTGCGACGTAAGTGCATGAGCCTGAGTGAGCAACATATGGGGCTGTGTGAGCAACATATGGGCCTGTTACTGCAAATACAGCCCAGAATTACGGTGAAAGCAGCATTCAAAGACATTTTGAATTTTCTGTAAACGAATAAGTTCTAAGTGCAATGAAGCTCTGAAGGGAAGACAGTAACTGAGAAACTGGAAATAACTTTCCACTCAGATACACACGCCTAAATATCCGGGTGTAAAATACATTCTAGAATATGTATTGTTGTGTCACTAATATCTTTATCTTTAATCTTTCGGTTAAACAGAAGAACGATGCAGAGTTTTCATCCAGAGGGTCGTGATCTGGTAATCCTGTTAGAAAACAATGTTAATGTGCCTGACTGATTAGAGCGAAAAAATATGCTTGAGGATATAGCCATTGTAAAATTCTGTTATGCTCAGACTTAACAAATCACGATAATAGTTAATGTCAGATAAATGTTACGAGAACATCTGTGGACACAAACATTGTTTTTGAATTCTACTTACTTATTTTATTTTACACATAATGAAGTTCAACAGATTTCTTCTTCTTCCTACTTTGTTAATAGGCTCATTCCTGATTTACTTTGGTTTTTAGCCTCAATTGATGTTGTCTGACAATCTTTTCCTCGGTCGTCCCATTGATCTTCTGCCATTTGGCGATTTGTCTCTTGCTATTCGTACTGTTCTATTTTCTGTCGTTCTTTGTGTTAGTTCCATTCTACTTTTCTTCTTTTGGTCCACAGGTTTATTTCCTATATACCACATCTCGCTCGTATTTCCTCACTTCTTACTCTGTCTCCTAGAGTTTGGTTTGTTATTTTTCGTAAGACTTTCATCCCTGCTGTTTCCAATAATCTTTGTGCTTCCGCCGTATCTGGTCTTGTTTCCGCTGTGTACGTCGTTATCGGTCTTATTGTTGATTTATATATCCCAGTTTTCGTTTCCGTTGTGAGGTATTTGTTTCTCCAGATTGTATTGTTTCCATAGCTTGACAGTTTGATTCCCAAGTATTCCGTTTCCATCACTTGTTCTATTAGTTTGTTATTTACGACCAGTTTACATCGTCTCGGTTCCGCTGATGTCACTATCGATTTAGTTTTCTCTTTTGAAATCACCATGTTGTATATGAGCGCCGTATCTTCGAATTCTTTTATTGATCTTTGTAGGTAATCTTCATTATTATCTGCATTTCTTTTTTTCCCATTCTATATCCTCTTCTTTTTTTAACTTTCTTTATGACTTCATGGATTATCAGCTGAAATATTAGTGGGCTCAGCGAATCTCCTTCTCTAATGCCAGTTTCATACTTGATAGGTTGCGAGAGTTTTCCTTTACATCTTACCATAGCTATGTTATCTTCCCTTTATCTATATTATCAAGAGATGAATCACAAAAGACTATTAGATATAGAGACTACAATAATATAGATAGAGAATCCTTCTTAAATGAAGGGTTTCTACTTGGGTGGGAGGATATTTACTATATACATATAAACCAAATCGACCGAAAAATAGAAGTATTTAATAAAAATATAGTAACTGTTCTGAATAAACATGCTCCAATAAAAACAAAACAAATAACCGAAAAACCTTATGTACCCTGGATAACTCAAAACATAAGAATTTTAATCAGACTAAGAGATAAAGCTCATAAAAAATTTCAAAAATCAAAATCACAGGCTCATTTTGAATATTATAAACAACTAAGGAACTATACAAAGCATGCACTTATCCGAGAAAAAAATACATTCTTTAACTTACTCTCAACAAAGAAAGGTAAGGAATTTTGGGACACTACCAAAAAGCTCAACATAACATGCAAGAAAACTCACTCAACTATACCCGAACACTTACAAAATGTAAATGACATACACAATTACTTCCAGCAGACCGACAATTTACCAGACACTGCTTCCCAAGAATTAATCAATTTTTACAAAAACAATGTAAACATTAACGATTCTCTTAGCTTCCAACCGTTAGACAGTGCCAGTCTAATCAAAATTGTAACTAATATCTCATCAAATGCCATTGGAGAGGATGGTTTCTCTATGAGAGACCTAAAGTTATGTATCCCATTTTGTACGAATCCTTTGCTGAATATAATCAACACATGTATTTTGGGGGGATTATTTCCAGAAATATGGAAGAAAGCTATTGTTAAACCCTTACCAAAAATAGCAGAACCTAAAGAATTTACAGACTTGAGGCCTATTAGCATATTACCCGCTACATCCAAAATTTTAGAAAGACATATTTATAATCAAATTAGATTTTTTTGTGACACAAACGATATCATACCAGATAGTCAATCCGGTTTTAGAAAAAACTTTAGCACAAGTACATCATTAGTTAATATCTTGGATGATATCAGACATCATCAAGAACAAAAAAATAGTACGTGCATGGTTCTTCTCGACTTTAGTAAAGCGTTCGACACTCTGAATCATGAAATGTTACTAGCTAAGTTACATTACCAGGGGTTTTCGCAGAACTCCGTAAATCTAATAAAAACATACTTAAGCAACCGTTCAAACTGTGTTATGTTAGCAAATGATTCTGCTATTTACAAAACCGATTTTAAACCTATAAAAAGAGGAGTTCCTCAAGGTTCAATTTTATCTCCTTTGCTATTTTCAATCTACATATCTGACATGGTCAAATCGGTAAAATTCGCAAAGATAAAACAATATGCAGATGACTCACAAATATATCTCCCTGTCAATAAAACCACAATCCATATTGCACAACAACAACTAAATTCAGATCTCCAAAGAATTGACACATTTGCAAAGCATCACAATCTTAAACTAAACCCCTCAAAATCGCAAGTAATGGTTATGAATAAAAACAGTACTGAAAGAGAACACTTTGAACAAAATTTAGTAATTTCTATTGACAATGACAGAATCCCCATAGTTCAGGAGACAAAAAATCTAGGCATTATATTTGATAGCTCGCTTGGCTTCGGCAGTCATATAAAAAACAGAACAAATTTAGCTTACATGCGACTAGAAAATATAAACAAATTAAAAAAACATTTATCAGCCAAACAAAAATATTATTTGTGTAATACCTTAATTTTATCACTTTTTGACTATGGAGACGTCGTCTATGGTGATTCGCTATCGTCGCGAACCAAAAAATGCATACAAAAAGTTCAAAATAGTTGCATGAGATTTGCATTTGGAATTCCATATCGAAACCATATCACTCCTTATCTGAATAACTACAACATATTAAACATGATGAATCGCAGAAAATATCACATGTATTCTTTTATCTATAGGGTTATAAAAACAGGTCAACCGCCCTATTTAAGAGAAAGATTTGTGCCTTTGCCTAGTGCCCAGAGAAGTAGAAATAATCTCAATTTTATCGTACCTAGGCATAGAACGCGTTCCTTCCGACAATCGTTTGCCTATGTGGCGGTTCACTTATGGAATAATTTACCAACTTCAGTTAAAAGCTCATCGTCAAAAACATTCTCAAAACTGACAAAAACGTTGTTACAGAATCACCAGCTACTTTAGCAGCGTTTGTGTGAGCAAAAATATCGTTTTTTCATTCCTACTCGCTGACAGGTTGTATAGATTTGTTTTTTGCGTCCGTTGCCAGCTCCCGAGGGTTCTCTCTTCGTTTTTGAATTTTTTGTGTTTCACCGCCTCTTCATTTGCCTCTTTATTGTATTTTTTATTTTGTTTAAGAACTTTTAGGGTATTCAGGGCTTTCTCGCATGGACTCTTTGTATTAAAGGGTCCAATGTATCGGTTTTATAATCGAGAGACTGTCCTTTTTCGTCATTACTCTATATGTAGAATTTCTTTTGTTTATGATGTTTATTCATGACGAAATAAATATTTTGAATTTTAATTTGAATTTGAATTTCGATATGATTAAACCACAACAGATCATAATCGTGTCTTGTACGACAATATCGTCTTGTCACAACTCAATTGAATTCAATTCGTTATTTCTGTTAAGTACACCAACGTGTATACACACGTCACAAGAAAAAATACAAAATCAATCTGAAAAATGACCGATGCTTAAATTGTACAGAATATGCATCAACTAATACGATACATTATCATTCAATAAAAGCAGATACAGCAACTTTTGGGAGTGCGATATTATGAACATTTTCACAATTTGTGCTCTGCGAAGCTAATAAAAAAGTGTTAGATACATTTTACCTAGAGTCATAAAAGCAAATCACATTTTTTTTCTAGCCACTGAAACTAAGAATGAGTCAGAAACATTGGTCATTCAAAGTAATCTCATCTTATTCTTCTTACCTATAAAACTCTCTAGCTCCACGGTACCACTTGACCGAATACAGCTTGTCACCTTCCAGGTCAAAGAGGCATTTCAGGGTCACCTTTGAGCCATGCACTACAGCGGGGGGTATGTGAATTCCGACGTCCACCAGGGCCAAAGATGCTGAAACCAAATATAGATTTGAGAAATTATGTTCGTGTTGGATGCTTTGGTCTTAACAATGCAACGGCTCATCTACGAATTGGGCCAACGCACGACGACTTCTACATACGGAGGTATATACGAGCCCTGTCTCAGTGAAGTTCGGTCAACGTCCTAGAACCTGATATTCGTGAACTTATTTGAAGGCTAATCAACGTTTTATTTCAAATATAATATTTTTTGTTTCTTTAAATGTTAATGGAGAGATAACAAAGGCAGATCCCAGTATAAAAACCGGAATGTCCAACTGATAAGGCTGAAATTTTTTTCACTTGTTATTTACAGTAAGGTAAATACATTCACCAACTTTTATTAAAATAAAACCATTTAAACTGGGTGTTCGGATTTATATGTCACTTAGTATATATATATAAGAATAAACTAGGAAGTCAAAGAACGTCGAAGAAGAACCAGAAAAGTCGTCGGCGTACAATGATAAACTAAAAATTGAAGGTCTCGTAGCTAAGAGGTAGGAAAAAATTACAAATACTTGGCTCACTAACAAAACAAAATTTTAAAGTGTTCTAACAGTTCTACAAACTCGAGAAAGGTAGAGAAAGTGAGAGTTTCCAGAATTTATAGAAAGTCAGAGAAACCTACTTTGGAAAATGGCGGTAATCAGAAAAACGCAAAAGTCAGTAAAAGGTATTACATTTGGTCTTGTACAATCATTTTTTATGATATCTATTTATTTCTGGAAAATAAAGAAATGCAATAATGATACGAATAAGTCCAAAAACACGAAACTAAATGGACTCATCCAGGATTCTTTTACTCTGTTGCTTGTTACCGAGCTTGTATTTGTTTCTATGTTTTATTACAAGATAACAGTTGAGGTTTTATGATCTCATATTTTTATGTTTTCCTTTGTTGTTAGCAGTTAATATAACGTTAAAATGCTGTTTTTTACAAGATTATATTCACACAATATGCTGTATCCGAATTAGTTTCCTAATTTTTATATAGAATAAAAAAGACGTAACCCACTGTGGAAGACAAAAAAGTCGTATCAAACATAATGATCAAATGCTAATACTTCTTAAGCCACATACAAGGCTGGAGTGGTCTCTACTTATCGATATTTTGTCTAAAACAGATCAAGCTGATCTCAAATGTGATAATAAAAACATCTAACAGCTTTAAATGACACAATTGAATACACGGTTTTTTCTTCGTACTGTAAAACTCGGTTTTTGGGGATACACAGTATCAAAACTAAGCCATCCATGTGTGTACTTTCATTGTTTGTGAAATTTTATGTATTGTTTGTTTTTGTTTCTATAATTATTGTTTATTTTATACATAAGGATAGACTATTTGCGAAGCAGCTAAATTTCTTTCTAAATCCCAATTCCGATACTATCATGTATGTAAGGAAAACGTATTTATTTATTTATTCATTTTATTTATCACCCCAGTAGACAGATTCTTTTCAGCGAAGGTTGAAACGACTATAGCAGCAAGACTATCTTCGCGTGAAAAACACCGATTCGACTCTTTGCACCTGTATCGTTAACTTTACATCGAAGCCCATTTATCCCTGCGTAGTTAGCGTAGCTTTAACGGACACGTAACTAAGGAGTATCCGGAGAATCACGGAATGTTATCGAGGTTATTAAGGAAATGGCTGACGCCTCTAGGGGAAACAGTTTAATTTCTATGTTGCCCCTCAATCTACTTTCGTTTTAATTTCACCTGCGGCTTATCTTTTCTTTGTTGCGAATATAGGGCATGCTAGGCTAAACTAGGAAAAGGTTGCATTATTTGGGATGTAAGTACATGCCGTTGAGAAATTTTCACGGCTGACTGAGATATTTGGGAAAAGGTAAAATTTGGCCAAGTCATTTCTGACTTCATTTTGTGAGACTATCATCAACTCTATTTTTTTTATATGGTCCGAAAAAATGCACAGCCTGTATCTAATAGCATTTTTTATACGAGTTCAACGATGTATCACGTGTTACATTTATTTTCTTTGTTATAAGGAATCATGAGTTTTTCCTGATATTTATTTGCTTTCAAGTCCTACGCGTTGCAAATACTCGTAAATGCTTGACTCAGCTGTCACCGAGTATTGTCATTACTGTGTATCATGGTATTGATTTATTATCATCAAATATGACAGCGGTCATTTTAGCTATAAAGTCAGCAACAAAAGTACTAAAAATACTGCAGAAACATGTCTTGATGAATTTCTTGAAAGAAGGCAGCCATGTAAGTCCGTTTTATGTGGGTTGGCTCTAAATTTGAGTGAATATGATGCATCCAACCTATTACCTGTTACGTCTTGAAAAGAAATATTTAAGGGAAACTCAAAAGAGTGTTTTACAAACACAAGCAGTTGCTGAGAACGCTGAGACGCCATCTAGGTAAATTGAGAAAAATAGTACCCAATCGACAGCGCAATTGGGGAAAGGCATACCGAAAGAGGAGAGACTGATCCGTTGATCAAAAAAATCACAACGGCGGCTAGTACAAGAGGAAGACCAAAAGTAAGATGGAAAGACCACGTATGCACAGACATAGGCAGAAAATTTTGTAAGATTAGGGCAGACTGGAAGTCACATGAAAAACGATAACAGAAGAGAAGGAAGAACATGCGGAGTTGTCCCCGCATTCGATGAACTGGAAGTGCCCAAGTGCAGCGACAATCATTCCTATAGGAATGCGAACGCCGTTTACCTACTTTTACCTCCAATCGCTTATGCTTACAGCCCTCCTGCACACTCCACCCAATGACTCCAATAAAGTGAGCAAACAGCGAGAAATTAAAAGTAAATCCCCAACCGGGCAATAAAGTTAGCAATGCCTATTGCGGCCGCAAAAAACCTGTTAAGCTTGCAAGAATAATAATTCAGTACGGGACTGAATCGTAATGATCTCCACCCACAGGGTCGATAAACGACGGGGCGTTATTTACCTTTGTTGCAGGATTTATTCAAAGAGCAGCGTCTCTTGGCTTTTGTTATTTTTTTTTTTGTTGGAAAGGGTTGCTTTGTGAAACGCTTAGTCTAGCGTGACTTTAAAGGCTTATCATTGTTGCGTATTTATGAAAGGATCTTTTGATGTGACGAAAGAACATTATCACTTCATCAAATTAGAGTAAATAGGGGTTGTTTGGTAGAAGGACGAGATTGTAGCTGTAAAGGTAAATAGGATTTACAGGTCAATAAACAGTAATTTATACTTTCACTTTTTCAATAATGGTGAATGTATTTGTATATGTAGTGTTGCCTTATTTATGAAAGGATCTTTTGAAGTGACGAAAGAGCATCATCACTTCATCAAATTAAAGCAAATAGGGGTTGTTTGGGAGAACGACGAGGTTGTAGTTATAAAGGTAAATAGGATTTGCAGGTCAATAAACAGCAATTTATCCTTTTACTTTTTCAATAAAGGTGAATGTTTTTGCATTTAACATATGTAGTGTTGCGTTATTTATGAAAGGATCTTTTGATGTGACGAAAGAACATTATCACTTCATCAAATTAGAGTAAATAGGGGTTGTTTGGGAGAAGGACGAGATTTTAGCTATAAAGGTAAATAGGATTTGCAGGTCAATAAACACCAACTTATCCTTTCACTTTTTCAATATTGGTGAATTTATTTGTATATGTAGTGTTGCGTTATTTATGAAAGGATCTTTTGATGTGACGAAAGAACATTATCACTTTATCAGATTAGAGTAAATAGGGGTTGTTTGGGAGAAGGACGAAATTGTAGCTATAAAGGTAAATAGGATTTGCAGGTCAATAAACAGTAATTTATCCTTTCACTTTTTCAATAATGGTGAATGTATTTGTATATGTAGTGTTGCGTTATTTATGAAAGGATCTTTTGATGTGACGAAAGAACATTATCACTTCATCAAATTAGAGTAAATAGGGGTTGTTTGAGAGAAGGACGAGATTGTAGCTATAAAGGTAAATAGGATTTGCAGGTCAATAAACAGTAATTTATCCTTTCACTTTTTCAATAAAGGTGAATGTATTTATATATGTAGTCTTGCGTTATTTATGAAAGGATCTTTTGAAGTGACGAAAGAGCATTATCACTTCATCAAATTAGTGTAAATAGGGGTTGTTCGGGAGAAGGACAAGATTGTAGCTATAAAGGTAGATAGGATTTGCAGGTCAATAAACAGTAATTTATCCTTTCACTTTTTCAATAATAGTGAATGTATTTGTATATGTAGTGTTGCGTTATTTATGAAAGGACCTTTTGATGTGACGAAAGAACATTATCACTTCATCAAATTAGAGTGAATAGGGGTTGTTTGGGAGAAGGACGAGATTGTAGCTATAAAGGTAAATAGGATTTACAGGTCAATAAACAGTAATTTATCCTTTCAGTTTTTCAATAAAGATGAATGTATTTGTACGAGTATATGTAGTGTTGCGTTATTTATGAAAGGATCTTTTAATGTGACGAAAGAACATTATCACTTCATCAAATTAGTGTAAATATTTACTGAAAATACAAGAACATTGTTTTATTAAATAAAACTATAAAAACTATTGACTGCTCCTTATGTCCCGTAATTATAAAAATAATAAATAAAAAAACTTTCTTATAAAATGTAACAAACAATATAACAAAAATGTTATTCTATGGAATGAAAAAACCGTGATATTAATCAGATCCGGAATCCCATTTGTCTTAAATATTTATGTATCACCTATAAAACTCACATGAGTACGTACGCTGACCAGTTAGCTTCAAACCTATGCTTCTTGAATACCGCGTTTTTTTAGCATCCGACAACCCAAATTTCTCAGTATATGCCTGTGTTAAACTAATTGAATATGAAGATTAATTCATAGCTGACTTGTTCCCCTTCTTCTTCTTCGCACACACGCTCCCTTAAATGCTTACTCTATGTATGATGTTTTGAAGAAAAACTCTTCAGGATGATCCTTCCCAACTTTGACAATCTTAATGTCATGCCATTTATTCTGGTTTTTCTGTTCATCTATATTGGATCCCGATGATTCTTGCAATGCTTTTACATAAAAAAAAACTTAGTATTTGTCATTTCTACGACTATGTGAGGTTTCCCGTCTTTTTGGTTGAACCAAAGTTTTGTACTGCTCTGGTGGAAATGTTGAATTCGGTGTTGAATATCCTGTAGTATGTGGAGGACGAAGCAATGATCTGTCACTTGAAGTAAACTCCCTAACTGTTTGAGCTCGCAAGTAATGAGACTCTATCCTTGGAATTGAGTTTATAAAATCTATAATACTGTGTCAATAGCTGAATGGTGGTAATGTTTTCCTCTCATATCAGCTTGGATAACTCCTGATTCCGATTTTTTAGAAAGAGCGGTCTTTATTGCTTTATTGCTCAAATTAAGGGCGGATTGGAAAAATGTCTTGCATACTCTTTTTCTAACTATTAGGTTTCGCCGAATTTAAGCAGCAACTGCTGCTACTAGATGAACTTGAAGATGGTTTATTTGGTATGACCTTGAACATGATCTTGCTTTTAGAAACCAGTTGAAAATTAGGATCTGCATCGGAGTAGTCAATATCACTTTCATCACTTGGTGAAATATAATAGGTTGGACCAACAGGCTTCTGTTGCATGGATGTGCTCGGAAGAGATTTGTCAATCGCTGGTAATGCGCTATGAGTCTCCTTAAATGAGATTCCGTGACTTAATGGAATGTTGAGATCACCTTCTAGAGTTTCATATTGAGTGACTACAGCAGGAGGACTAATGTTTTACTTGTCTTTTTCTTTTACCATATTAACTAAAACCCATCCACGTTTCATTGTTTGTCTGGAATGGAATTTGATTCAAAAGTTGTCGCTAAATGGCTTTAGTAATAACAGCCTGTCCTTAACTACGTCTTATTTACCAGACAGGAGACAGTATGTTAGTTTTCAAAATTGTTTAGCTAACAAGTGAACACAGGTGTATTTATTTGAGGAACAACAGACCGAAACGTCAACGGAAGGACATGATAATTCGAATAATGCTGAAGAAATGGACAATGTTGTCAAAAATATACAGCCAGAGAAAGAGAAATAGCGAGGACAGTGTAAGAAAAATGAAATAGAGCAAGATGTTCTGTTGAAAAAGCAGCTACTTTAATGACTAAACCTATAGATGAGTTCCAAATTTTTGGAGATTTTGTTGCAAGTAAAATTAGAAATCTAAAATCACTCGAATGCCAACGTCAACTAAAATTAACCATTCAGCGTGCTATAGTTCAATTTTCCGAACTAGATGTTTCTTCTCCTTCAACATGCTTATCATCTAGATCCCGATCGGCTGCATCGTATTATACGTCATTTGTAGCAAATATACAAGAAGATAATGTGAGAGGTACTTAACATGTATATTAAGTGACATATAAATCCGAACACCCAGTTTAAATGGTTTTATTTTAATAAAATTTTGTACTTAATGAAGCATAATAAGTAAATGATAAAAATTTCAAAATGATTGCACTACTTTAAAGCCCTTTGACCTTGAATAATGTGTGGATGCACCCTGATGTGCTACGCATTCTCCAACGCGCCTAGGCATGCTTCTGATCAGGTGGTCAATGTCCTCCTGTGGTATCTCATTCCAGGCAACCACCAACTCCTCTCGAAGTGCTTCTAGAGTCTGAGGAGGACGTTGCAAATTGAGCAATCTCCTACCCATCAAATCCCACACGTGCTCAATTGGGGATAAGTCGGGAGATCTTGGTGGCCATGGTAACAATGTGACATCATTATGTTGAAAGAAGTCTATTGCAGCATGTGGTCGTTGGAAAGTTGGATCTGCCAGGGTGTCAAGATATGGTAAAAGATGGGGTTCTAGAACTTCGTGGATAAAACGCTGCGCGTTCATGTTACCTCTGATGAAGATTAAAGGTGACCTGGAACCATAAGCTATAGCACCCCAAACCATAACTCCAACAGTGTGATGAACATGTCTTTCAATAAAAAACTGTGGATTCCTCCTTTCACCACGTCGCCTTATAACCCTTGCACCGACGTAATCGCCTTGAGTGGTGCAGACAACGGTCACTCTGGGATCAGGAATGGAACAGTATTGTCTTTAGTGACGAGTCTCGATTTTGTTTAGGCATGCGCGATGGTCGTGCCAGGGTTAGAAGGCGACGTGGTGGAAGGAGGAATCAACAGTTTTTTTGTTGAAAGACATGTTCATCACACTGTTGAAGTTATGGTTTGGGGTGCTATAGCTTATGGTTCCAGGTCACCTTTAATCTTCATTAGAGGTAACATGAACGCGCAGCGTTATATCCACGAAGTTCTAGAACCCCATCTTTTACCCTATCTTGACACCCTGGCAGATCCAACTTTCCAACAAGATAATGCCCGACCACATGTTGCAAGAGTCACAATAGACTTCTTTCAACATAATGATGTCACATTGTTACCATGGCCACCAAGATCTCCCGACTTATCCCCAATTGAGCACGTGTGGTATATGATGGGTAGGAGATTGCTCAATTTGCAACGTCCTCCTCAGACTCTAGAAGCACTTCGAGAGGAGTTGGTGGTTGCCTGGAATGAGATACCACAGGAGGACATTGACCACCTGATCAGAAGCATGCCTAGGTGCGTTGGAGAATGCTTAGCACATCAGGGTGCATCCACACATTATTAACGGTCAAAGGGCTTTAAAGCAGTGCAATCATTTTGAAATTTTTATCATTTACTTATTATGCTTCACTAAGTACTTATACAAAATTTTATTAAAATAAAACCATTTAAACTGGGTGTTCGGATTTATATGTCACTTAGTATATATTTGTTAATTAAATAAACCATTACCGCTGAAGTGCTGCAATTTTGACAAATAAGAATTTGTCAGCAAATTAAATTTACAGAAATTTACTCTTCTTCACCCTAAATATAAACCTATCAAAATTGTGTAGAACTTAATCGGAGACATATTCAGACAGAAAATTGAACAAAACATGTTAGTAAAAAAATCTTACCCTTATATATTTCTTTTTCAGAACATCGAACAATGCACTATAACACTCAGGAACAATCGCCGCAACCGTACATACAGGGATTCGGAATAAGTACATTAACGAATGATATGAATCACCTGCAACAATTACCCTACATGAGGCTACATGTAAAAATACTCGTATATTTGATATAATACACTGAACATATCGTTTAATAAATATAATTATATTTGATAATCTGTGTAACATTATGTCCTTACCTGTTGCTAAAAATCTTAATGTCAATCAGAGCCGTTCACTAGCGGTAATAGCACAACGCATTTGTGTAAAGCGATATTCTCAAAAGGATAAAAAAGTATTCAGGTAAGAAACACAATCTGCAAGAAAATCAACGTTTTCAAAAATGCTTTTGATTTTAAGTAGAACAGCCTCATCTTGTAAATGTATACAATGCAAATATGGGCAGCGTTGATCGTTGTGATCAAAATATAGGTCTGTATCGCATTTCCATCCGGGGTAAAAAGTGGTATTTTTCATTGATCAGCCACTATATTGATATGGCTGTTCATAATTGCTGGCAACTTTATAGATTGCACGGAGGACATATGGAGCAATTATTATTTAGACGGTGGCTTGCCACAGCCTTATTACAACAAAACTAGAAACCGCCATCTTTTTCTAGAGAACATCCTTCGGCTAATGCATATATAGATATTCGCTATGATCGTTTAGATCATTTTGTGATAGCACAAAAAAAGCCCACTAGATGTGGCTTATGTCATGATAGAGCAAAAACAAGGTGCTTTAAGTGCAATGTAGGGATGCATGTAAAATATTTATTATCCTTCCATACTAAACCTTAATGTTCGCCTATGTGCCTAGTGTACCATATCTTGTACGGCATTTTTTACACTTTTTCCTAAAACACAATTTAAAAAATAATAAATTTGTTTAATATATGCTTCATATAGAATGAATTTGCACAGAACATACTTTATTATAATTTGTTTGAGCTAAATCATAACGTTCATTTTGCTACACCCTGTATGAAGAAAAGAGTTGGGTAACCCTACCGCGTTACGTAATCCAGCTCAAACACTCCGTTTCTTTTGTCCCACTGAATAAAACTACAACACCTCGCGGCGCCTTAGTATCGCGCAAAACATCGTAATGTTGTTAAACGCCTTCTTTCAGCGCTCGGCGAGGCGTTCTTTGAGAAAGACTCGTAGAGCACTTTTTATCCGCCTGTGTCGAGCTTTAAATTTCGTCCTAATATTGTCATTTCACCGGTTGCACCGGCGCGTCTTCTGGAAAAAGCAATAAAGGATTCTATGTTCTCATTGTTCAGGATTTCTCCGTCGCAGGTAGGAATGTGTGTTTGCGTATCGTTCTCAGAGCACCCGGGCTCATATCCAGGAGTGCTCGAGGTTTACTGACGATAGATTGGAAGAAGAAGTCTCTGCTATCCATTTTAGTAGGAAAGTGATTTGCAGAACAAGTTGGTGACTTGAGACCTATCAGCATTTGACCAGTTTTCTGCAAAGCATTAGTGAAAATAAGGGTTGTCCAATAGGGACGCAGGAAAGTAAACGTCAATTTGACATAGACGCCATCTTTGTTTTCTGTCACCGACATGTCATTTTGTTAGTTGAATGTTTACCATTGATCGCTATGGAGTCGTATTCGATTGAGGACCGCATTAAAGTTATTCAAGAGCACTACAAAAATGGTGCAAAAATAAAAAACACGTTTCGAGCGCTTCGTGAACATTTCGGTCGCAATAACCGCCCAAACGAAACAACCATCGGTCGTCTGGTGCGTAAATTCGAGGCAACGGGTTCTGTGGCAAATCTGCCAGGCTCTGGCCGGCCAAGGAGCCTTCGCACACCGGAAAATATTGCTGTTGTGAAGGAGAGTGTGAGAGACGATCCGAAACAATCAACAACGCGTCGATCCCAAGAATTGGGCATTTCGAGAACCAGTTTGCTCCGCATTCTCCACAAGGATTTGAATGTACACGCCTACAAGATCCAATTGACGCAAGAGCTGCGTCGGGCCGACCATTTTTCGCGCCGAACGTTCTCAGATTGGCTCCTTGAACACCGCCAAATTGATGCCAATTTTTCATCAAAAATCATGTTCAGCGACGAAGCGCATTTCACTTTGAATGGGACGGTAAACAAGCAAAACTGCCACATCTGGGCGAACGAAAGTCCCCGTGAGTATCAAGAGCAGTCGATGCATCCTCAAAAAGTGACTGTGTGGTGTGTATTGTGGTCAAAAGGCATCATTGGACCTTACTTTTTCGAAAATGCCGCCGGGGACGCCGTTACCGTTAATTCTGAGCGATATCACGTGATGATAGAGGACTATTTTTTGCCGCAACTTGAAGGAATGGATATGGACGATGTTTATTTCCAACAAGACGGTGCAACATGCCACACAACCAACGTCAATATCCATCGATTGCAGTCCTTCTTCGGTGATCGCGTGATTTCGCGCAGAGGAAATGTGCCATGGCCACCAAGATCGTGCGATTTAACTCCCTTGGACTTCTTTTTATGGGGATATTTGAAAAGCAAAGTCTACGTCAACAAACCAGCCACCCTCCAAGAACTCAAAAACAACATCATTGCCGAGATAAATGCCATAGAACCGACCATGTTGCAAAATGTCATTGAAAATTTCGACCATCGCGTGGACGTCTGTAAATTCAGTCGTGGTGAACATTTGAGCGATATTATTTTTCATACATAAATGGTATAAATGAACCTTCAAAATAAAGTACCCAGCTTGATTTGAATATCAAGCTTTCTTGTTTTAATATGCGTTTACTTTCCTGTGTCTGTTTTGGACAATCCCATACAAACAAATTTTAGAGTTTGCTTGTACTAACAATATGTTGCCTGAGGAGCGGTTCGCGTTCCGAAAAGGACGTAGCAGTGTTTCTGCACTATCTGGATTTGGATAACAATGCAACAGTTCTTGTCTCTCTCGATTCTAGTAAGACATTCGACACCATAAGTCAAGTGTACTTATCTCGGATTTGATAAACTGGCGCTACTTTTCCTAGCGTCATATCTCAAAGATAGACAGCAACAGGTGGTTCTGGGCACAGGTATTTCAAATTTACAGAATGTTCCTTCAGGGGTACCACAAGGTTTAGTGCTGTGGCCCATCTTGTTCTTGATTTATACTTTTGATTTGGTCGTCAAAATGAAAAACTCCAGTATAACTTGAAGATACTCAATTATTGTTAAGCTTTCCACTCATGATTTTATAATGGTTGAGGCGGGAACTAATATTGATCTGGAAAGTATTAATAACTATTCTGATACTGACAACAAGAAAATCAATTCTCAATGAATCAAATGTTGTAGTTTTTTGCAAGAATGGAAAACGGAGCCTGTATCTGAAAATAGGCAGCACAGGTATGAAATTTAATGATGTGTGAAATAGTTTAGGTCTACTCTTGGTCGAAGACCACGTATTCGCACGCATCTTGATACAAAATTAAGGTTTATTGAACATGTTAAAAGTCTATCTCAGAAAACCTACCTACGGCTGCGCACTCTTATAGCAAACATTGGTCATATCTATACTAAATTATTGTAATATCGTATACTATACTTGTTTAGACAATTTCACTAAAAACGTTATTCAAGTTATTCAAAACAATTGTATACGATTCATTTTTGGCTTACGTAAATTTGATCATGTATCGGCGAAATATCCCGTTCTAAACTGGTTAAAAATTAATGACATGGTCAAGTATCACTATTCAGTTTTTGTTCACAAATGGCTGCTCACGTCTAAACCTTATTACTTGAAGGAAAAGATTTCATTTAATAATGATGTTCACTGTAGAACTCTCAGAGAAAATAATATTAGAATACCCCTGCATACGTCTACTCTCTTTAAACGCAGTTTTTCTTACAATATTGCTATTATTTATAATGACCTTCCTAAAGTATATAAAGAATTTTCATTACCTGTCTTTCGACAAAAAGTTAAAACATTATTACTCAACCCTCCAAACATATAATTTACGTAATAATTCATTTCTTTTTTATTCCATCTTTAATTCAGATTAATAATTTTTTGGTGCATTTGGGTTTGGAAAGTATGCCTTTTTCTCTCTTTTTTTAAATTTTACTTTCGATGTAATGAACCAAATCTGTTTGTGGATAGTGTATTCTTTTGAACATCTGCTAGAGACTATATGGTTAAGTGTAAGAGTAGCAGCATGCTAAACTTCGCCATATAAGTCTGACATTTAGCTATACTACAATGTAATTGTGGATAAATAAAGACGTCTATTATTATTATTATTATTATTATTATCTTAACAACATTATCAAAACATGCTGTGCTGGACTAAAACTTTATGTACCAAAAAGCACTTCCTCAGCTTCAAAGCAAAAAAGTGAACATTAGAATCATTAATCATGCTTCGATCAAATGTTCGCTTACAGGCTACAGAAAAATCAAATTTCTTATTGCTTGTTAACCAAAAAACTTGGATTATGATCGTGTCACTGACCTATTTGTGAAATTCATTATAACCGCTCATTCAACGCTACGTTTATGAAACAAACTAACATTTGGAACAAGCATTCATGATCTTATCACAGACACAAGCACTTATCCATGACGGTATTCGAACCTCGACTGTTTGCTCAACAGGAGGCAAAGTCTTCGAAACAAGGGTGTAGAATAACTAGAAGAAATAATTCTATAACCTTTCTTGCAGCCTTTGGCGTCTGTTTTGATATTTATCTACTAAGTCAACTTCGCGTTTAATTATAAGACTGATGGAGGATGGCAAGACTTTCGCATTTTTTCTCCTGAGCGTGACCTGGGGAGCGACTTTCTCATTTCAGGAATTGACTCCCTAGAGGACAATTCTTCAAAACAGGCCAACAGAATAACAAGTGGAGAGTGGATCGATTCTATTAATTTGCTGGGAGCATACCTGATAACCTCTATGAAACAAGATTTTTTGGCAAAACAACGTGTTGCTTAGTTTTTACTCCGCAAGCTTACTGGCGGTTAGGTATTTCAATTAAGAAAAGTTTATACAATGAGATATCATGCTTTTTATATCACGGAATACCATGTCATTAATTTTCGTCTGTCTGTTTATCAGGCCGCTAGTCCTTGAAAGTGGCAATGTTAATGTATAGTTTATTTTGAAATCTTAATACATTCAGAAAAAATTAGAAACGAGTTTCTGAAAATTCGTTTACTTTTCCGTGTAACTTCTGAAAGTACCGATCGGAGGTTAGTAAAATTTTTACACAAAGTTACTACTACTAGTATGCCAAGAACGAAAGGGCTCTGTAGTTGAAAATTGGTCCAGTGACGGCTGAGAAAAGGGTCAAAAATGACAAAAATAAAAAACCTGATATTTCGTCTTTCGCCGTCTCAGAAGATCCTGATCATTTTTAAACATTTTTATAGGGGTATAAATTGGGGGTGGTGGAGGACTATCTCAAGTTTGTTGATATTAGTATGTTTACATATTCCTAAGCTCGACAGTTCTACGCATCTATTAGAGATATCTCACATGTCATATGTTTCTCCGTACATGTGCACTTAAAATGACTGAGAAATACTTCCGATAGGATAAGTGTTCTGGCCTTACTGCTGCGCTGGTGGGTCTGACGCGTTATGTCGTCAGGTATCGGGGAGAGACGACGTTGCCTAATATACTACCGGTAAGTCAGGGAAATAATATCTATAGACTAAGTATGTGGGCCTGTTTGACGGACTTGGTCCGTTTCATTTCCCCGTTATGTGTGTTTGTAACCAACCTCTTTTACCCAGAGCGACTAACTTGACCACCGACTTGACGCAATTTTTCATATAATTAACGATTCTTCACTATATTAGCTTCATCTACCATTGTTTCTCCTGCTGCTTATCTGAAAAATAACCCAGGAAGCGACGTTTTAAAAAAAAAAATGATAACCCTCAACCACTAACCATACGTCTGAAGAACGTTTACTTAGGTACAAATAGTCAGTGCTATTAAAACGATATTTTTTATGTGATTTTGAAAATGTGCAGTCTTTTTTATTTCCATGATCCATTTTCAGTGTTCAGCGTTTTTTGTTTATTTTATATCGAAACTATTAGTGCCTCATTTCTATACATGCGAACAACTACAACACACTGTAAAAGTGATAATTTATTTTTGAAAAGTCAATTAACTTAATATGTTGAGGATATTGAGATCAACTTCAGCCTAATAATGAGGAAAATAATCCCAGGAAGCATTTGTCATAAAATAAAGCGAGTAATTCAGGAAGAGTAAACTGTTTTAATGGTAAATACGCACTTCTAAGTGACGCATAATTTATTTTCCAGGTACTATTTTGGGGTTGAGTGAGGTAATAGTAATACCACTTTCTATCAGTTAATCTACTTCCTTGTTTTCAAAAACTAGTTCCTAACGGTCATGTTCTTCTCCAAATTCAAATAATGGTGAATGTACGCGATTTGAAATGATCAGTGCATTCGCCATATTTTTAAGTCTAAGCACCACTTCCCACCCGAGCGGGTCAGAATTTGAAAAGTTATGTGCGCAATATGCAAATAGATTTCTAATGACCATTCAACAAGACTCAATTTCTGCTCCAGACGTCAGTGTCGTTGGAAAAAAGAGATTCGGATTTGAAGAAGTGGTAATTAAAGTAGGTAAGTAAGTCAGACTTTTCGTCTGTTTGCCTCTCTATGGGATAGTCCTTGACTAACCTATAATAATGAGATTTTGATAAGAAATTGTGCGCAGAATAGGTAACAATCTGTCACTCTCCACATAGTGTTGGAATTCCAACCTGATTTTCATCCTAATCCCATACGATGAAGACGACAGGGTTACCCTTTTTATAGGACGGTTAGATAATAACAAACAAAAATAAGAACTATGCACAGAGGTAAGAAATAATAACTGACGAATAAAAAATAACAAACTCAGCTAACATACATACAAATCCGCCTAACAAATTCGTTAAGGAGCAAATGTGTTGCAATGACAGCTGACACTGTTCACAATTTACACATAATATGCATTAATATTTCAACCAAAACATTGGTTCTGGTACATGTAAATGTATGGGTTGCGTGACGTGAATGCAGGTACATTTATATTCATTGTGTTAAAATTTTAGGACAGTCAATTTGATCATTCATTAATGTAAAACGAAAATTGGCAGACGCAATGCTTTTCTAGCTTTAAATGTTCTGAAATCGAAACGTTCATATAGCTCCAAGTTGCGGGCGAACCCCCTCAGATTTGAAGTACAGGAATTTTAGAAACCTTCGCTGATCTTATCCATAGTGAGGCCACCATACAATACTTGCGTATTCAAGTTTAGTGTGCACTCAAGTGGAGTGCAAGGCTATTGAGAATTTTATACTGTGAGGTTGTCTACAACTTCTGATAAGAAACTCATATGAAATTCAGAAATTTTATGGGAGATTTAAGCAGTGGAAGTAGGTTTTTTATCATAGAAAACTCCCAAATCCTTTACCGCAAGACACCTGTCCAAAACAAAACACTTACTCTTATAATTATAGATATGAGTAGTTTTCCTTCTGGTCCAGCTAGCTACTTTACATTTACTTGTATGATATTAGCAAAAAATTGTTAAGTTTGGTTTTATTGGTGCAACTTGTTCAAGGGGCTATTTCGAAAACAGACGCATAAAATGGGTTCACCAATTTTTGTCGAAAAACTTTTTAAATCGACCATAAAGAATGAGAAAGCGTGTTTTTTTGGGATTCAATCGAAAGTGTTGACAGGAATGAAAAGACCTTTCAAATGAGATTTTTAGGTATTCACGAGAGCAACAAAACGATACTACACGTGAACAGCTGCTTAATTGTAATAACATCACTGGAGGAGAGATTTAGATGCTATATATACTAAGTGACATATAAATCCGAACACCCAGTTTAAATGGTTTTATTTTAATAAAAGTTGCTGAATATATTTATCTTACTGCAAATAACAAGTGAAAAAATTTTCAGCCTTATCAGTTGGACATTCCGGTTTTTATACTGCTTTCTTTTAATTCACTAACGCTCTAAAAATGAATATTTCAGCCGCAGTAAAGAATCAACGTTGGCAGATTTTGGTTCTTGACATCCTTTACGATCGGTTACGATGCCTAGAGTACGGAGACCTGTACGATTTCGTCAACCTAGTGAGTTTGATAGGGGCCGTATAGTGGGACTTCGGGAAGCTGGACTTTCTTTTCGGGCAATTGCAGTTAGAGTGCAAAGAAGTGTAGACACTGTGGTTAGGTGTTGTCAGGCATGGCTTCGAGAAGGCCGTATGCAAAGAGCAAAGGGCACTGGACGCCGCCGTAGAACAACAGACCGTGAAGATCGCCGCCTAAGATTATTGGCCTTAAGGGACCGTTTCTCCACCACCAGGTCCATTGCAAATGAATGGTTTGCAGAACACGGAAGACCTATTGGCATGCGAAGTGTTTACCGACGAATGAGAAGTTTTGGCTTGTTTTCATACCGGCCACACTGGGTCCTCCCTTTAACTCGAGAACACCGACGTAATCGCCTTGAGTGGTGCAGACAACGGTCACTCTGGGATCAGGAATGGAACAGTATTGTCTTTAGTGACGAGTCTCGATTTTGTTTAGGCATGCACGATGGTCGTGCCAGGGTTAGAAGGCGACGTGGTGAAAAGAGGAATCCACAGTTTTTTGTTGAAAGACATGTTCATCACACTCTTGGAGTTATGGTTTGGGGTGCTATAGCTTATGGTTCCAGGTCACCTTTAATCTTCATCAGAGGTAACATGAACGCGCAGCGTTATATTCACAAAGTTCTAGAACCCCATCTTTTACCCTATCTTGACACCCTGGCAGATCCAACTTTCCAACAAGATAGTGCTCGACCACATGTTGCAACAGTCACAATAGACTTCTTTCAATATAATGATGTCACATTGTTACAATGGCCACCAAGATCTCCCGAATTATCGCCCAATTGAGCACGTGTGGGATATGATGGGTAGGAGATTGCTCAATTTGCAACGTCCTCCTCAGACTCTAGAAGCACTTCGAGAGGAGTTGGTGGTTGCCTGGAATGAGATACCACAGGAGGACATTGACCACCTGATCAGAAGCATGCCTAGGCGCGTTGGAGAATACGTAGCACATCAGGGTGCATCCACACATTATTAAATGTCAAAGGGCTTTAAAGCAGTGCAATCATTTTGAAATTTTTATCATTTACTTATTATGCTTTATTAAGTACTTATACAAAATTTTATTAAAATAAAACCATTTAAACTGGGTGTTCGGATTTATATGTCACTTAGTATATATTCTATCACCTAGCACCCTCAACAATACGAGATGTATAAAAGCAAAAAACTAGTCAAAAATGTATACCAGTATACAATAACGACAAATATATAGCTTAATTAATGTAAAGGCATATAAGGTGGGCCACTTTGGGATATAGGTAAGTCTGATTCTGAAGTGTGCAATTTGCTTAGGGAAGTAGGTACAGTTAATAGGATATGTTTACTTATTTCGTAGGACGTTTTGGCCCAACCAAAATCTCAGTATAAATGTAGCAGTTTTCAAACATTTTCTGTCTGTTTGGCAACACTGCACGGTCGCTTCTTCGCTGAATGTCGAGCCATCTATGAGCGAACCGCCAAACAAAGGGCTTTTTGTTGTAAACCAGCCTTTTGGCATAACTATACTATGTACAGGGTGCCCCAATGATATCAAAATTTGGTTTATTACCTTTAAAATATAATAAAGCTAAGTACACAATTTACCGAAAACCCACAGAAAGTATAGCTTTGTACGTAAATAAAAGGATTTCTTAAATGACAAAAATCAGGGAGTTGTGAAAACGTTCTGCTATAATTCATGTCTTCATCCTTTTCGAACCCTCTCAGCTTTTTTGTAAAAGTTAAATATTAGTACGTCTAGGAAAACGTATTTGTTCCAAATTTCATTCAAATTAGACTATCAGTTCCAAAAATATCTGAAAGAATGTAAAAAAACACTTTTGCATAGAGGCAAATCATGACCAATCTGTAAAACATGTTATGGCCAAAAAACGAGGCAAAATGCAGGTCTTGGCACTTGTTGCTAATGCGACGATAATTTAACGCAACTACTTGAAATTAGCATAAATAGCAACAACAAAATTGGAGTATATTGGTCAAGTATTTTTTGAGAATTTCGTTCAAAGAGCATTTAATAGGAAAATACACGTGTTTCCCTTGACGATATGAATCAAAAACCATTCCGAAAGATAAATATTATTTTCATGTGAAAGACAAAGGTTACGTTTTTTTCTTCTAAACAAATTCAGACATTTCGTATTCGTGAGTGATTGAGCAAATGTTTCATATCCGCAAGATGCCAGTACTTTCGTTAAGGGTGAAGCCTCTGGTTACTCGCTCCACAAGCCTATCCGCCTGTAACTCCGTACTATGCTCAAACCGAAATCCAAATTGCACGTCAGGAATCACATGGTGAAATTCGTAAGGTGACGTAGAATCATCTTTTCAGCGAGCTTAGACGGAGAAGGCAGTGAGCTTATGGGACGATAGTCCTGGGGAAATATCGAACCCACCTTCGTTGGAGTCATTCTAACTTCCGCGGTCTTCCACGTACATGTAGAGTACTGGGTCCTTTGCATGGCATTGATAATAGCCACGAGATAAGTCAAAGACTTCCGTGAAAGCAGCTTCAGCACCTTATTAGTGATTTTATCCTTCCCAGGCGCTTTACGCACCTTGAGGTCTTTAATATGACCTTTAAGCTCTGCTGGTGTGCAATGCGGGATCTCGGGGGAAGCTGCTGAGGTGCTGTGCCACTCTTCAGCTGAAGAATCTTCCGAAAAAGAATGCCGGGATCACTGACGCCGTTGGCCCTAAAATATCTCCTGACGGATTTTACAATTTGTTACTTCTCGACTAGATCATTATCAAGATCATAGTCGGGAGAGAACTGTCGTTCCGTACCATCAGCGAAAACGTCGACATTGTCCTCTGTCCTATGCCCCCAGGACCGAGGATGTGCGGGAGTTGTTCTCGTTCTCCGTTTCTGAGCGACTTCGCCACTTTCCAGAGAGGATTACTTAAGTCAAGCATCCCCGCCAGAAAGTCGTTCCATTGCTAATTGCAGAATTCATGAAGAGCATTTCTTATTTCAAGAACAAGATTCGTCGCTCTGCGAATGTCATCCGGATGATCCTACAGACAGCATTGACAGATACCGACTAATTGGAAAAATATCACAAACCGTAAAAACCAGCTGACTCCCGGCTACTTTTCGCTAATGGGGCTCACATATATCTAACCTAATTTATGAGTTAATCCACCTGACCCCATTTTTTGTTCGAACAATTCGTACCCAAATAGAGCCATTTTGTCAACATTTAAAATATGTATAATGCTGGGCATAATGCAAGTTGTCTCACTCAGACGCCTAATAATAAATCGAGTGCAGTCAGATAAACAACCAGCTCCCCATTTCGCTTTGTGTTGTGGAATTATGAACAAAAGCAGGTTGTTCGCACTGAAGCACGCTTTTGGCTTAACTGCACTTGATTGCACAATTCAGGTAATTAGCGATGAATATCGGTCGATATATTGACAATGCGCGAATTTAGGTTTTAGAGTCAACCTTTACTGGTAACGGGGGCGGAGTGGGACTCCGGTAACCGGAAGCTCTCCGGAGGGAGCGGGCAGGTCTGGTACACGGACAGCTCGGTCAATGAAAAGGGCTCTGGAGTCTTTCAGCCTAGAACTGGGCTATCTCTGCCTCTTGTCTATTGTCCAGGCGGAAATCCTTCCGACTGTGGCTTGAGTATCCCGCATTTTGGAGGGGGTGGGGAGCAGGAGAAGAATAACAATCTTCTCCGAAAACCTTCGTTAACGAAATCTATAAGGCCATTAATGACTAGTAGTAGTTAATCTGTTGCGTCTAAATCCAAATCAAGGTCGTAGGCAAGCTGATTCTTCAGTAGTATATCAAACAATTTTGCAAAATACAAGATCAAAGAAACTGGCCGATGGTTTGAGGTTCATCAACGGATCCGGTTATAAATATTGGAATGACTTTAGAAATCTTTGGAATTTTGGGAGAAATACTATTTGAATAATAATATTTTAATAATAATAATAATAATAATAATAATAATAATAATAATAATAATAATAATAATAATAATAATAATATTTATTTACTCAATGTACAAAGATAACAAACAATATGAGTAAATAAATATAAAATCAAAACAGGCCCAATAGAAGGCATCGCCTGTACATGGACCAATAATTTAAGTTGAAACTGTAGAATGCAAATGACAAAAAAGGACAAAAATTAGCTACAGTAGATTATGTATTTAGTTGATGTTCGTATTTATGAGTTTATGAATTTCAGTCCTAGATATAGAATGTAGCCACTTTTTTAAATTTCTTTTGAAACAATTTCCGAAACGTAAATCTTTTAAGTCTTTAGGTATAATTTCATAAAATTTAGGCGCTAAATAGAGATATGATCGCTGCATTATAGATTTATGCGGTTGAGGAACTACTGTGCCACGAATTTTGTACCTGGTATAATGATTATGTTTAATGTTTTGGTCGGTGTTTACAAATTTATGGTAGTGAGTGATACTGTGTAAGAAATAAAGCTGTCTCATATCATACATGCGAACATCTGCGTATAATTTTTCAGTGGGATAAAGTTTCGGTTTTTTAAATATCATTTTTAGAATACTTTTTTGAAAAACATCTAAATTATAGATATGTGAGGAACATGCAGCTCCCCATGCTAATACACCATATGTGAGATGAGGCTCAATCAGTGCATGGTATAATGTTCGAAGATATTTTTCTGTCAATATATTCCCAAGGTATTTAATTTTGTAGGATACAAATATAACTTTCTTTAAAATATAACTGACATGGATGTCCCATCGTAAGTGAGGATCCAAGACCACTCCAAGGTATTTTATGTTGGGCACTCTATTAATTTGGATTTTTTTCATTAATATTGAAGGAGAAATTTGTGTAATTTGGCAAGATCCAAATGGTAAAAAATGTGTTTTAGAGTAGTTAATGCTTAATTTTCTACTGTTAAACTACCGAATAATTTTGATAAAATCATTTTCAATTACATTTTTCAGATCAGACCAGTCAGTGCCTTCATATAATATTGCAGTATCATCTGCAAAACTAGTTATTTTGCCAACACAATTAATTTGGAAAATATCATTTAAATATATATTGAATAACAGCGGACCTGAGACAGTTCCTTGTGGGACACCACACTTAATATACATTTCTTTACTAAATGATCCTGAAATCTGCACAGATTGTGGGCGATTTGACAAATAACTTTCGATCAGTGAGTACGCGTTTCCTCTGAAACCAATTCTCTCCAATGCTTCTAATAATAATTTGTGATTAACTGTGTCGAAAGCTTTCTTTAAATGAACAAAAATGCAGATTGAAGGGATTCTGTTATCAATATTTTGATGTACTTGATTTACAATTTTAGTTATTGCGTCCGATGTAGCCTTCCCTTCTGTAAATCCATATTGATTTTCACATATAGAAGAGTTTAGTTGATGAAACAATAATTAAATTCATAAGTGCCTTTGTGATTTTGGTATTGAAGTCGTGGATATCACTTCAAGGATGTAATAGCAGATCTAACTCGATTGGATGAAAAAGTAGAAACAATTTATGTTTTTGGTATGGACTAGCCATCACGATTGGATGGAATGCTATCAATGAGTTTCTGTGCTGTACTTGTATAATAAGAACTAATTCGCTAGCATTTAAGCAGGTACTTATATTTTCGCCGTACTTGGAACTTCTCTGCAAATAAACGGTGAGGTTTTTACCTTTTCGCTAGTGTTCGACCACACATTAGCTTTGTTATTGTAATCGTAGTTGTTTCTGAAAAGTCACACCCTGTATGTACAAAGTGTCGACACTTGGGAATGCTATATCCATATATTCCTATTTGCTAAAGCAAATATTTCTTGAGGGAGCATACATCATCAATATTCTAGGAATCTTCTACATCGTCTGTACAGAATATTGATTCTTATATACATAATCTGTCTGTTTGATTTTCCGTGGCAGTTCAGTTCTCAATAACTCTCTCAACAAGTATTGATAGAGGGGAGTTTAGGAACTTGAAGTGAGTATCCATAAGACGTGTGTATTCTAGAGAGGAAAATCGGTAAAGTTGGTGTAGCAGGATATCTATACACGGTGTAAACGTTACGGTAGTCATTATTGAAATGGGTAAATCTAAAACGTTTTTAAATTGGGTAATTAACAAATAAATGGCATTAAGTTTTTCTAAGTTAAGTCAAAATTTGTAGCCAGTACGTGAGTTTCATTGAATTAAATATTTAAAACACACATGACAACAGCGCGTCGTTCACTCTTATCGAACCGGCAATCGATCGCAAACGGTAACAGTTTTGCATAGATAAATTACTTTATCGTCTTGTCGAGCATATCTTGTCTCGAAGGCATTTGACAAGGTGTGGCACAAGGGCCTTCTCTATAAACTAATTCAGAAGGGCTTTCCATTTTGCCTCCTAAAGCTTTGGAAATCCATCCTTGAAGGTAGAAAATTTTAGATCAAAATTAATAATTTCTTGTCGACAGTACGGCCCATCTGAGCCAGTCTCCCTCAGGGTTCGGTTCTAGGGCCAATCCTTTACTCATTTTTCACGCATGATGTCGCTTGCCCAAGCGACTGTGAAGTCTATCTATATGCTGATGACACGCCACTGGTGGCCCAGTCGCGTACCGGGAATCTGGTTCACGACAGGTTACAAAGTGCGGTGGATGAGGTATTAGAATCGGCAGATCGGTGGCTAATCAAAATTAATTGCTCGAAAACGTAGGCTATCTATTGTACTAAAAAACGTGGCTGTACGTGTTGCCTAAACGTCATAATGATTCAGCCTTAGAAAACGAAAATCCCTGGTTGGTGAAGTATTTAACTTCATGGGGAATCTTTTATATACTTACATACTGCCATATGTTGCAGTTATATTCACTGTACACTGTCGAATCACAAGTCATCTACATGCTAACAGTAATTACACATAACGCGAGCGCGGTGGAGATTTCCCGTAATTTTTCTCAAAGTTTTTGAAAACACAAAAAAAAACGTGAAAAATCGTAATTTATAACTTTGAACATAACCTGTCGTCAGAAACGACGTCATATAAATAGCCCCTCGGGCACAGTTAATAGATATACTTAATTGGCAGCAGAATGAGTAATAATCTTTGCACATAGCAAATATCAATTTTATACACAGGCAGACCAATACTAATAATCATACAGATGCCATCATTTCTTTCTTTAGCATCTTCTTAGAGGTAAACACTACTTGGCTTCCTGCAACCAACGATGCATCTTTAAGCGTGGCGTGTCGTTGAGCCATTCCTCCATAGATGGAGGCTCACCACGATCATAGCGGGCAAACGTGAAATGAGCTACCTGCACACTATCTTCAAGATGACAGTTTATCGTTTTTGACGTTTTTCAGGTTTTTTTACTTAATACCTAGAAACCAGACAAGATTAAAGGTAATTGATCAAAAAAGAAAAAAAAAGATACAGCAGAATCAAGGTACATCTGTTAAAAAAGCATCCTTGACCAGTATTCTGAACTCGTGCCCATGCTAGCAGTAGATGATGATGGGTCATTCATCCAAAGACTAAGTGCAAAGCACACGCGCTAAGTACCGCGATGTGGGGGTATGTAAACTGAAAAAAAAAATTAATTAACTGTGTGGCATCTAAGAAATTTAATATGTTCCATTATCACTCCGATTCCTACAAGTTTACTTGAATCTATGAAACTGGTTTAAGTAAACCAAAACCCAATCATTAATTCAATTTAATAAACCGTTTACTTAGACTGTTTACACCAATTTATTTATAATTAATGAACTATTACAATAAGTTTATCTGCTCCAAGTAAGACAATTTAAATAAAGTTGTTAAATTTGTTTAACTAAATTAGGTAAAAGTGTTTTCCTAGTTCTAATGAATTATACTAAGTGACATATAAATCCGAACACCCAGTTTAAATGGTTTTATTTTAATAAAATTTTGTATAAGTACTTAATGAAGCATAATAAGTAAATGATAAAAATTTCAAAATGATTGCACTGCTTTAAAGCCCTTTGACCTTTAATAATGTGTGGATGCACCCTGATGTGCTACGCATTCTCCAACGCGCCTAGGCATGCTTCTGATCAGGTGGTCAATGTCATCCTGTGGTATCTCATTCCAGGCAACCACCAACTCCTCTCGAAGTGCTTCTAGAGTCTGAGGAGAACGTTGCAAATTGAGCAATCTCCTACCCATCATATCCCACACGTGCTCAATTGGGGATAAGTCGGGAGATCTTGGTGGCCATGGTATCATTATGTTAAAAACACTTGCAACATGTGGTCGGGCATTATCTTGTTGGAAAGTTGGATCTGCCAGTGTGTCAAGATAGGGTAAAAGATGGGGTTCTAGAACTTCGTGGATATAACGCTGCGCGTTCATGTTACCTCTGATGAAGATTAAAGGTGACCTGGAACCATAAGCTATAGCACCCCAAACTATAACTCCAACAGTGTGATGAACATGTCTTTCAACAAAAAACTGTGAATCTGTGGATTCCTCTTTTCACCACGTCGCCTTCTAGCCCCGGCACGACCATCGTGCATGCCTAAATAAAATCGAGACTGGTCAGTAAAGACAATACTGTTCCATTCCTGATCACAGAGTGACCGTTGTCTGCACCACTCAAGGCGATTACGTCGGTGTTCTCGAGTTACAGAGAGGACCCAATGTGGCCGGTATGAAAACAAGCCAAAACTTCTCATTCGTCGGTAAACACTTCGCATGCCAATAGGTCTTCCGTGTTCGCAAACCATTCATTTGCAATGGACCTGGTAGTGGAGAAACGGTCCCTTAAGGCCAATAACCTTAGGCGGCGATCTTCACGGTCTGTTGTTCTACGGCGGCGTCCAGTGCCCCTTGCTCTTTGCGTACGGCCTTCTCGAAGCCATGCCTGACAACACCTAACCACAATGTCTACACTTCTTTGCACTCTAACTGCAATTGCCCGAAAAGAAAGTCCAGCTTCCCGAAGTCCCACTATACGGCCCCTATCAAACTCACTAAGTTGACAAAATCGTACAGGTCTCCGTACTCTAGGCATCGTAACCGATCGTAAATTATGTCAAGAACCAAAATCCGCCAACGTTGATTCTTTACTGCGGCTGAAATATTCATTTTTAGAGCGTTAGTGAATTAAAAAAAAGCAGTATAAAAACCGGAATGTCCAACTGATAAGGCTGAAAATTTGTTCACTTGTTATTTACAGTAAGATAAATACATTCACCAACTTTTATTAAAATAAAACCATTTAAACTGGGTGTTCGGATTTATATGTCACTTAGTATAACGTATATTATTTAGATTTAGACCTTTGAATAACATTTGGGGTTTAAAAGAACTCGTCACATTTTACTAAATAATGTACCTATATTATAACATTAAAATTATTATAACGAATAGAGGAACGAATTCTGCGGGGCCCGAGCCCCCCATTCCAATAAACAGTTTAACTATTTTTATTAAAATGCTTAATTGCTTTAAGTGTACCTTTTCTACGTATACTAAATTACCTAAAATAATAAAACAGCTGAATAAAACAGTTACATGGTTTGATATTTTCAAGCAAATTAGTTTAATAGTTTCGATTAAACTGGTTCTAGAAAATTCAGCTTAATTAAACCGAATAGTTTGGTTACTTAGAATAATTAAAGAGTGTATAGTTTGTAATGGCAATTTTCTAGAACAACCGTTTCTCACGTTCTCTCAGTGCAGAGACTGAAAGCAAAAACAACCTATTCAGCCACGAATAACTATGGGCATAAGGGAAATTGAGATTAAAGGAAGTATCGGTGTATACATCCGTAACTAAGAGCAAATACCTCTTCGGATACCGAAATCATGTTACTCAAACGACAAACGTTTTCTAAGCTCCGGGATACCTCAATTTGATAGCGCCCAGTATATTCGCGTTTAACAAACAATTTCCAGACGGTCTTCCGTGTTCACCGACAGTCTGCCAACAACCGGATAATGTCCGATCATCCGTGCGAAACCCTTGTCAGCTAATTGATTGATGATTAAAGGACTGACTGTGTGAGTAAAAGCCCTTTTTCCCTTTTTAGGGAGGTGTTGTTTAGGAAACGTCAGATGGGTTGGTTTTGGGAGGCGTAATCGACCATTCTATGTTTGTTGTTAATTTTCACGTCTCCTTCAAGTTTTATAATTGTTCTAGGGCAAAATATCAATACCTCGAAAAATAGGATATGACGGTTTTAAGTAGAATTGCTCTTGCTTTAACATATCGATACTCTTTCTTGTAGAAATCATTGACGTACCGAATTATTTCCCACCCCATTTGCTGAGGAAGTATTGTAATGCGACAAGTCTTGGAATGCGACCGACAGGTATGCGCTTGGTCGGCTGAAAAGATTTTTGTTTTGAGGGTAAACGTACGGGAAATCGTTCACGTCTGAAATATACTAAGTGACATATAAATCCGAACACCCAGTTTCAATGGTTTTCTTTTAATAAAAGTTGGTGAATGTATTTATCTTGCTGTAAGTAACAAGTGAAAAAATTTTCATGAATTGCATGGTTTGCAGAACACGGAAGACCTATTGGCATGCGAGGTGTTTACCGATGAATGAGAAGTTTTGGCTTGTTTTCAAACCGGCCACACTGGGTCCTCCCTTTAACTCGAGAACACCGACGTTATCGCCTTGAGTGGTGCAGACAACGGTCACTCTGGGATCAGGAATGGAACAGTATTGTCTTTAGTGACGAGTCTCAATTTTGTTTAGGCATGCACGATGGTCGTGCCAGGGTTAGAAGGCGACGTGGTGAAAGGAGGAATCCACACTTTTTTGTTGAAAGACATGTTCATCACACTGTTGGAGTTATGGTTTGGGGTGCTATAGCTTATGGTTCCAGGTCACCTTTAATCTTCATCAGAGGTAACATGAACGCGCAGCGTTATATCCACGAAGTTCTAGAACCCCATCTTTTACCCTATCTTGACAAACTGGCAGATCCAACTTTCCAACAAGATAATGCCCGACCACATGTTGCAAGAGTCACAATAGATTTCTTTCAACATAATGATGTCACATTGTTACCATGGCCACCAAGATCTCCCGACTTATCCCCAATTGAGCACGTGTGGGATATGATGTGTAGGAGATTGCTTAATTTGCAACGTCCTCCTCAGACTCTAGAAGCACTTCGAGATGAGTTGGTGGTTGCCTGGAATGAGATACCACAGGAGGACATTAACCACCTGATCAAAAGCATGCCTAGGCGCGTTGGAGAATGCGTAGCACATCAGGGTGCATCCACACATTATGAAAGGTCAAAGGGCTTTAAAGCAGTGCAATCATTTTGAAATGTTTATCATTTACTTATTAGGCTTCATTAAGTACTTATACAAAATTTTATTAAAATAAAACCATTTAAACTGGGTGTTCGGATTTATATGTCACTTAGTATACGTCCAATACATGGAAGTGTTTTAATTTAGTAACATCAAAAATTTGTGATACATGTTCCTCCATCCCCCCATAACCACCCACCCTCCAATTTTTTTATCCCTAAAGAATTTTTCCAAATTATCAGGATTCCCTGAAATGCCAAAGACCGTTTGAACGATTTTATTTTCTTTTCGTTTTCGAAATAGTAGTAACCTTGAAAAACTTGATCCATATTCGACTGGTGCTTTCCAAGTTGTAGACGGGCTAGGTTAGTGGACACAGACCGACAGACAGATAGACCGACGATAATGAGTGACATGGCTTTTAGTGATATGCATGTCATATCCAAAAAAACACCTCATTTTCGAAATTTTTCGCGATTGCTACATTTTTCTCGGTAGTACACATTGAGAGGACCTAGAATTTGAAAAAACTGGATATAACACAAGAAATTCATTGCAAGGCGAAGCTAAGCGATGCGATACTGAGCCAGGCGATGCGATACGATGCGTAGCGATACGATGAGGCCCTCCTCATCCCTATGCACAGCGACGCAAATCGATGCGATGCGATGCAAAGCAGTGCGATGCGATGCAAAGCGGTGCGATGCGATGCGAAAAGATGAAAAGCGATGCGAAACCATGCGACGCGATACGACAGGTGTGGCTTGAAATACTTTTCCAGTTGCAGGCGCAAATCTAGGGGGAAATCTATGATGGGTTTTAAAATTAATGCATAAAGTCTATATAAACATGGGTCGAAAAATGCGTGGCTTCCGAAAAACAGGGTGTTTAAATTTGCTTTCTAAAATAGTTCTTTTCAAATATTTCCAACAATATGTGATGTATAACAGTGAAAATTGGTATACATGGGTTTTTTAGTACGACACAACGAACCATGGGCATAGTTTTACTGTAGCCGCTAGAGGGCGCTCTCTACTGTACCTGTAGTGCATTAAAATGACCGACAATGTTTTCTTAGTGCAATTTTTTGCTTTTTGAATAAAAAACTGATTCTTCCCACTTTTCAACATAAAAAAGCTCTCTTGTAAATTTTCGTTATAGTCAGCCGTTTTTGAGATATTTCGATTTTTAAGGTTCGATGCATTTTTAATTATTTATGATAAAATGACGTTAAAAAGTCAGTATCTCGATAATTTTTAGAAGTAGGCTGTGCCTGCACATATTTTTGAAATTGAAAGCAGAATAAGGTTAAACGTCAATTAGTTGACAGTTAGTTTTGTTGTCTGTTGAAACCTGAAACGTTTTTTTGCAATCGTGAATACACGAAATTTAGTTTCTTTTACCTGTTTTTTTTTTGTAAGTTTTATAAAAATGCCATTTTTATTCTCCAATCAAGGGTTAGCGGATGTTCATTTTGTGTATGGCTTTGTAAATGGAAACGCAGCAGAAGCAGCCAGAGAATACGCACGAAGATTTGTAAGAGTGCATCGCCAAATAATTGAAAATGGTTTTGGAAATCTCCAAAGGGATCAAAATACGACGTTCGTCAGCGCAGATTTATACGTTTGATTCTGCGTGAGTTTGATAGAGATCCGACCACAAGTGTTAGGAGAGTTTTTGGTGCCTTGGGAATTTCAGCAAGCCATGTTCACCGTGTTCTTATAAATGACCATATACGTCCTTACCATTTGCAACCTGTGCAAGGACTACAGCCAGGGGTCGGAGAACGAAGAATCACATATTGTCAGTGGATTCTTGATAGAACTGATAATAATAGGGAGTTTTTAAATAACGTTTTATGGACCGATGAGTCATGCTTCACTAGACGTGGAGTGGTAAATTTTCATAATCAACATATTTGGTCGCATGAAAATCCGCATGCAGTTCGGGAAAGAAATTTTCAGCATGAATTTAGTGTGAACGTGTGGATTGGTATCTACCGTAATCGACTATTTGGACCCTATCTTTTGCCTGCAAGGTTAAATGCTGCGACCTTCTTGGAATTTTTGAAGGCTGAACATGCAAATATGTTGGATGATGTTATGTTAGATTTAAGAAGATTGGCCTGGTTCCAGCTTGATGGTTGTCCAGCTCATTATTCCAGAATAGAAACTGGCTGGAGGAAAATTATCCAGAAAGATGGATCGGCCGTGGAGGACCAGTCGCCTGGCCTCCACGATCCCCTGACCTAAATCCATTAGATTTCTTTGTGTAGGGATTTCTAAAAGAAAAAATGTAACGTAACCACAAGAGATATGCTAATAGACAGAATCAGGAATGCATGTGACGAAATAAGGCCTTATTTGAATAATGCTATACCAGGTTCGATCACTCGTAGATGTGAATTGTGTATTGAACAATTGGGTTTAGATTTCGAGCAACTACTTTAGATTTTGTATGTTTTGTCCTAACTATCCAATAGCATTTTAGTTGTAAATAATTAATTTAATTTGTTAAAAATATTGGACAATTAAACAAATTAATATTCTGTTTTAGGAATTATTGCTGTATTTAAAAACATAATCTAAACGATCATCTTAATTACTTGTAATGCCCAAATCGAAAATGTAAAAAAATATTATTTTCCCATAAATAATTAAAAATACATCGAACCTTAAAAATCAAAATATCTCAAAAACGGCTAACTATAACGAAAATTCACAAGAGAGCTTTTTTATGTTGAAAAGTGCGAAGAATCAGTTTTTTTATTCAAAAAGCAAAAAATTGCACTAAGAAAAATCGGTCATTTTAGTACACTACAGGTACAGTAGAGAGCGCCCTCTAGCGGCTACAGTAAAACTATACCCATGGTTCATTTTGTCATACCAAAAAAACCCTTGTATACCAACTTTTACTGTTATACATCAAATATTGTTCGAAATATTTAAAAAAAACTATTTTAGAAAGTAAATTTAAACACCCTGTATTTCGGAAGCCACGCATTTCTCGACCCATGTTTATATAGACTTTATGCATTAATTTTAAAAGTTCTATCGGATCTTAAAGTTATGCAACAATAAACTGAAACACCCTGTATACAAGGGTAATTTGCATATTTATTACCAAAATGTTTCATATTTATCTTTATCAGTTACTCCCTCCCTCAATCCTCCACAAGTTGAAGACATCGTCTGTGATATACATATATCAAAGCGTCTATTTAAGAGCAGTATTTTTATTTCTAACTCACTCCGTAAATATGCAGATTTCGTGGTAAAAATATTGAACACATGTTTGCAACGGCTTGTGATTGCAAGACCAAAGAAAATCGAGGCCTCCGCAATAATACCTTTTCGGTTTTAGTTTTCATTACGTCGAGCATACCCCTAAAAATGTACCGCATCACAATAACTAGCTTGTTAAAGTTTTCCCCGCAATTTTCAAGAAACTTCAAAGGGTGCTGTTCTTTTCTCTATTTCTAAAGCAACCGAATTTTTGCGATAAGTGCACAGCTGCCATAGGCGTCCAACATTTCATTTGATATGGGTACTACTTCAGTTGAAAAAACTTCCCACCACGGACTTATCGAAACCTTTTGTTTAAAAGAAAAAACAACGAGACAAGTCAAAAGATTTGTCAAGGTGGACAACTTTTTAACCAAAAACTACTTCTCCCCGTTTCAACCTCGGCCTCCCAGGGCCATTCCCTTAAACATTTTAAATGACAAGGGGTATCGAGCGATAGCTTGTTTGAAGGGTTTTTCGCAGTCTGTTATTTTGACGTTTGATTTTTGAAAATGACTCAATACGTGTTCAAAATGTTTTTGTTTGCTATCTCAACAAATTAAGATAAAGATTTTCCTAGTTTTTTTGTTTTGAAAAAGAATCGACCTATTTTAAAAAATTAAACATCAAAATAAAGAACTTTGAAAGACGTTTTAAATAAGGTATTACTCGATATCCTTTTTTATTTAAAATTTTCAAGGGGAAGACCCTGAGGGGTAAAAGTTGAAAAGGGGCTAAGTAGTTTTTCGTTAAAAAGTTGCACCCCTTGACAAATCTTTTGACATGTCTCGGCGTTTTTTCTTTCAATCAGTCGTTTTTGATAAATCCGTGGTGTGAAATGAACACCCTGTATATTGTTGTGGCGTTATACATATGTAAGGCTACCAATCATGCTAATGCTGCGTCAGTAACATGGATAAGCATTATCAAAAAATTGTCTCCTCACTTCAAAATAGGTTCTAAAACCACAGCACTGTTACAGTTTTAACTGATATTTGTGATGACTGAACGCTATTGATGCTTCTTGTATAACAATAGCTGTATTCGATGATTTAAGCGAAGCGTTTACCAGTTTGAACCATAGAATGCTTATAGCAAAGTTACATTACTATGGTTTCTCTCACGAATCAGTTACCTGGTTCCAGAGCAACTAATTGGGCGCGTACTGAGGGTAATTCTTCACTTCAGTGCATATCGCAAATATACTAAGTGACATATAAATCCGAACACCCAGTTTAAATGGTTTTATTTTAATAAAATTTTGTATAAGTACTTAATGAAGCATAATAGGTAAATGATAAAAATTTCAAAATGATTGCACTGCTTTAAAGCCCTTTGACCTTTAATAATGTGTGGATGCACCTTGATGTGCCACGCATTCTCCAACGTGCCTAGGCATGTTTCTGATCAGGTGGTCAATGTCCTCCTGTGGTATCTCATTCCAGGTATCTACCAACTCCTCTCGAAGTGCTTCTAGAGTCTGAGGAGGACGTTGCAAATTGAGCAATCTCCTACCCATCATATCCCACACGTGCTCAATTGGGGATAAGTCGGGAGATATTGGTGGCCATGGTAACAATGTGACATCATTATGGTGAAAAAAGTCTATTGTGACTCTTGCAACATGTGGTCGGGCATTATCTTGTTGGAAAGTTGGATCTGCCAAGGTGCCAAGATAGGGTAAAAGATGGAGTTCTAGAACTTCGTGGATATAACGCTGCGCGTTCATGTTACCTCTGATGAACATTAAAGGTGACCTGGAACCATAAGCTATAGCACCCCAAACCATAACTCCAACAGTGTGATGAACATGTCTTTCAACAAAAAACTGTGTATTCCTCCCTTCACCACGTCGCCTTCTAACCCTGGCACGACCATCGTGCATGCCTAAACAAAATCGAGACTCGTCACTAAAGACAATACTGTTCCATTCCTGATCCCAGAGTGATCGTTGTCTGCACCACTCAAGGCGATTACGTCGGTGTTCTCGAGTTAAAGGGAGGACCCAGTGTGGCCGGTATGAAAACAAGCCAAAACTTCTCATTCGTCGGTAAACACTTCGCATGCCAATAGGTCTTCCGTGTTCTGCAAACCATTCATTTGCAATGGATCTAGTAGTGGAGAAACGGTCCCTTAAGGCCAATAATCTTAGGCGGCGATCTTCACGGTCTGTTGTTCTACGGCGGCGTCAATTGCCCCTTGCTCTTTGCGTACGGCCTTCTCGAAGCCATGCCTGACAACACCTAACCACAGTGTCTACACTTCTTTGCACTCTAACTGCAATTGCCGAAAAGAAAGTCCAGCTTCCCGAAGTCCCTATCAAACTCACCAAGTTGACGAAGTTGTACAGCTCTCCGTACTGTAGGCATCGTAACCGATCGTAAAGGATGTCAAGAACCAAAATCCGCCAACGTTGATTCTTTACTGCGGCTGAAATATTCATTTTTAGAGCGTTAGTGAATTAAAAAAAAGCAGTATAAAAACCGGAATGTCCAGCTGATAAGGCTGAAAATTTTTTCACTTGTTATTTACAGTAAGATAAATACATTCACCAACTTTTATTAAAATAAAACCATTTAAACTGGGTGTTCGGGTTTATATGCCACTCAGTATACTTCATTTCTTACTTTAAAATGAAATATTAGGATGTAACTTTTACGAAAATATCATTTTTTCTTTAAGCGACAGTTTGCTTGCTATTTTATAGAACTTCGAATTTGCATTTTTGGTGGTAATACTCTAGAATAGAATACTGTTTTATATGCTGTCTATTTTTACTTTATGTACAAAAGAATATAACATACACTGTATAGTACTAAGGAAAATATAGAAGTGAAACTGTAATAAATCGTTGTTTTTTGCAAAGAAAGGTTCAAAACCAGACGTGTTATTACACGTTAGCTTATTGGCTTAAGTAACAGATCAAAATACATACGTAAATGATGGCATTTACTTGGTAAACTGGGTAGAGGTGTTCTTTATCCATTTTTTTTCGCGTATTTTCAATGAGATCAAAGGTTTTACGTTTATAAGAAATATTTGAAAGTACAAACAATTCTCAATGACCAATTTTATAATGCTCATTTCTTGACAGATAAGACAAATGAGATAACCGAAGTACTTTTGTAAAGAGCATAAGGCATTCTTCAAAAAAGTCTCTTTAGCTAACGCTATCGATGGGCACAATGTGGACATGACAATCCTGGGCCCGCTGCACATTTTTGCGCTAGTATATCATTAAAAATTTGACAAACCAAATTAAGGTATACTACTATCCATGATTTGGCAACATCGCAACTAGATGGAGAGAATATGACAGTGATGGTGGTGTAGCGATGGGAATAATTATGTGAGATAAAAAGGAATGACTACTTAACAATGAACTATTTTCATCATTAAAATAATACAAAATTGCATTATTGCGATGAACAGTATCACAGTAACTTACAGTGTATGTTATATTCATATAATTTTGAACAATCTTTTGTATAAACAAGAAGAAAACAGCTTATAAAGCAGTATTCTATACCACAGTATTAGCACCAAAAATGCAACTTTGAAGTTCTCTAAAATAGCAAGCAGAGGGTTCCCTTTAAAATAAGAAATGAAATACTTGCGATATACGCTAAAGTATAGTTCAGCTGGAACTGGGTAAATGTGTACCTCAGGGTTCCACTTTGGGTCCGATTTTGTTCACGTTGTATGTCTCAGGCCTAGTTAACTTCATCAAGTTCTGTAGTGTGCATATGCTGACGATACTCAGATTTAGTTATCATTTACTTCCTCTATGTGTATCGAAGTAAACAGAATGTTAGATGATTTATGCAAATAGTCCGCGAATCACGGCATATGTATTACTTCCAAAAAGTCTCCTGTCATTACGTAACTAAAGAATCTAAGTATTGGAAATGAACAGTACGCGACCTAGGGAACATATCACAAAGATCATTCAGAACTCTTACGCGAAACTTAAAACGCTTTCTCTTATACAAACGCCCCCATTCTAGCAAATCATGAGACATCTAAAACTACGACATTCTTGGGAATAGAAATGGATGCAAAGCTCAGTTGGCAACAACACATGGACAGTGTGTGTAAAAAGTTGAACCAATCATATTATGCGATTCTTAAGCTCAAGTTTTGCTTATCAGACTCAGGTTTACTAGATGTATATTGTGCTCTCGCCCACTCACATTTATCAAGAAAAAAATCATAATTTGGGGGCAATCAATTTCAATTTCTAGATCATTTGTTCAATAGAAGAGAATAATCAGATTGATATTCAGCATTCGTAGAAGAGAATCCTGCAAAGAAATCTTCAGAAGTCAAAACATCATGACTCTACCAAGCATTCACATTTATAAGTCCGGCCTTTTCACACATACAAAAAAAAATTATACAAAACAAAAACACCAACACACATTATAATACAAGGAGAGTTAAGAGTCGGAGCATTCCAAAACACACACACTAGCGCTGTTTGGAAAGTCACCACAATACAGCCGCATTAGAATACATGTATATAACAAACTTCCAGCTAACCTCATGAACGTCAGTAGTATTGCTAGTTTTAAAGGTCGACTACTAAAATTACACTGATCAACAGCCAAAAATATTACTATTTTTAATGAGCTAAAACCGGAATGAAACTTATTTTTTCAATATTAGTTCAAGTTTTAGAGATACGGTAATTATATGTGTTCCTGCTGTGACAGTGTTAATATACTGTAATTCACAAGAATGCACGTGCTACATTCTTATATTCGGCAAGGGAAGATGATCTAATCGGCATGATTGTGTTACGTTATACATACGTGTACATTATATTGTTTCATATTAGCTATTTTTTCCTCAGTTGGCTGACAGCGTTCATGCAAGATGTCTCGAAAGTGTGTAAACAATCCAGATCAGTTTTGTTACGTGTGTGGTGATGTGACTTTTGCGTCTCAGAGACGGTCTATTACTCCACTAATAACAAAGGCATATCAGCTTTATTTCGGTTGTAAACTAGGTGATCAAGACAAACAGTGGGCACCCCACATCTGCTGTAATACATGTGCTTCAAGTCTGAGGAGCTGGTTAAATGGCAAAAAACGGTCTATGCGCTTTGTGGTCCCAATGGTTTGGAGAGAGCCTACCAATCATATTAATGATTGTTACTTTTGCATGGTAGCTTGTGTTGGATAAGCCACAGGTATGTCCAAGAAAAAAAATTCGGTTATTAACTACCCAAACATACCATCTGCGATGAGACCTGTGCCTCACAGTGACGAAAATCCTATTCCAAAACCCCCAGAATCCTACACTTGCGAATCAGAAAACGAATCAGATCATGGCGATCGAGTGACTCGTCAGGAAGAAGATATGCCATCAACGTCAAGAGATCCTGATTTTATACCGAGCACGTCATGCCACCAACCGCACAAAATAACACAGTCAGAATTAAATGATCTTGTAAGAGACTTAGAACTTCCAAAATGTAAGGCAAAGTTACTTGGATCAAGACTGCAGCAGTGGAGCTTGTTAGAAGACGATGTTTCGGTATGTGTTTTTCGTAAACGCCACAAAGACTTAGAACCATTTTTCAATATGGAGAATAACTTGGTTTTCTGCAGTAACATTAACCGCTTACTGGCGGCTTTAAATATAAACTATAACCCAGAAGAATGGAGATTGTTTATAGACAGTTCAACATTGAGTTTAAAGGCAGTGTTATTGCATATTGGAAATATTTTACCATCTCTTCCTGTAGGGTATGCAGTTCACATGAAAGAATCATATGACAATATGAAGTACCTATTGACATGCATAAAATACGATGAGCACCAATGGCATATTTATGGCGATTTGCAAGTTGTTGCACTTTTACTTGGGCTGCAGCTAGGCTACACAAAGTTTTGCTGTTTTTTGTGTGAATGGAACAGTCGGGCAAAGGCACTTCATTACACCAGACAAAACTGGCCTGTTCGTCAATTCCTAGAGCTAGGTCAAAAAAATGTTTAGCATATGCCATTAGTAGATTCGAAAAAAATTTTATTACCACCACTGCATATCAAGTTGGGCCTAATGAAAAACTTTGTCAAGGCATTAGATAGAGATGGGTCAGCTTTTCAATACCTGCGTCAGAAATTTCCAAGACTAAGTGAGGCAAAGGTTAAAGAAGGTATTTTTGTTGGGCCACAGATTCGAAATATTTTGAAAGATACACAGTTTGAAAACACTTTAACAGGTATTGAAAAAACTGCTTGGAATGATTTCCGTCCGGTGGTCACTAATTTCTTGGGAAATAGAAAAGCTGACAACTATAAAACCCTTGTCAAAAATATGCTGTCATCGTATCAAAAGATGGGCTGCAATATGTCTCTTAAGATACATTTCCTACACTCACACCTGGACTTTTTTCTTGACAATTGCGGAGCCGTAAGTGATGAGCACGGCGAACGTTTTCATCAGGATATTTCAATAGTGGAAAAAAGGTACCACGGAAAGTGGAATCCTTCCATGCTTGCAGACTACTGTTGGACTCTTGGTAGAGATGCTCCAGAAACGATCCATAAAAGAACAGCAAAAATACAGCGCATATAGTAATTCCTATAAGTATATGAATCTTGTTACTTTTTTTAATATATCCTTAAAAATGAAAAGTTTTTTTTCTGAACCGCAACTAATTTTTTTATTTCATTGTCATTTTTGGATTCAGCGCCCCAAAATTAACAAAGAAGTGCACTTTTCCCACAAGATACAATTAAAAAACTAAAATTTGTTGTCCAGTGATTTGTGTTTGATAAGAAAAAAACTAAGATTTCAATAGTTGGGCCAACTGAAGTGGGAAGCGGCTCGTATGTCGCTCTATCTTAACAGTGACAAAGCCAAAAATAAAATTAGACTTTCTGATTCTCTGGTTTTAGGTAAAATACATTATCGGACACATGCTGATACGTACAAGATTTAAAATAGTTGTGTTAGCTATTATCTAGGTATGGCAAGAAGGGAGACCATGGATACGATCAAGTTTCCAACTCTCATCTCTTCGGAGACGCCCCCACTGTATTGCCTTTGGTACACAAACATCTTTTATTCTGTTTCGTCGACTATGAGCTGGCAGGAGAGAGTAAAACTTGGTCTCGCCGCCTTTCAGCCGCGCCGGGACGACGCCGACGCTAGTTATAAATTATGAGCAGTCGGTTCCTAATCGGAAAAACGAATGTGTGCTGAAAGGATATCCCCGCAGGATTTCGCTCTAGCAGGAAGAGTACATACGGACTTGGAAAGTGAAATGCCCACATCGATAATGTGGAACTTTCGCTTAGTTTAGCCACGTGTCATACGGACTTGGCTTCTATAATAGTCTTTAGAATGAAAGATGGAATCAAGTGGCTTGTACAGCGGTCAACTAAGAATGCGTGGTACCGTATCTGGGAACATGTCTCAGACTCAACCTACAACCAGAGAAGATATAAAAAACCAGATTCGTAATGCAATACGTGACCTATCGAGAGCCGAGCTGCAGTTTTGTCTACCTATGAGAGGCTTCAGGAATACATAGAGCGTGACGTCAGCATTTCGAGCATTTACGGGGGTTACTCAATTAGTTTAAAAAAATAAAAACATAATGCATTTTTGAATGAAAATTTCTTTAGCCTGTATTTTAGGTTAGGAACAAGAATCGAGATGCGATTTTCAAAAGCTTGGTTGGATGTCATTTAGCTACTTTTTCGTACAAAAAATTATACCATATTTTTCTGAAAAAATTAACCATTTCTGCCGGAATGTCGAAACACGCGCCCTAGCGGCTACATGTGAAACTAACAAGTATTATAACATTTGTAGCCCAAGAATATCTCTTTTCAAATAGCCCAAGTTTGTTAAAATCGGCTCGCCGCTACGAATATACAGGATGTTCTTTACGGAAACCTTTGTATATTCCCCTCCACATTATCTTTAGAGATACAACAAAAGTTTTCAAACAAAAAATGTTCAAACTATCCTCGAACTTAAAGATGAGGTATTTTTTTGTTAGGTTATTTTAGCGAAATTCGCATAAACAGGCCATTTCAGAAACTTGTAAATGTTTTCCTTTTAGGTGTTTTAAATATAACCGCAAGCCTCTACGATAGAAGGTACGAGGGATGTCTTTTATGTTTTGCATATGGAAATAAAACAATACGGTAGGTAGTTTTAAATGACTTTATTGTTTTTCGAAGTAATCTCCACGAAGATTAATACACATCTGCATGCGCTAGAACCAATTTTCGAAGCACTCGGAATTGCATTTGAAACGATTGATAGAGATATTTTTTTGAGTAAATTGAAGGCATATGGTATAACAGGAAGTGTTTTACATTGGTTTAGAAATTATTTGTCTAAAAGGATGCAAGTTACAAAAGTTAATGACACCATTTCATCAAAAATTGAGAATACGTTGGGTGTTCCACAGGGCAGTATCGTGGGACCACTTCTTTTTATTTTATACATAAATGATTTACCTGCCATAGTCAAAAAGTGCAAAATTCAGATTTTCGCCGATGACACTATGATTTATATAAGTACAAAAAATATTCAGTCTGGTATCTCTTATATAAATGAAGACTGGAAACTAGTCTCAAAATGGTTAGCATCTAACACTAAAATTAAATACAAGTAAAACGAAAGCCTTAATCGGAAAAAAAATGTACGAATGGTCAACTAAATATTGATGGTGAAGATATTGAATTCGTAGAAAATTTTAAATACCTGGGGGTTTTTGTTGACTCTCGATTAATTTTTGATATTCATTATGAAAAAGCTATAAATGAGATTAGTAGTAAAGTGGGATATTTATCGAGAGTTTCTGGATGTCTGAGTTCATATAGCAGAAAAATTATCTATAGTCAACGCCAAACAAAGTGGCGTGCACGTCATCAAGGTGGGTGTGTTGAAAAATTTACATTGTTGCCAAACTTTTTGTAAAATAATAAAATTTATTATTTACATATCTAGGTTTATAAGCAATATTAACCTCAAATGAGAACAAAAATAATAGAATAATAAAATTATAGATCTGTACTTGCATAATCATTAAGTATGACAATTATTGATCAGATGACACTATGAAACTACCATATTTAATTGATAGCTTAAAGGTACTGAATAAAAATCCAAATGGGGTCCTCCAAATTTTATGCATGGTATTTATTTTACAGAATTCATACAGAAAAATGCATTCTAAAATTAGGTAAGCTACTGGTGTAAGCTTTTTCTGTACAATAAAGTTAGTCGGAGTTTCTTTCTTCAGCGCTGTCTGAATCTGAATCTTCATCACTCTCAAAGTTGATTATTAAAGGTTCGATGTCTGGTCGATCAAAAATTCGTTCTCTTTCATACCATTTAAAAATTTCTTGCTCAGTATGTCGAACACTATTTTTCCACATGTCTGGGGTAACCGTTTGTAGAGCCTCGTTCCACATATCCAAACAGTCTTTTTCACTGTTACCATCTCTACCAATATGTCTGTTATAGTAACCTTTTGCTATGCCCCAAATTAACTCAATAGGGTTAAATATACAATGGTAAGGAGGCAGACGAAGAACTTTGTGCCCATGTTGTTCCGCCAATTCATCAATCACGTATATTTTAGGTGGTTCGTTTCTAAAAAAGCAGTTATTTTAAGAATAGGAATAAACAAAAGAAATATAAACTGTCGACCAAAATATATATAATTAAGAAGCATTATGTACCGAGCAACAATACTCAATAGCTCTGTTTTAAACATTGTGTTTAAAAATGGTATGTTTTGATTTGTCAACCAGTCTTGGATATTTTTTTTTGTCCATGCATTGTTGGGCACTTTGTTCAATATCATGCTGTGATAAGGGGCGTTATCCAGTATAATCATAGATGGACTCTCCAATTTTTCTAATAACTGATGTTGAAACCATTTCAAAAAATTGTCCTGGTTCATCTCTCCATGGTAATCGCTCAATTTTGTTTTCGAAGAAAATATCGCTTCATTACCCTCAATAAACCCATTTTCATTTCCAGCATGTAATATAATGTATCTAAAATATATTAGTTTTAAATTTTATAGTGCAAATTGTGTAAAAGTACATACCTTTTACCATCTGTTTTAATAGCTTTCACGCTTTTTTGGTTTCCATTTTGCCAAGAGCGACCTATGGTCCCATTTTGAAATATCCAAGTTTCATCGAGGAAGACAAACTGGTATAAGGCCTCAACCTTGGCTTGATTGTATTGCCTTAGAAATTCCACCCTTTTCAAAGCTATACTTGGTAGTTCCATGAGCCCTCGTCGCGGATTGTCCTTAAGCCACTTAAATCCAAGATCTCTAAGCAACCGCCTTAAAGACGTGGCACTACCATCAAATAATGCCCTATCTCTTAATCGAGACCATAAAGTTTGTATCGTAACTTGTTCTTCTGAAACCATGTGTAATATGACATTATAATTTAGTTAACAAATTAATGCAAATTTCTGATAAGTTATTATAATAAGATCTTACTTTTGTGATACATATTATAGATCACTTCTCGAATGGCACTTGTATCCAATGTCGCTGTGTTGGTTACACGTTTAATATAACTCCGCTTTTTCTTGGGCGATTCTAAATTTGCATCACCTTTCACACCCTCGGAAATACGACTAACTGTCCTTAAACTAATTTTTAAAGCAGCAGCAACACGCTACAAAAAATGAAATAAAATTTCACTATTATTAATATACATTACATATAATTATTAGTAACCTACCTCTTGAACAGCATTTAAAGGCAACAAAGGCCCGTTGTTGTCCCTTTCTTGCTCAAAGTAGTGCATTAACGAGGCCACGAGTTCCTTACACCGACTATTTAACTGTTTGGGCATCTTTATATACCAAAATTGCCTTTATCTACTCGTAAAATGAATAATTTTGTTTTGAAACAAACAGTTGTTGATTTACAGTATGCGGGGCCAAAGGATTTATAAAGATTTGAAATGCCACAAATTGATTCAGTGTCAAAATTAATACAAATGTCAGTTCCCAGTTTAAATAAGTTTCAAGGTGACAATGTGTCAACGCTGCGAAATCGGTTTAGTGCGTTTACATGTCGATAAGTGATTGGAGCGTTTGCAAAACATTTTATTTCGCATAATCCGTCTAAATTTATCAGAAAGCAACTTATGTGATATTTTAATAACAATGTTTATATGACTATTAACCATAATAAGAGAGCAATGACCATTTTACAATTTATATATCACATTAATATGAAACTGCAATAGAGCAATTGTTTGTGATAGAAACCTAGGCATTAGGTCGGGGAATTTTTATCGTGATGACGTGCACGCCACTTTGTTTGGCGTTGACTATATAATACCATCATTCTTCCAAATTTCTTGTACTGTTCGACTATTCTATATTTAGCAAATAATTCCATTTTTGAAAGACTGCAAATTTTACAAAATAAGTGCTTGCGAATAATACTAAATAAAGATATATATACTACAATTAGGCAATTGCTTAGCAAATTAAAATGGCTCAATGTAAAAAATTTCATCAAATAACTTGTAATGATATTCATTTATAAAGTAAAAAATAATGTATTTCCATCAAGTCTAACTAATTTAATATCATCAAAAGTCGACCATCATTTACATAATACCAGAAATAAAGATGACTTCCATTTAATGACCAAAAATTATCACATATGCTACAAATCTGTATTCCATCAAGGGTTGATTGAATATAATAAATTATACTCAGAGACAGAAGACAGTAAATCTACGATTCGTCACCACTAACAATGCTCTACACATCTTTTGAGTTTCCGGAATTGAAACGATCAAGCATTTTTTGACACCAATTAACCCTGGCTGCTTTCTGCTCTTCAGTCAACAGGTGGGGTATCCAACGAGAAACTAATTCTCTTACTCCTAATTCTGAATGTAAAATTTTTTGAATTGAGGTCTTTGAGATCTTCAAGGACGCCTCAATCTCGCGATATATCACATGTCTATCTTCAATGATGAGTTTGCGCACAGCATCGACGTTATCCTGGGTGACTGCCGTTTTTGGTGCACCCACCCTGGGATCGTCGCTAAGACTCACCCGTCCACGTTTGAATTCTCCATACGAACGGGATATTGTCGACTGATGTGGCGCTTCGTTGCCGAAAACAGACAGTAGCTCAGCAAGGCTTTCTTGTTGGGATATTTGTCTCTGAAAGTTGTAATAAATTATGGCGCAAAAATGTTGAGTTCCATTTTTCTAATGACTTGGTGACACTTAAAAATTCACTGCACGTGTTGTTGTGAAACTTTGAAATTAAGCTTACTAAAGAGTGAGGTTAAGATTCAGTACTGACGTTCGATCCGCGCGGCCTACTATGTTTCTATATGCATAACTTAAAAAACATCCCTCGTACTCATATGCAGTACCTAGGATTCTTAGTTGTCCACCCTGTACAGTCTCATCGCAGCATTACAGTCCAGCAGGCAAGGTATCACCATCTTAGCAAGCTTAGACGGGCAGAACTTTCCGGTACACCTATCACTTATAGATTGTTAGTACTCCCATCTTCTTAGCACCAAAATTGCATAAAATCAGTGTTACTATACTTTATGTTTCAGGCGTGCTGAGCGAACTTCATTATTCTGTTCGTTTTTCCAAATCAAGCCTTTCTCTATATACGTAGTAAGAGCTATCCAGTAGCGTTCCAGGAGAAACCTTTCCTAATTTCATCAGTGTCATCCAAGTTTTAACTTCCATCCACTCTTCCTAAATCATTTATACCAGTCGCGGTACTCGGTATTTTGACTTCGCTGTTCATTCATGAAAGAGAAGTATACATTAAAACACCGCGCCCTGGAAATCAACATCGATAAAGCGAATCTGAACGTTTGAAATATTCAAACCTCATTGAAAATTCATCGCGTGCACTTGGGACTGACTGTTGCGAAACGAATTTCATTCCCAAAATTGTCGTTTCGCGAGTCGGAAAATTCTGTCGAGATTTCATAATAGGAGCTAGTCTAACCGAAGATGAGTTTAGAAGAACGTGGATTCAACAGGATGGATGTCCTGCTCACAACACTAGAGGAGTTTGATGAAAGAATAATTTTATTAAATGGTTCAATATCTTGGCCTTCCAGATCCCCTGACCTTTCACCCTTGGATTTCCACAAAGAAAGAGGTCTATCAATTTGATTCTTCTATTGAAATCCTGGGGCAAAGAATTTTGAGCACAGTTAGGAACATTAACAGAAATATATACATTAGCTAAGGTTGTATGAAGAACAGTCACCAATTGCCAAAAATGTATGGACGCAAATGGACGTTATTTTGCAAATCTGTAAGCTAATACCCACTGAAATAATCAGATTTTACAGTACAATTTTGTAAAATGTTTGTTTGTTCAAGTGTTAAATGAACTTAGGACGATTTGTCTGTCTTGTTTTTTTAACATACTCACAGTTGGGAATCTGTCCCAAAACATTTGACTTGTTCAAAAGTCGATATTAACGTTAATATTCTATTGAAAGTTCAACGCGTTCATGTGTTTTTTATGCCTCACTCATTAATGTTATTTTCTGACGAATAAATCATGGCCTCCTTAGAAAAAAACTAATACATAACATTACGTTTGATGATATTTCGGTGATACTTTATGCACTTCACTAGACTGGAAATTTTACGCTCTTTTCAGAAATAAAAAAATTCAATCTGGCGGCCATAAGAAAAATGGAAGTCGAGGCGGGTTGCTGAAAAAAAGGCGATTGAGATATGTCATACACGCTATTTTATTTTTTTTGAAAAACCGTTTTGAATTTACTGGCTAAAAACAAACTCCGCCATTTTCGGTCTGGGCCGATATTTTCAAAACCAATTGACCGATCATAAATCTGAAGCAGCTATCGGAAGCACTAAGTTTCCTCTAAAACTTTCCCCGTTTAGGTATAAAAAGAGCCTACATGTATCCCTGTATAGAGAAGCGAATCTGGGACACACTGTATATTAGATCCATTACTTCACAAACGCTTTCTGATCCGTAAACTTCAATACACGGGGCAATTGACAATATCTTCATGCTTTACAGTGCCAGCGGTGGCAAACAGCTTTGCATAACCGACAACGAGCAATAGTATGTATACTAAGTGACATATAAATCCGAACACCCAGTTTAAATGGTTTTATTTTAATAAAATTTTGTATAAGTACTTAATGAAGCGTAATAAGTGAATGATAAAAATTTCAAAATGATTGCACTGCTTTAAAGCCCTTTGACCGTTAATAATGTGTGGATGCACCCTGATGTACTACGCATTCTCCAACGCGCCTAGGCATGCTTCTGATCAGGTGGTCAATGTCCTCCTGTGGTATCTCATTCCAGGCAACCGCCAACTCCTCTCGAAGTGCTTCTAGAGTCTGAGGAGGACGTTGCAAATTGAACAATCTGCTACCCATCATATCCCACACGTGCTCAATTGGGGATAAGTCGGGAGATTTTGGTGGCCATGGTAACAATGTGACATCATTATGTTGAAAGAAGTCTATTGTGATTCTTGCAACATGTGGTCGGGCATTATCTTGTTGGAAAGTTGGATCTGCCAGGGTGTCAAGATAGAGTAAAAGATGGGGTTCTAGAACTTCGTGGATATAACGCTGCGCGTTCATGTTACCTCTGATGAAGATTAAAGGTGACCTGGAACCATAAGCTATAGCACCCCAGACCATAACTCCAACAGTGTGATGAACATGTCTTTCAACAAAAAACTGTGGATTCCTCCTTTCACCACGTCGCCTTCTAACCCTGGCACGACCATCGTGCATGCCTAAACAAAATCGAGACTCGTCACTTAAGACAACTGTTCCATTCCTGATCCCAGAGTGACCGTTGTCTGCACCACTCAAGGCGATTACGTCGGTGTTCTCGCGTTAAAGGGAGGACCCAGTGTGGCCGGTATGAAAACAAGCCAAAACTTCTCATTCGTCGGTAAACACTTCGCATGCCAATAGGTCTTCCGTGTTCTGCAAACCATTCATTTGCAATGGACCTGGTAGTGGAGGAACGGTCCCTTAAGGCCAATAATCTTAGGCGGCGATCTTCGTGGTCTGTTGTTCTACGGCGGCGTCCAGTGCCCCTTGCTCTTTGCGTACGGCCTTCTCGAAGCCATGCCTGACAACACCTAACCACAGTGTCTACACTTCCTTGCACTCTAACTGCAATTGCCCGAAAAGAAAGTCCAGCTTCCCGAAGTCCCACTATACGGCTCCTATCAAACTCACTAAGTTGACGAAATCGTACAGGTCTCCGTACTCTAGGCATCGTAACCGATCGTAAAGGATGTCAAGAACCAAAATCCGCCAACGTTGATTCTTTACTGCGGCTGAAATATTTATTTTTAGAGCGTTAGTGAATTAAAAAAAAGCAGTATCAAAACCGGAATGTCCAACTGATAAGGCTGAAAATCTTTTCACTTGTTATTTACAGTAAGACAAATACATTCACCAACTTTTATTAAAATAAAACCATTTAAACTGGGTGTTCGGATTTATGTCACTTAGTATACTTTTTAGGCGGTTAACGTGCTATTTCGAATGATAGGAAAATAGCATTTTTAAATGCCATTTATAGACGGAAAATGTGAATTTTGTCACAAAATTTTTCGTCATTCGATTCACCTCCATTTGCTGGAACATTAGCGTGATGTGAACGTGATTTTTACAGAAACAGGATGAAAAATCATAGTACAGCAGATTTATTGAATCCACTGTCGCGCGAAAATCGTGCGTCGGTCACTAAAAAAACTCAATCAAGTGGAAACAATTCAATGGCGCCGAGTTGGTAGGTAATAGTCAACATTACAAATGGACTGCACACTTATCGTGATAAAATGTAGAAACACTACATAGTTCTATTTCTATACCTACGAAATTATTCAAATATCAGTGGTTGTCCGTAGATGGTAGAGGCTCTCGGACTGTTCAACGTGGAGGTACCACCTGGCAGATCTCTAAGGCGGGGGAATTTTTTTCGTATCTTAATTTTCCAGAAAGAAGGTCCACTTAATTGAATATCCGTGGACTACACAAGGAATATGGAGAACAGTTTCGTTTTTTACAATTGAGTTAATAACACTGGTCAACACTGGTTTTGAAACACGAACTTTGACAGCTAATTTTGTTTTATCAGTCTACCCTCATTATTACATGACAGCCGTCATATGTCTATTAGCCTCATATTTGTTGTGATACGCTAATACTCATAACTAGTACTACGGCAGTAAATTAACAGAAACGCTTACAACTAAATCCTTATAAAAATATTTGTTGTTGAATTTGAACACTTTTTTGAGATTTATTAACCCAGTGAATATGTCGAGGAAGTGTAATAATGATCCTAACCCTTTTTGTTATGTCTGCGGAGAACTAACATTCAAAAACCAACGACGAAATTTTACAAATCTTGTGTTGGAGTGTTATCACCAATGTTATGGTTTTTCTGTCGCCCATCAAGATAAATCCTGGGCCCCTCATGTCTGTTGCATAACGTGTGTGAAAAATTTAACTGACTGGAAGAAAGGTGCACGACCTATACCGTTTGCTGTACCCATGATATGGACTGAACAGCGAGATCACGTTTCAGATTGCTATTTTTGTCTCACAGACATAAAACGTATAAATTCCAAGAAAAAAACCACAGTTATTTACCCTAACTTATCTTCGGCTATAAGACCAGTCTCTCATTGTAAAAAATTGCCAGAACTAATACCAGTTGCAACTACGTCTGTTGAGAACAATTCACAACCGTCCACTTCAGGTGAATGTGTTGACGAGAACGATGACTTTGAGTTAAAAGGAATTGTAAACGAGCCACATTTGATAACTCAAGGAGATCTAAATGATTTGTTTCGGGATTTAAATTTGTCAAAAAAGCAGTCAGAACTATTAGGATCACGTCTAAAAGAATGGAATTTGCTACATCATAATACAAAAGTTAGCTATTTTCGAAACCGTGATCAACACTTCAGAACGTATTTTTCTCAGGATGGAGATTTTGTGTTTTGCAATAACATAAATGAGATTATGAAAATGTTGGACATAGATTTTGATCTCTCTCAGTGGCGTTTATTCATTGATTCTTCGAAAGCAAGTCTAAAAGCAGTGTTATTGCAAAATGGAAATAAGCTTCCGTCTGTACCTCTGGCCCATGCTGCAAATATGAAAGAAACCTATAAAAATATGAAACTTTTACTTGAAAAAATAAATTACAGTACATATTCCTTCAAAATCTGCGGTGATCTTAAAGTTGTTGCACTATTACTTGGACTTCAGCTGGGTTATACAAAGTTTTGCTGCTTTTTATGTGAATGGGATAGCCGAGACAGAACTAATCACTATATAAAAAAAAACATGGCCTACGCGTGCATCGTTAGTTCCTGGGCAAAAAAACGTAAAGTATTTACCCCTTGTACAGCCAAATAATGTGCTTCTACCACCATTGCATATCAAATTAGGATTAATAAAAAATTTTGTGAAGGCAATGGATCGCAATGGGAGTGGATTTTTGTATCTAAAAGAAAAATTCCCTAAAATAAGTGATGCAAAGATAAAAGAGGGTATTTTTGTTGGCCCACAAATTAGGGAGTTAATAAAAGATTCAAGATTTGAAGAAAAATTAAGCGATTTAGAAACATCTGCATGGAAGGCTTTTAAAAATGTTTCAAATTTTTTGGGTAACCACAACAGTGACAGCTACAGAGAGTTGGTTAGCGAGCTATTATTGTCATATCAAGCATTTTGTTGCAACATGTCACTTAAGATCCATTTTTTAGACTCGCACCTGGATTTTTTTCCTGACAATTTAGGGGATGTCAGCGACGAGCACGGTGAGAGGTTCCATCAGGACATTTCTAATATGGAAAAGCGGTACCAGGGCAAATGGAGCCCAAATATGTTAGCAGATTACTGCTGGACAATTAAAAGGGACCAACCAGAAGCTAAATAATCAAGAAAATCTTAGATTATTAAGTCATTTATAAAAAAAAAATAACTTTTGATTTACGAGATCTGTGTTTTTTCTAATATTTTAAATTACTCAATAGAATAAAATCCTTGTCTAGCAAATTTATTTTAACTGTTTATTTTCTCCTACAATCACCAATTAAAGTAAAAAATATCAAAAAAGTCCGTGTGGCACGACAAAGTTGAAATTTTGTTGACCAGTGTAATTATGTAACAACAAAAAATACTAAAAAAGCATTAACATCTAGACTAACAAAGTTTACTAAATTAAGTTTTCAATACAACCGTTTAGCCGCCGCGTCACTGAACTACGCACGCCCCTGGAAATACCTTTCGTATTTTTTATTAGGTTACCTAAAGCAATGTTTCTATTCCGTAAATCCTCTTCACTTTTAATTGAAGATTTCTATACCAACGCTTTAAGGAATCCCAAGAGAAAATAATCTGCGGGATCCATATCGGGCGAGCGAGAGGGCCATAGGCGTGGGCCAAAAATAGCCGCGACACTAAAGTGTGGTGGAGCAATGGCTGGAACTTCTTCTAAAAGCCCAGGTAAAACAAATTCTAAAAACGTTCGGTATTCTTCTCCATTAAGTCTAGCCGGAAGAAAATGTGGCTCGATAAAATGGTCACCGACAATTCCAACCCAAATACTAAAAGAAAATTGTTCTTGAAAATTATACTAAGTGACATATAAATCCGAACACCCAGTTTAAATGGTTTTATTTCAATAAAAGTTGGTGAATGTATTTATCTTACTGTAAATAACAAGTGACAAAATTTTCAGCCTCATCAGTTGGACATTCTGGTTTTTATACTGCTTTTTTTGATTCACTAACGCTCTAAAAATGAATATTTCATCCGCAGTAAAAAACCAACGTTGGCGGATTTTGGTTCTTGACATCCTTTACGATCGGTTACGATGCCTAGAGTACGGAGACCTGTACGATTTCGTCAACTTAGTGAGTTTGATAGGGGCCGTATAGTGGGACTTCGGGAAGCTGGACTTTCTTTTCGGGCAATTGCAGTTAGAGTGCAAAGAAGTGTAGACACTGTGGTTAGGTGTTGTCAGGCATAGCTTCGAGAAGGCCCTACGCAAAGAGCATGGGGCACTGGACACCTCCGTAGAACAACAGACCGTGAAGATCGCCGCCTAAGATTATTGGCCTTAAGGAACCGTTTCTCCACTACCAGGTCCATTGCAAATGAATGGTTTGCAGAACACGGAAGACCTATTGGCATGCGAAGTGTTTACCGACGAATGAGAAGTTTTGGCTTGTTTTCATACCTGCCACACTGGGTCCTCCCTTTAACTCGAGAACACCGACGTAATCGCCTTGAGTGGTGCAGACAACGGTCACTCTGGGATCAGGAATGGAACAGTATTGTCTTTAGTGACGAGTCTCGATTTTGTTTAGGCATGCACGATGGTCGTGCCAGGGTTAGAAGGCGACGTGGTGAAAGGAGGAATCCACAGTTTTTTGTTGAAAGACATGTTCATCACACTGTTGGAGTTATGGTTTGAGGTGCTATAGCTTATGGTTCCAGGTCACCTTTAATCTTCATCAGAGGTAACATGAACGCGCAGCGTTATATCCACGAAGTTCTAGAACCCCATCTTTTACCCTATCTTGACACCCTGGCAGATCCAACTTTCCAACAAGATAATGCCCGACCACATGTTGCAAGAGTCACAATAGACTTCTTTCAACATAATGATGTCACATTGTTACCATGGCCACCAAGATCTCCCGACTTATCCTCAATTGAGCACGTGTGGGATATGATGGGTAGGAGATTGCTCAATTTGCAACGTCCTCCTCAGACTCTAGAAGCACTTCGAGAGGAGTTGGTGGTTGCCTGGAATGAGATACCACAGGAGGACATTGACCACCTGATCAGAAGCATGCCTAGGCGCGTTGGAGAATGCGTAGCACATCAGGGTGCATCCACACATTATTAAAGGTCAAATGGCTTTAAAGCAGTGCAATCATTTTGAAATTTTTATTATTTACTTATTATGCTTCATTAAGTACTTATACAAAATTTTATAAAAATAAAACCATTTAAACTGGGTGTTCGGATTTATATGTCACTTAGTACAGTTATCTCTTAGTTTTGTATTCAGTTCAAGGTAGGTTTTTATACCAAAGCAGGCACGTAGGCAGATGCCTGAATGCCGGAGCATCGTGGCTGCTACAAGGATGATGAAAACACCTTGTGTATCCAATTTTCAACTGCTTAGATTAATACAGTTGGAAAAAACCTCTTCAGGCAGGCTGTTCTGTAATGTCGGCACCCTAGGAACAAAGGAGCGGTCGTACAGGTCGGTTCTGGATATTAGATACGATTAGAATGGACGATAGAGCAACATTTTCAGTCCGCATACCCCTGCTATGTGAGCTCGTCGCCCGGCGTACCGACATGGAAGGCTAACCTGTCCGTACTGCAGCATACAAAACATATACACGGAACGAGGTAAGGGCTGCCGCACAGATGTAGTAAGAGACAACGTTTCCAGATGAACAGCAACCACTGGCAGGGCAGGAAAGTGATGTCTGTGGACTAATTGTACGAACCTCTTTGACTGACTTGATCCGTTCAATATCGCTATTGTGGATGTTTGCAACTGACTGATTTAAATTGCGCTGAACTTAATCTTTTATGTGGACTTTACGTAAGAAGATCCAAGAAGAATGAAGGGTATTCAAGAAGATTTATGGAACCTGAGTGGAGGGAATGCTTTGTTTCAATAGTGTCAGTCGAGATGGTGCAACAGAATCGGCAAGAAGTGTTAAAGGTGGTGTAGTTGCCAGGGGGATGCAAATAGGGGGATAGGGAGTCAAGTCTTATGTCGTGTTTCTTCATTAGGTAGAAGTCAAAACAAACTATTGTAGCCATTTATACTACCTATGATGACCAGATATGTAATCAGGATGGTAACGTACTGTAGATTTGAAGGTCCATTTCATATTCACTAGTACTAATCCTAAGCTAATATAATATAACCTGAACGATTCCGTAAGGAAATCCCTCTCAGCAGAGTAATTAACAGAACTTTGACGATACCGTCAACTTTTTTAAAAGTATTCGAGTACTGCTATCTGGCCATACTTTTTCATTTTAGGAAAATAATATTTTGACAAAGAATCCATACGGGTTTCGAAATGGAAAATCTACGGCAGCAGCAATTCACAGCTTCTACGGAACTCTTGTTAAAATGATTGAGACCACCGAGTGCCCTGTTGGGATCTTCTGTGATCTCAGTAGGGCATTCCACTGAGCCAACCATGAAAGTGGCCTGAATGCGACCAGAATGGCTCACATCACCATATACGTCCGTCAGGGCTCTATGCTAGGACCTGTGCTATTCAGTCTACATAAATGACCTTTAGGGCTGTTCTTCTGAAAGGAAATTTATTTTTTACGCAGATGATACTTCAGTGGTGATATCCAATAAGTGTGAGGATACTTTAGAGGTCGATTGTGGGGCTTTATTGCACAATATTCACACGCGGTTTAGCCGCAATCAGAAGAAGAAACCATTGGCTATAAATATCACTTTTAACGACACCAGAATATCCCATGACATGCAAGTGAAATTCTTGCGCCTGTATGTAGATACAGGATAAAATTTTAAAGACTACTGTATATAGATTGCTTCAAAGATAAACTCTTAAATCATATCGCATGAGAAATTCACGAATGTTCCTTACTAAAGCACAGCTAGTTCCTGTTTGCTGTGCTCAAGTAAAGTCAGGACTAAGGTATACCAATTGTTTCTGGGGTTTGTCCGTAAATGCCCAACGAGTATTTTTTGCTCAAAAAGGAGTTATTTAGATGTACGATCGGAATAAGTGATATGTTAGATCGGCGTCAGATCTCAGGAAATACTGTGACCACGGATTTTCCATATAATTTATTGTAATTAAATGTCTTTATGCCGTTTCTGAGTTTGTCATTTTTTTATTCAATTGTCTGTTTTACACATATACAGCAGACGCTCGATAACGTAAGCACGGCATAATGAAAACTTGCGCTAATGTAAACACAAACTTCGTTCTACAGGATCAAACGGAACGCGCGATAACGTAAACAATGTGTACGCTCGATAACGTAAACAACTCTCGGCGCACGGAAACAGCGCGACGGTAAAATGCTGAAGCATCGATGATTTATGTCGGGCGTCGGGGAGTCCCCGATTTATGATGTAGAGTGTAGGGGATTCACCTCTGCGATAAAATACGACAAACTCGGTCAGTCGTATGATCGTTTAGGATACGTGTATACGTACGTATGTATTTCATTTTTGAACTTAAGTGAATACATTGCACGCGTTAATATATTTTACGACTATGGCATCATCATCCTATAAAAGAAAGTGTTTAAAGTTGAGTGAGAAAATGAAAATCATAGACGAAGTTGCACTAGGTTCGGGAGTGATACAGTTAGCAAAAAAATATGAAGTATCGAAAGCAACAATCTGTAAAATAAAGCGTATGAAAACTCAAATTTTGCAAAGAACGTGCAATACATTTGGAGGTCCAGGTAAAAGAAAAACTTTAAGAAATGCGAAGGCACCTAAAATGAAAAATGCCCTGTATAAGTGGTTTTTAAAACAACGGGAAAATCATGTCCCAGTTAGTGGCGAAGTACTTAAACAGAGAGCGAGACTGTTAAATGAAAAACTGAAAGCTGGCTACAACGATTCAAAACAAGATATGGAATTCGACTGCTGTCTATATCTGGTGAAAACTTATCAGCACAACCACAATTAGTGCAACCATTCAAACAAAAATTTATGAAAACAATTACCGAGTTAGATTTAAGAATGGAACAAATTTACAACGCAGATGAAAGTGGCCTTTATTGGAAAATGTTACCAGAGAAAACTTATGCTGCATCATTTGAAAAATCTGCCCCGGGAAGGAAGCCGGAGAAACAACGAATAACGTTTCTAGCCTGCACTAATGCTAATGGTTCACACAAAATAAAGCCACTGGTAATTGGGAAAGCAAAAAATCCGCGCTCATTTAAAAATGTTAATATCCCTGTTGATTATGACTAGCAGTATATTCCTGAAATGGTTCCACAGGTGCTTTGTCCCTCAGGTATGACAATCAATTATCACAATTACTATATTCATAATTTGAAGAGGTGTTTTCAATTTGTAGGTAAAAGGTTTCCTAAAACAACAGAAGCTTCCAATAAAAGCGTTGTTACTATTGGATAATGCACCAAGTCAGCCTCCCGAGCAACAACTGAGGAGCAGGGATGGGTCAATTTTCGTCATGTACATGCCGCCCAACGTAACACCGTTAATTCAACCGCTGGACCAGAATATAATAAGACTCACCAAACTATACTATAGGAAGTTTCTACTTCCGTCTGTCTTATCAAAGAATCCTGAAAACTTATCTGAGGCTTTAAAAAAAGTAACATTAGGAGAAGCTGTTTTAGATTTACATATGGCCTGGAATGAACTTAACCAGCAAACTATTCAAAAATGTTGGAACAATCTCTTTTGTACCAATAATGAAGATGATGAAGAAGACGATGTCCCTTAAGCGTAATTAGAGAACGTTTGCGATCCAATAATGATAATGTTATTAGTGTGTCATTGGATGTTGTTGATTTATTGAAAACAGTGAATCCCAACATTGTACTCCTGCTGATATTAATTTATGGAACGAAGATAAGCAGACGAATGATGCTGATAAGGAGGAGGATATGGATAGTGAGGATAATGAGAACGATCCCATTGAAGTCAGAAGTGTAGTGACTGTCGCGCAAGCAATACAAGTTTTTAACCAAGCTTAAGATTGGGCTGAAAGAAAAGAAGTTTCATACACGGATATTTTAGTTCTTCGTAAATTGCGGGCGCAGGCATTTGAAGACAATGCTAAGCGCAAATTTACGCAGACAAAAATTGTTAATTATTTTTCTTCTAATTAAAAAGATACTTAAACCTAGCCACAACAAATAGGATTCTAACTATTTGTTATCTCAGTTCGTACTGATATATTAACTGACATGTTGAAACGGTGTACATTCCCATCTGCGTCACGTGCCGTCGCCCATCACAGAATAAACTGGCCATCGGCAATTGGAGCTTTTTCAGCAATTACCTAATCCCTGTGACCACAGAAGGCCGGTGATGCGATATCTATCCTCTACGCGCCGTGTTTTGGTTGCCAGGTAAAGCAGCATGCGATGCGAACATGCTCTGTGAACCGCAATCGCCAAAGCTGGGGAGCACTCTGTCGTATTGGTTGAATTTTCTACCGTCAATTGTTTACAAAGTGAGCTAAGAGGGGCTATCGTTTCAAAATCCCGCTTAGCTCATAACAAAAAGCGATGAGGGCCAAGTTGTTTATATTTCTTGGCTTTAATTTCTGTTGTATCCAGTATTTTAATATCATCAATGAAAATAATGAGGAATGTAAGGTACTCGGAGAAAACTTTTAATAATAATAATGATGCTAATATCCTATCCTGACCAACAAGACAATTGTTGCAAATCACCAAATTATAAAATAGATCGTTTTACTTACCTCATTGACATAACAGTGCCAAGAGATCGTAATACAAAAGCAAACTATAATGACAAAATCGAAAAATATATTCGTCTTGCACAAGAAACTGAAAGAATATGGAAACCAGATGAGGTGGAAATAATATCCGTGAAAATACCAGTTACATGTATCACAGTCATTTATAAAAAATTTAGAACGCTAGGGATTAACCCCATAAATACGCTCTCAGATACAGAAGGCGGTTCTACCTAGCACATCAACCATAGTAAGAAAATTTCTACAATAGAATTGATTATGCGAACTTAATTACTACATTCATGTCTGTCCAGAACACATGATAATATACTAAGTGACATATAAATCCGAACACCCAGTTTAAATGGTTTTATTTTAATAAAAGTTGGTGAATGTATTTATCTTACTGTAAATAACAAGTGAAAAAATTTTCAGCCTTATCAGTTCGACATTCTGGTTCTTTACTGCTTTTTTTTAATTCACTAACGCTCTAAAAATGAATATTTCAGCCGCAGTAAAGAATCAACGTTGGCGGATTTTGGTTCTTGACATCCTTTACGATCGGTTACGATACCTAGAGTACAGAGACCTGTACGATTTCGTCAACTTAGTGAGTTTGATAGGGGCCGTATAGTGGGACTTCAGGAAGCTGGATTTTCTTTTCGGGCAATTGCAGTTAGAGTGCAAAGAAGTGTAGACACTGTGGTTAGGTGTTGTCAGGCATGGCTTCGAGAAGGCCGTACGCAAAGAGCAAGGGGCACTGGACGCCGCCGTAGAACAACAGACCGTGAAGATCGCCGCCTAAGATTATTGGCTTTAAGGGACCGTTTCTCCACTACCAGGTCCATTGCAAATGAATGGTTTGCAGAACACGGAAGACCTATTGGCATGCGAAGTGTTTACCGACGAATGAGAAGTTTTGGCTTGTTTTCATACCGGCCACACTGGGTCCTCCCTTTAACTCGAGAACACCGACGTAATCGCCTTGAGTGGTGCAGACAACGGTCACTCTGGGATCAGGAATGGAACAGTATTGTCTTTAGTGACGAGTCTCGATTTTGTTTAGGCATGCACGATGGTCGTGCCAGGGTTAGAAGGCGACGTGGTGAAAGGAGGAATCCACAGTTTTTTGTTGAAAGACATGTTCATCACACTGTTGGAGTTATGGTTTGGGGTGCTATAGCTTATGGTTCCAGGTCACCTTTAATCTTCATCAGAGGTAACATGAACGCGCAGCGTTATATCCACGAAGTTCTAGAACCCCATCTTTTACCCTATCTTGACACCCTGGCAGATCCAACTTTCCAACAGGATAATGCCCGACCACATGTTGCAAGAGTCACAATAGACTTCTTTCAACATAATGATGTCACATTGTTACCATGGCCACCAAGATCTCCCGACTTATCCCCAATTGAGCACGTGTGGGATATGATGGGTAGGAGATTGCTCAATTTGCAACGTCCTCCTCAGATTCTAGAAGTACTTCGAGAGGAGTTGGTGGTTGCCTGGAATGAGATACCACAGGAGGACATTGACCACCTGATCAGAAGCATGCCTAGGCGCGTTGGGGAAGGCACATCAGGGTGCATCCACACATTATTAATGGTCAAAGGGCTTTAAAGCAGTGCCATCATTTTGAAATTTTTATCGTTTACTTATTATGCTTCATTAAGGACTTATACAAAATTTTATTAAAATAAAACCATTTAAACTGGGTGTTCGGATTTATATGTCACTTAGCATATATAGTAATGCTACCAGCAAACCAGATTCCTGCAAAAAAATACGATTTACAGTAGCCACTCTTTTCACATATTTAGAATTTTCCGTATAAATGTTTTTGTCTTAATATCAACAAGGAATTGACATTTGACATTAGTGTCCCATAATGCTAGTGATGTGTTTTTTACGTCTGAGAGTCTGAAAAATCCGCTCTGTTTCTATATATCTTCAATAGGTAATTTGGTCGGGTAAACCAGAGGACACTAGGGAATATGCATTTATTGATATTTTACACGCACGAGCGTATAGGACAGTTTATTTTGTAATTTGAAATAAAAATTCTGCGGTTAAAGCTCTATTATTTTCACACACACAAAATTAAAGCTGGTATAACTATATCAATTAATATAAACACAAAATAATTCAACAATAAAGTAAGAAATAATAATAAAAATTAATTGCAGATTACTATTATGTTGTAACGAAATATGAGGAATTGGTTGTAATACGTTTGATATTCTATTTCCTTTGAAAATACAAACAAATCCTTGCATTTCAACAGGTATGTAGCTATAATGGTAACATGTAAACACTCAGTAGATAGAGCTAAACAAATTTGAGATTGCCATGCATTAACAAACGTCCAGACATGCTATTAAACTTAATAGCTAGAAAATCGGCCTATTATTTGTAACATTACCATTGGCTGAGAGATAGATTCACCCATTATTTGTAAATTGATACATGAAAGTTGCCCTGTTCTCTGTACAAAAGCATCATATCGGGACCAAAAAGTGCTGTTTATAATACAATATTTCAATAAAGACACCGATGTTCAGAGAGCTTTCATAGCTTCCGTCAAATTGAATTGCGATAAGCTCTTCCCTTATTGGTCGAAGTCTCCGTAAAATTAAAATGTCGAAATCCACTCTAAGCAAGTCTACATTTCGTACATTGATGCTGTGTTCCATATGCCTAAATTATAAATTTTCATACAAATATTTCGTTACCGTGATCTCAATAAATTTACGATACTGGAACTTTATGGTATGAAATACAATATGTGTCGGACTGTGCTGCTTTAACGGGCTTGATATTTATTACTTTTTGCATATTGTTTACCTACTAAAAATAACGTATTCCTAACAACGCAATTATTAATACAATAATTATTAGCACTGTAACATTCCCGCATCGTAGCTAATTTACATTTATACTGCGTGACATTTCATTGATTGTAATGAGCAAACATTGTATGTTTTTTGTATACTGATTATGCAGGCAGAAACACCTGAATACCTAGGCAACAATTCGCTTGAAAACATCTTGTTAAGCCGATTGTGGGACTATCAAAGGTCTAACTAGCAAAAATCTCCAAAGACAAATTGTTTCACAGTTTCGGCACCTTAGGAACATAGCGGTCCAGCGACCAGTTCTTGAATGCACAAAGTAAGGCAGAAGCCTGGCGGGTGCGTCTGGTAGGCTCATCGCGCGACGGCTTCATGGAGGAGATCACAATTTCAAATAAAATTTTGTTATATCCTTTTTTCATCTATTCTTGTTATATTTCTCTCATCAATCCCTTTTATTTGATACCCATGTAGTTGGGGTAACGATGAAATATGTAAATCGCCATTTTGTGGCCGCCGCCATATTGGATCTAAAATGAAATCACTTGACTTATAGTGTTTCTGTCATCAAGCCCTTTCATTTGATACCCATACCCCATCCTTTCTATGTGTAAATGATGAATCGCCACTTTGTAGCATCCAACCTATTGGATTCAAAATGTCGGACAGTTAATTCGTTTTGTATTGTAACCAAACAAATGTGAGCACCAAATTTCAGCTCATTTTTTTAAGATTAACTGACTTAAGATCAGTTCTAAGGTATGTACCACTACGTACTGGCATACTAACAAACAGGTCAAGTTAAATACTTTTGTTTCTCAACAACTAAGCAGGATATGAAAAAAATTCAACGGAAAAGTTGTATTTCTATTTGTTTAATCCAAAGTACATAATAAAAATTTCACAAAAGTCTGTGAGGTACATTTTCTGACGCAAATATTCGTTCACGTTTCGCCACCGGATTTAATAAATTTAATCACGTTAAGGATAAATTTTCCGCTTAAAGCTATAAATACCACCATCGAATTTCAACAAAATTAGGTGAAGGATATTTAAGATATACTAAGTGACATATACATAACTCCGAACACCCAGTTTAAATGGTTTTATTTTAATAAAATTTTGTATAAGTACTTAATGAAGCATAATAAGTAAATGATAAAAATTTCAAAATGATTGCACTGCTTTAAAGCCCTTTGACCTTTAATAATGTGTGGATACACCCTGATGTGCTACGCATTCTCCAACGCGCCTAGGTATGCTTCTTATCAGGTGGTCAATGTCCTCCTGTGGTATCTCATTCCAGGCAACCACCAACTCCTCTCGAAGTGCTTCTAGAGTCTGAGGAGGACGTTGCAAATTGAGCAATCGCCTACCCATCATATCCAACACGTGCTCAATTGGGGATAAGTCGGGAGATCTTGGTGGCCATGGTAACAATGTGACATCATTATGTTGAAAGAAGTCTATTGTGACTTTTGCAACATGTGGTCGGGCATTATCTTGTTGGAAAGTTGGATCTGCCATGGTATCAAGATAGGGTAAAAGATGGGGTTCTAGAACTTCGTGGATATAACGCTGCGCGTTCATGTTACTTCTGATGAAGATTAAAGGTGATCTGGAACCATAAGCTATATCACCCCAAACCATGTGATGAACATGTCTTTCAACAAAAAACTGTGGATTCCTCCTTTCACCACGTCGCCTTCTAACCGTGGCACGACCATCGTGCATGCCTAAACAAAATCGAGACTCGTCACTAAAGACAATACTGTTCCATTCCTGATCCCAGAGTGACCGTTGTCTGCACCACTCAAGGCAATTACGTCGGTGTTCTCGAGTTAAAGGGAGGACCCAGTGTGGCCGGTATGAAAACAAGCCAAAACTTCTCATTCGTCGGTAAACACTTCGCATGCCAATAGGTCTTCCGTGTTCTGCAAACCATTCATTTGAAATGGACCTGGTAGTGGAGAAACGGTCCCTTAAGGCCAATAAGCTTAGGCGGCGATCTTCACGGTCTGTTGTTCTACGGCGGCGTCCAGTGCCCCTTGCTCTTTGCGTACGGCCTTCTCGAAGCCATACCTGACAACACCTAACCACAGTGTCTACACTTCTTTGCACTCTAACTGCAATTGCCCAAAAAGAAAGTCCAGCTTCCCGAAGTCCCACTATACGGCCCCTATCAAACTCGCTAAGTTGACGAAATCGTACAGGTTTCCGTACACTAGGCATCGTAACCGATCGTAAAGGATGTCAAAAACCAAAATCTGCCAACGTTGATTCTTTACTGCGGCTGAAATATTCATTTTTAGAGCGTTAGTGAATTAAAAAAAAGCAGTATAAAAACCGGAATGTCCAACTGATAAGGCTGAACATTTTTTCACCTGTTATTTACAGTAAGATAAATACATTCACCAACTTTTATTAAAATAAAACCATTTAAACTGGGTGTTCGGATTTATATGTCACTTAGTATATTTATGAAAAACCACATTTTTCAATCTTGAGAACGAAGAATTTGCAGACCTATGTTCATTTGAACTTGTGAAAACCCTGTATTTCAGGACCAAGATATCTCAAATAATGTCGACTAATAAACATCTTGCGTTATATTTTAAATTTAATGACATGATCTTCCAACTTCAAGAGATTGTCTATTATTATTCCTAAATATTTCGTACAAGAAACCTCTAAAATAGCATCTTCAAAATTCGGAATAGCAATTTCTCAAAAATCAGGTCGATTAGCAGCAGTTGTGGAAGATGCTATTAATGTGTTTTGTTTTGATGTTAGAATGAAAGTTTAACCAGGATTTTTCGTAAGCCAGTATTCGTATTTTGTTTGACTGCATCCCAAGTGTCTCCTTTAAATAAAATATTCATCAGCCTATGAAATCGTAGTCCCGTATATATTAAATTTAGTTAGTGCATGTGATAAATAAAACTGGTCAAAGATCTGTACCTTGTGGAGCTCCAACTTTAATGTTCAAAGGTTCACTGTAAGATATCTAAATTTTAACATCTTTGATGCTTATTGCCTGACCTAATGACAGCGCATACACTGATTTACGGATCATGTAGGCAAGTACAAACATAAATACATTCACGCGTTACGAAGAAAAACCTGGAAAATGAATGGATTTCCGATATCAAACATCCGTATTATATGTGCTCTGGATTTACGTATTCGGAAAACACATCGAACTTGTTGTGCGGGAAAGTTTCGTGTTTTCCTAACCCAGTTACCGATTTAAAATACTGCACGAAACTTGAAAGACATTTTAATTTGCAATTTTCCCGTCAGATATAAAGTTAACTTTGTCTTTGATGTACAGTATGTCAGATTTTTTAGCGTAGAAAGGATATTATGTAATCAAGAATGTTGATATATTCATGCCGCAAAATCTGATGTCTCTTAACAGATCAAAGAATCATATGATTACCATCAGTGATGCGCTAGTCTTGCACTTCTATATGGAACATGATACAAACAACGTGTATACTGGGTGTCTCAAATTCGACTCTCACCAGTGAAATGTCGGTAATGGTAAGGGATACAAAGTCGCTTATATTGGGACCAACTTACGTATTTAGATAACTAGCAAAATCGCGATCAAAAAGATTTGAAGGTCAAAGAAATTCCGAGGAGAGACGGAAAAAACGAATTTTCCAAAATCATCCTAAATTCGGTGACGTATTTCCTTAGTTGGCCATGAATTTGTTGTGTTGGAAATTATCAGGAATAAAATGGTCAAATGACCTGAAGTTGAACATAGTAACAGAGTTTGGTAGACCGAGAAGAAGAGAAACAGACCGAGCAGTAAGCAATGTGCAGAGAAGAGGCTTTGTCTATAAAATAACGGACAACGTTTTGAACATTTGCTATGATTCACCTCTGCTTATTTATGGTTATTGTCATTTCCATCAATAAAATTTTCATTTTGTGTTCAGGTTTCGCCATATCTTTTTATTTTCTTATAATTCTCGCTGCAGCAACAAATTCATTGCCAACTTAAGAAACGCGTCGCTCAATTTGCGGCTCAAAAATTCATTCAACTGTCCAAGAGTCTAATATAGTGTCCATATGAAAAAATAAAGTTGGTGATGGAAGTTGAAAGATGAAACATCGAATTGAAATTCTGACTACGCCATCTACACACACACAATAATAACATGAAATTTATTTTGAAATCAAACACCAAATGAGGCCAGGAAGAAATAAATATGATTTGGCGATAAATCTAGTATAAGTATTGCTATTATGTCGTTCCCAACTGAAGGAAATTTTTAACGAATCGAAGGAATCGGTTCTGAGTCCGGAATCTAAACCATCGAGTCAAATCAATGAAGGGAATGATCTGGCTCAGCTCTACAGCAAAGTTTCGTACATGGCGATTTGGTGATGTGACCTAAATTGCAGATTCATCAATCCTATGGATTTAGATCCAACTTCCGTTTTTTCTGCAAACAGAAATTAGATATTCGTTATTTGGGTCATACCTTTCGCGCAAACTGGTGTTCGATTTTGATTTGCATGGCTGATACTATGTATATATAGCACAGCGGTACAGTTGAAATAATACGTAAGTGAAATAGAGAAGTAAATAGAAAGATATCCAATAATGGACATTGTACAATCACAGCCATGTCCGCAATAAAAGGAGCGGAAACAGAAGGACTGCTAACCCGAGCTACGTACGTTTCTGCTTATTGGCTTCATCAGGCCCAGGCATCGAAAACACCGAACTGTAATCATATGCACATCTGGATGGGTGTAACTTGAAGGAAAACGAGGATGGGAAGGAACATACAATTACAAGCCAAATTAGAAAAGAAAAGTGTATGAGTCTCTCATATTTCCTATTTCGCTTACTGTAACGATGCTTACTATCCATGCCTCTAGATGCTGCTACTGAAAATAGGTTAAAAAAGTTCAAAATAAAAAATATTTGAGCTAAAATTGTTAAGCATAGAAGACATGTATAGATACTATGTGGCTACAATGGGACACAAAAGTAATAACTTCACAGTCTCCTGCCAATTTCAGCTTAAAAAACGACTCGAAGTTTTGTTATATAATACTACAATGTTTCGTCGCTCATTTTCATTAAAATATATCAAGACGCAGACAATAACTTCAAATCGGTTTCTATAACTAATTTTGAGAAACACGTAAAAAGTGGTTAGTTGGATATCTGCACTGCCGTGGATAAAGTTGAGATTTTTTGTTTATATCTTTACTGTTTTTATGATCTTGCCTAGTGTGTATTTTCTAATAATCGTTTTTTGTAAAGGTGTAGCTTTTTCAATAGTTTCCGTCTTCTGAAATCTAACTCTCTACGTTTTTGCTGTTTCAGCCTCTTTATTATTATCCGGTTCTATTGTATTATATTCTGTATGAAAACATTTTTGTATCTATTTACTGAACAAGTGAATTTATTCACTCCGTCGGGAATCTTGAAGAGAATAGTTTTTTTCTAAGCTCCACCTTTTGTATTCCTCAATAAAGATCTATTATTATTATCGTTTCTGGTGTTGGAGCTCAACAGGAGCTAGGGTGTAGCACTTTCCTTAGGATATGTGCAGTGTCTAACAATGCAATCCTTCGGATTTCAGTTCCCCAACGCCGGCGTGGTAACATTTGAAGGTAGTTGTTTGGAGCATTTTTAATGGTTCCTGGAGCGCTCACTGCTATGGGTATAGTTTTAGTTCAAAAATACAGATTCTGATATTTATCTCGATCTCTAGGTCTTTATATTTGGAGATCTATTCACACTCTTTCAGCAGCAAGTTTGAAATGAGACATCTAGCAGACTCTGTTGTTGTCTGTTGTGAATTATATCATGCCGATTTGCACGTCTCACATGACAGTGGTGTTATTATACTAAGTGACATATAAATCCGAACACCCAGTTTAAATGGTTTTATTTTAATAAAATTTTGTATAAGTACTTAATGAAGCATAATGAGTAAATGATAAAATAATTTCAAAATGATTGCACTGATTTAAAGCCCTTTGACCTTTTATAATGTGTGGATGCACCCTGATGTGCTACGCATTCTCCAACGCGCCTAGGCATGCTTCTGATCAAGTGGTCAATGTCCTCCTGTGGTATCTCATTCCAGGCAACCACCAACTCCTCTCGAAGTGCTTCTAGAGTCTGAGGAGGACGTTGCAAATTGAGCAATCTCCTACCCATCATATCCCACACGTGCTCAATTGGAGATAAGTCGGGAGATCTTGGTGGCCATGGTAACAATGTGACATCATTATGTTGAAAGAGGTCTATTGTGATTCTTGCAACATGTGGTCGGGCATTATCTTGTTGGAAAGTTGGATCTGCCAGGGTGTCAAGATAGGGTAAAAGATGGGGTTCTAGAACTTCGTGAATATAACGCTGCGCGTTCATGTTACCTCTGATGAAGATTAAAGGTGACCTGGAACCATAAGCTATAGCACCCCAAACCATAACTCCAACAGTGTCATGAACATGTCTTTCAACAAAAAACTGTGGATTACTCCTTTCACCACGTCGCCTTCTAATCCTGGCACGACCATCGTGCATGCCTAATCAAAATCGAGACTCGTCACTAAAGACAATACTGTTCCATTCCTGATCCCAGAGTGACCGTTGTCTGCACCACTCAAGGCGATTACGTCCGGGTTCTCGAGTTAAAGGGAGGACCCAGTGTGGCCGGTATGAAAACAAGCCAAAACTTCTCATTCGTCGGTAAACACTTCGCATGCCAATAGGTCTTCCGTGTTCTGCAAACCATTCATTTGCAATGGACCTGGTAGTGGAGAAACGGTCCCTTAAGGCCAATAATCTTAGGCGGTGATCTTCACGGTCTGTTGTTCTACGGCGGCGTCCAGTGCCCCTTGCTCTTTGCGTACGGCCTTCTCGAAGCCATGCCTGACAACACCTAACCACAGTGTCTACACTTCTTTGCACTCTAACTGCAATTGCCCGAAAAGAAAGTCCAGCTTCCCGAAGTCCCACTATACGGCCCCTATGAAATTCACTAAGTTGACGAAATCGTACAGGTCTCCGTACTCTAGGCATCGTAACCGATCGTAAAGGATGTCAAGAACCAAAATCTGCCAACGTTGATTCTTTACTGCGGCTGAAATATTCATTTTTAGAGAGTTAGTGAATTAAAAAAAAGCAGTATAAAAACCGGAATGCCCAACTGATAAGGCTGAAAAATTTTTCACTTGTTATTTACTGTAAGATAAATACATTCACCAACTTTTATTAAAATAAAACCATTTAAACTGGGTATTCGGATTTATATGTCACTTAGTATATTATTCGTTATTATTAAGACTAGTGATCTTTCTTTGTATTTACTCATCAGCAGGTGGCTGTAGCTGTAGGCTACACACATATCCATATGTGATGGTATACAATTTCACTTATTATTTCGAAGCACACCCATTTGGGCCTGATGAAGTCAATAGGTAAAAACGTACGTCGCTCGGGTCGCTAATACTTCCATTTCTGCTCTTGATCCTTTTTTGTGAGCATGCCCACGATTGTACTTTGTTTTTTATCTAAGTTTTTTGATAATGGATATGTCAAGAGATGCAGACTTGATGAAGAGGACGCTTTTCTCAGTTTGAATAAGCTTAGGCAGTTCAAGAATCGGCCAACAAAGTTTCTCTGGGATTTAAGCTTCTAACTGAGCTGCTACTCCGATGTAAAAAAAGAATCAATTTTGCATCTTACCTATGACCCGAGGCTGACTAGCAGCATTGCCGTATACCCGCTCAACTAAACACAATAATTGTTCGTGCGTTTAGCAAACTAGGCTAGTTCAGCAGAGAATCGCAGAACAATTGTCTGTAAAAGACATTAATAATACCGTACCGTTTTATTAGCGGCCATGGGCGCTACTTACTCTATCTATTCAGCAGAACTACTTTGAAGTTATGCAAATTGGACCTAGAAATACTTGACAGAATAATCAATCTGTATGCTAGCTTTGTTTCATGACATTTTCTAATATTCTTGAAAATGTAGGATTAGCATGAACAAAGTATTGGTACTGCGATTTGAGGCAGAGGATCAAAGCGACACACATTTTATAAGTAACGTATGATTCATTAAGGCCCAGTTCTACTAAGCAAGAAAGCACGTGGAACACAAATTCAACCAATAATGAAGGCGTCTTTCAAGTGATGGATCTAATGAATATGGTCCATGGTTTGTGTAAAATGGGTCCCTAATTCCCATATTTGTTAGGTTTGTCCCACCTTTTCGTTAGTTCTGATAGTTCGATAGTTTGATAGTTTGGTATTTTGATAGTTTGAAAGTTCGATAGTTTGAAGTTCGATAGTTCGATGGTTCGATGTTTCGATAGTTCGTTAGTTCGATAGTTCGATAGTTCTATAGTTAGATAGTTTGATAGTTCGATAGTTCTATAGTTCTATAGTTCGATAGTTCGATAGTTCGATAGTTCGATAGTTCGACAGTTCGATAGTTCGGTAGTTCGATAGTTCGGTAGTTCGATAGTTCGATAGCTCGATAGTTCGATAGTTCGATATTACGATAGCTCGATAGTTCGATAGTTCGATAGTTTGGTAGAGTGCTAGATCAAGATGCAACTACAGATTTCTTTCAAGTGGGACAAACCTAACGGAAAAAGTGGGACAAACGTAACAGAAAGAAGTGTGACAAACCTAACGAAAACTGCGGGAATAACCTAACAAAAAAAGTGGAGCAAACCTAACGCAAAAGGGTAGGTTAGACCCACCTTTTTCGTTAGGTTTATCCTACTTTTTTCGTAAGGTTTGTCCCACTATTTTCGTTAGGTTTGTTCCACTTTTTCCTATCAAGAAATCTACCAAAACAAATTTCATTTACGTCCAAACACTAAATTAGCTGCCATGATGCGCCAATGAAAAATAAGTATTTGCTCCGTACTCAAAGCATGGACAAAAATCTGCTACAACATCTAGATTGATGTGACAATAATTTTCATTTTATTCTGAGCTGCATACTGATGGATGTCAGTGTGATCGTGTAGTCGTTATATCGTTCAGTACATGAGTAAATACATTATTTACTTGATGCTTGTTAAAAAATAAACATTCTCTAATTTTAGTCATATCCTCAAAGAATTTATCCAGCAGAATTTTTTACAACAACAGTGAGACACTGTTATTTTCAATATGAATCTCAGTAATGGCGTTATGTCAATCTGTTGTATCAGGTTTGTCTAATCTGGAATACCCACAAATCTTTTTGATTGATGGAATTTGCGTAAAGTTTTGGCTAGGATACAAGTGAAAAATAGATATTTATAGTTAAATCAGCTACTTGAAATTCTTCAAATTGGAAGGCTTCTTACTTTTGAATAACTACAACACAACTGGAGTCGATCGATCAAGTAGTTCTTGAGAATTTCTAATTTTGTATCCCAAAACACCCCGCCATCACTACGAGTTTATTGAGCAAATACAGGGTTCGTTCATAAAGCATTTCATAGCAAAATGCACGAGTTTACCTTGCCAACATGAATCACAAGCCCTTCCGAAAGATAATTAATTGTTCAATTGACTTACCTTAAGGAAAATTGAACCATATTATATGAGTATTGCCGTTCTCGAATTACAAAGTAACCACTTGTAGTAGCAATTTTTCCCGCTCGCACCAGCACGAAGTTTAAAGCAAAAATATTCTCCCCGCCCCTGCCCATACCCGGCATAGACCGGTACCTGATCTCCTCTACCAAGACTCGTCACTGCAATTTACCCAGCTAATCCCGATCGGAACAGTGGGAGGGATGAAAAACAATGGGTGGGTTTGTAATTCTTCGAACGGCAATACTCATATAATATGGTTCAATTTTCCTTAAGGTAAGTCAATTGAACAATTAATTATATTTCGTATTGCCGTTCTCGAATTACAAAGTAACCACTTGTAGATGTTCAAAGAAGAGTCCGAATCGGGATCATGGCTCCATATTTATTCCGTAAAGATCTAATAGAGGGATCTAAACAAAACAATTCAATAATACTATCTTCTAATACAAATTATTATATTATGAACAGTTAACTACTCTCTCTTCAAAAAGTAGTATAGAATTTGGATCAAACTCTATTAATCCATAAAAAAAATATATTAAACTGAGCTTAAACTCAAGATACCTTTATCAAAGGCCGTAACATCACTACAAAGAGGGCGATTATAAAACTTAGCAAACATTTCTGATTTTTGCGTCCAACCAGCCCTCTCTCTTATCATTTCAATAGAGACTCCAGCTTTATAGGCTGCAGATGTAGCTGCATGCCTAGTGCTATAACTAGAAAATATAGAGGTATCAATACCGCCTGCTTGAAGGGTCAGTTTGATCCATTTACTCAATCTCTGTGTAGAGAATGGGCGAATAGGTCTCTTAACTGTTAAAATAAGAAAATCAGTATCAAGTGGGCGTATGCCTCTGGTTTTTATTTCATAGAAATCGATAGTTGAGGCTAAACAAAGGCTTGGGTTTTCCCGAAAATATGGGATCACTAAAAGGGGTTGAAGACCCTTGGAAGATGAAGTTTTGATTCGATCCGTAATGTTAATTTCTATTCTATCAGTATTGCGAACTATATTTTGTTATCGTATATAAGTGAACGTTTGTAATCGATGGCCAGTAATTAAAGCTAACAAAGTAACTAACTTCATAGTCAATTGCCTAACAGATATTTCTGTTAAGGGATACAAGGTAGATAAGTACTCTAAAACTGGTTGAGGATCCCAAGTTGATTGATACTTAGGTCTTGACGGTCTCTGATTGAAAATTACTTTAAGAAACCGTTTTAGAATAGTTTTATCTGAGCTATTTATCTCAAAAATCAAAGCTAATGCCGCATACTGTGAGTTAAGTGTTGCGTAGGAACAATTGTTTTGAAATTGATCACTCAAAAAATTAATGACTGCGTCTAATGAATACAAAAAAGGAATATAGCCTTTGCTTATGCAAAATTGCCACCACTTTTTTAATTGCGATGAATACTGTCTCAAGGTAGATGGACTAAGCGATGCCTTGATTGCTTGGAGCCCGTTTTCTGGCACTCCTCGTCTGAGAAAAACTTCCCCGATAAACTCCCAGCCTCCAGGGAAAGTGTTCTCCACAGTGGATGGCATCCCCTAGAAGGGGAAGAGAGAAGGGCTTTATTAGGCGAAAAGATTATAGATCTTCCTGTCAATAATTTATGGAAAACGGAATACCACGGTTGAGTTGTCCAACTAGGAACCACAAGAATTCCACAAGCTTGCTCAACAATAATTTTTTTTTTTTTTTTTTTTTTTTTTTTTTTTTTAGGCATTTTGATATGAGTGAGAAAGGAGAAAACGCATAAAAAACTCTTTTCTCCAAGACACTGTAAATGCATCAACTGTAAAGTAACTAGGATCTGGTTTCCAAGAAATATACCTAGGAACTTTGGCATTTAACTGTGTCGCAAATAAATCCACAGTCGGTTTCCCGAAACTAGAAAAAATTTCTCGAAAAGCCAAACTCGATAACTCATATTCTAGGTTGATAGATTTCGAGCGAGACAATCTATCTGCATATAAATTATCTGTTGTATTTATATATGAAGCAACTATGAAAATTTGTCTATTCTCACACCATTCCCAAATCTGGCGTGTGATGTTATTAAGGTGCTTATATCTTACACTACCCATATGATTTATGCAAGCTATAGCCGTTACATTGTCGATTCTAAGAAGAATTAAACAAGAAGATATATTGGAGGCAAAGGATTTAAGTGCATTAAATGCGGCTAGTAACTCCAAATAGTTAATGTGTCTGTTAGCATCGTCCACATTCCAAAAACCGTTAGTACCTCTATTCTGACAAAAGGCACCCCAACCAGTTAATGAAGCATCTGAGAAAATCTCAAGTATGAATTTTCTATCTGTAACAATAGCTACACCTTCATTATTTATAAGAGTGTGATGCCACCAACATATTTCTGATCGCATTATTTCTGAAATTATTACTGAGGTATTGAAATTTTGCTCGTGTCTTTTTAATGTTACATATTTAACTCATTCTAAAATCTTAAGGTGCATCCAACCATATTGTACAGTCGGGCAAACGGAAACTAGTTTTCCTATTAACTGAGCTAAAACTAAAACAGAACACCGATTGCGGCGTAGAAAAGTCTCTACTAGTTCCATCATGTTTTTCACTTTTTCTGTTGATAAGGACACCCTTAAATTTGTGGAATCAAAAACAAAACCTAAAAAGGTACATTGTTTGGCTGGGATCATAGAGCTTTTATCGTAATTTACTAAGAATCCTAAATATTCTAAAATATCCTTAGCAATTTGACAGTCTTGCTCAGCTGTTTGTATTGACTTACTGATAATTAATAAGTCATCTAAATACAGTACACAAATTATACCTCTAGTCCTTAAATATTTAAGGATTGGTTTCATAATTTTTGTAAAGACCCATGGGGCTGTACAAAGACCAAAAGGTAAACAATTAAAATGGTAATATACACCTTGAAATTTGAAAGTGAGGTATTTTCTGAATGTCTGATGCACCGGTATCATAAAATAGGCATCTTTTAAATCTATTTTAGTGAAGAAACAGTCATTATAAACCAATTTGAGGACAGTCCTGAAATTTTCCAATTTAAAGTGGGGTGGTTCTAAAATTTCGTTTAATTCCTTTAAATTTCGAATAAACCTGAATGCCCCACAAGGTTTCGGTATTAAGAAAAACGAGGACAAAAACTGCCCAGGTTTTGAGGTAGTTTTGGATACTGTTCCTATGTTTCTCAAAAGTCTTATGCTGTCCTTTAATTTATCTGATTCCTGCAGCCTAAAAGCAGATCCAGGTAAACGCCTTTGCTTAGGTTTCTTAACAAAAGGCATTTTATATCCAGATAACCACGAAATAATAGTAGAATCTTGTGTAATGTTTGCCCACTTATTTACATATGCAGATAAGTGACCCGCATACATATCGCAAAGAGTATGTACCTTGTCTACTGCTTCCGGTATGACCTTGCTGAACGAAACCTCTCCGCCTCCTTTTTCATGCGAGATTTGTGTTGCTGGCGCCGGGAGTTTAAAGACGACGGGACCCTCGACGGACCTGGCTTGGGCTCCAATTTCTTATAGACGATTGGTTTGGAAGATGATGATCCCAGAGCTTTTTCCTTCTTCTTGATTGAAAATCCTAATCGTTGAGCTTCACTTGCGGATTTCCATTGGTCCGGGAATGTTTTTCCAAATAAAAATTCATCAATTGGGCAAGTATCAGAAAATTTGCGAACGTTGCCATCCAAAAATGGTAGGATGGAATAACGACGATGAAGAGAAATCGCGTGAAAAACATCTGCGATTATTGTTAGTGGAGCACAGCATCTTTCCAAATCAGCTCGTGTTTCGTCTGTAGAATTCGATTTCGTTATTTCATATTGCTTATCGAAGCCGACGGCCAGTGCACTTATCCCAGATGCTAACTGTAATTGAATGAGGAATGTATCCTCTTTAACTGCATTTGTACTTAAACAAGATCGAACCTCTGGGTTAATCACTGGAGGCTGAAGGGCTTGACAGTTTGCCAAACATGGATAAGATTCCAGAGTAGTTTTGCGAGATTATTTATCAATTCCCTTGTTTTGAAAGAGTTACATACTATGTATTCAATACCAATATACCAATAACATTGCCAACAGTAATTCATGTGAATACTGTAAGTCAAGAAGTCGCCATTCGGTGCATAGCACATGTGTACATACGCATACCCGAGATGTATTTTGAAAACAATCAACTATTCATGCCAGTAATTCATGTGAATACTGTATATCAAGAAGTGTTTAATCGGTACATAGTACATGTGTACATGTATATCCGAGGGGCACATTGAAATTAATCAACCATTTTAATACTAGTAGTTCATGTGAATACTGAATATCAATAATAAACAGGAACCTGATAGGCACATAGCACATGTGTACTTATGTTTTCATTGAATGAATTGGGGCTAAAACAGAAGGGAACAATTAATTACAATATACTTACTTGAACTATCTACAAGTTGCAGCAATTGGTGTAACTTTTTTCTGTGTTTACGCGTCACTTTCTTTGTTACGCGACCCATCTTTCTCTCCGTCCTGCTGCGAGCGCACGAAAAATTGCAGTGACGAGTCTTGGTAGAGGAGATCAGGTACCGGTCTATGCCGGGTATGGGCAGGGGCGGGGAGAATATTTTTGCTTTAAACTTCGTGCTGGTGCGAGCGGGAAAAATTGCTACTACAAGTGGTTACTTTGTAATTCGAGAACGGCAATACGAAATATAATTGTTATTTCTTGACGAACAGGTAATTGGCCCTTTTGAGTTACCCCCAAAGTTGTCAGGAGAAGGATACCTTAGCTCTCCAGCCGATAACCTACCAGAACTTTTGGAACAGACCTTAGACAACATACCATTACAACGGAGACAGAATTTGTGGTTTCTTCATGATGGAGCACCACCACACACCTTTAGAGGCGTCATTCAGTATTTGAATGAACATTATGCAAATCGCTGGATAGGTCGAAATGCTCCTGATCCTCGAAAATGGCCAGCAAGATCTCCTGACCTTAATCCGATGGATTTCTGGTATTGGGGAGAACTTAAAAGGATAGTTCATGGGGTTGGTCCAATAACAACTGAAGCTAAACTTCGTGAAAAACATTTTAATGTGGCTGAAAAGATAAATGGACAACTTCGAGGGCCAGAGTAATAAGAAACCAGGTTCGTAGTAATGAAGCTTGTGTAGAAAGTGGAGGACGACATTTTGAACACCTTCTTTAGATACAAAAAAGTGCAGTGTGGGTTTTAAAAAGAAAAATAATGTATGTATCAAAATTTTGTTCCCTGTTTATAAGTGGATTTTTTTAATACGTTCAATAAACTTTCACGCACCAGGTGAAGCGCTAAGACACTTAGTGGTAAGTCCGTTTTTTTAATTGTTTGCATTTTCAAATAATGAAATAATAAAATACCGTTTTGACCCCTGTGTTATATGAAACTTTCTGCTTCTTTTAACCCCCATTTAAATAATGACTATCATAACGTTTACAACCTGTATATCTAGTACTTCTCAGCCCCCCGAAAGACGACACTGCTGGGACCCACATAATTAGGCTTGTTTCCGCAGTCAGTGAAATTGCTCTCTGCAACCAGGGGCTTAGTGCTGCGGTACGGTGGCCGAGTCAAACTTGTTCTAAGTAATAATAAGCCTTCCACAAAAGGCCCGCGCAACACAATACGCTGCCAGTGATTATGATGACTTTATAATAACTGGTAATAGGGGTTGTGGGAAGCCGCTAAGTACACAGGGATTCGAGACAATCCGCAATGAGTTATTACTGGCAAGTCGTTATGTCCAGCTCAATAATTAATAATGTGTGAAAAGGTGGTTGTAAAAGGTTTTCTGCTTCCTAAAGTTTTGGAGGTGGCGTTGACGCTCCCCCATAATAATTACAGTTTATGAATTCAGACGAATTTAACCTAAAATATCACGGTGAGTTTTCTGGAAGAGCGCATTTGAAGGGTCAAGAAACAGTGTGATGCGGTGACTGTCAGTTCTTTCTAAATGCAAATAGACTTGTTAAGCGACATTGTAGACTGTAAGTGGTCTTAGCATTGAGTATCAGTGAAAAAAGTACTGCTGATTTGGAATGAAAATTTATGATCGAATTTAAATATGCATCATATAGTGTGGCACAATCGACACATGCTAAGTAAAAGCTAGTTGCCAACAAGCATTGAAATGCACATTTTGCCTAAATTTACGTACCCTTAGCGGTTAACAAGACAGCAATGGCTAGGCATCGAATTGGACTTGTTAACACTAGCGCTTTTTTCCTACAAAGCTTCTCCAGTTAACTGAAATACACACATAAAATGAATATTTCATTCAAATCTCGTGTAAAGTAAAACGCTTTTGTTATTTCAACGTCAGTTTACGACGACCATGTTTAAGCGTATTACAAAAAATCATGTTTCCAATGATAGAATGTTTTAATTTACTACTCTAGTGTTTCTGTAATGGTATGAGATGGGTAAATTGAATTATTTTATCACAATACAGACCAAAATAGGAGAAAATACATAATGGAAATGTTGAACTTTTCTATTAAAATTCAGTAACTTCTAATATACTTGAGACTACATATTATATATAGTATATCCCATATACAGGGTGTCCGCAAAGTTGAGGTTTTCCTTTACACGACGTGTAGATCTTGAAAACATAAGCAATTTTTCTTAGTACCATCCACACCAATGTCTTAAGGGAACCGAGATAACGGGCTCTGCAACATCAAAAATATCTGAATACCGTCCTGTAGCCGCGACATCACCGACTGGTACAAGGTCACTGGCTCAACCTGACGACAGAACTGGGGCGGGGTCAGTGTGTCAGGTCAGTATGCAACCTTCAACCGACGGTTACGGTCACGCGTGTAGAGGTAATCGCGTAGACGGGAATCGCTCAACAAGCACTATTGACGTGGCTAGAGATGTGCAAGTATCAAAAACTAAAGTGTGGCAAACGCTGCGTGAAGAGGGGCTGTATCCGTTTCACGTCCAACGTGTACAAGCCCTTCAACCTGACGATTTTCTAGCAAGAGTGCGGTTTTGTGAGTGGTTGTTGCATCAACATGACAATAATCCGGACTTTTTGAAGTGCATATTGGTGACAGACGAATCTACGTCCACGCGTAATGTGGTGAATAACTTTCGCAACACTCATGTTTGGTCAGTAGAAAATCCGCACGCTGTCCGTCGGGCACATTTTCAACAAACATTTTCGGTGAATGTTTGGGCTGGCATGGTGAACGGTATGCTCACTGGACCTTTATTCTCCCAAATCGATTGGACGGGATGCAATACCTAGACCTTTTACGCAACATTTTGCCTTCCTTGTTAGGATATGTGCCATTAAATGTAAGACAATCAATGTGGTTTCTGCGTCTGCTCGGTAGCGCATCAGCTGATTTCATTTTCTGCTGGAGCGGTATGATTTCGGGCAGAGACGTACTTAGCCCTTCTCGTCAACTGGAGAGTGAGTACTTTTTCCTTTATTTTTTTTTTACTTGGTCGCCCTCGTTTCACTACACATTACCTTTGTTATTTCAAGGGTAGTTGTTTCTGAAAAGGAAAACCCCAACTTTGCGTACACCCTGTATTATACAAAAAATTTCTTGCGCAGTAAAATATTAACCATCAGATTACAAAGCGAATTTCTGTCTGGTATATGTTATATCGGAACTAAATGCAACCTGGCTGATGTAGTTACTCAAACAAATTTTATTTGCCAAAAGGTCTAATGCTTGCCTTTTTCTTGTATTAATTATCATTAAAAGCAAATTATTCTCATTGGGTGCATTTAACAACAAAAGCAAACTTTAAGTGTTAGTCAAAACAAGAAAAATGCATCGAATAACTTTTATAAAACTATAACTTTTTTCAATAAGAATGTATTACAATTTTTGCGTGCTATGTTTTATAATAACTTTAAAAACGTTTAAACAATCATCCGGTTAAAACACATTGAAGAACAAAACTACTGCTCGAGAATGCGCCTTTTTTGACTTTATATGAATTGTATAAACGTTGTTAGAACGCTTATAACGGCATTGTTGTTTTAAAAAAATGGTTCTGAAAAAATAGTTAGGGCTTTTATAAAACATAAAATTGTTAGTTGGTAGTTATTTCCGATTTGTGAAAGATACCAGTTATACTATTATATGCAAGTGAAACTAGCATCGACTTCTTCTTCCTAATTTCAAGACTTCCTCATGAGAACCTACAAAAAACCTCTAGACAACATCACGTACACTGCATTTTATTGCAACTACTCAACAATTTTCAGGATTAATTTCCATAAGAGAGCCTTTCTGTAAGCTCAAGAATGGAAAACAAAGTAGCCCTAAAATTGCTACGGACATTTATTTCAGGCGGCAGGATGTCTAACAGGGAGGTGTTAAGTACGTAATTGAATAGGGAATGAGTGGGGGCTTTGTTTCCCTATTACAGGGTTGCATTTAAATTTAATGCGCACTTTGTCAAGTATGCAGTATTAAGGTAATTTGGCAAATGTAGGGCTCGGGTCTCGGGTGCGATTTTAATACGCGAAGTACTGAACCAAAAGCTGTGAGAATAATGATTCACTGGACAACAAATTTTAGTTTTTTAATTGTATCTTGTGGGAAAAGTGAACTTCCTTGTTAATTTTGGGGCGCTGAATCCAAAAATGACAATGAAATAAAAAAATAATTGCGGTTTAGAAAAAAAACTTTATTTTTAAGGATATATTAAAAAATGTAACAAGATTCATATACTTATAAGAATCACTATATGCGCTGTCTTTTTGCTGTTCTTTTATGGATCGTTTCTGCAGCATCTCTACCAAGAGTCCAACAGTAGTCTGCAAGCATGGAAGGATTCCACTTTCCCTGGTACCTTTTTTCCATTGTTGAAATATCCTGATGAAAACGTTCGCCGTGCTCATCACTTACGGCTCCGCAATTGTCAGGAAAAAAGTCCAGGTTGAGTGTACGAAATGTATCTTAAGAGACATATTACAGCCCATCTTTTGATACGATGACACAATATTTTTGACAAGGGTTTTATAGTTGTCAGCTTTTCTATTTCCCAAGAAATTAGTGACCACCAGACGGAAATCATTCCAAGCAGTTTTTTCAATACCTGTTAAAGTGTTTTCAAACTGTGTACCTTTCAAAATATTTCGAATCTGTGGCCCAACAAAAATACCTTCTTTAACCTATGCCTCACTTAGTCTTGGAAATTTCTGACGCAGGTATTGAAAAGCTGACCCATCTCTATCTAATGTCTTGACAAAGTTTTTCATTAGGCCCAACTTGATATGCAGTGGTGGTAATAAAATTTTTTTCGAATCTACTAATGGCATATGCTGTACATTTTTTTGACCTGGCTCTAGGAATTAACGAACAGGCCAGTTTTGTCTGGTGTAATGAAGTGCCTTTGCCCGACTGTCCCATTCACACAAAAAACAGCAAAACTTTATGTAGCCTAGCTGCAGCCCAAGTAAAAGTGCAACAACTTTCAAATCGCCAAAAATATGCCATTGGTGCTCATTGTAATTTATGCATGTCAATAGGTACTTCATATTGTCATATGATTCTTTCATGTGAACTGCATACCCTACAGGAAGAGATGGTAAAATATTTCCAATATGCAATAACACTGCCTTTAAACTCAATGTTGAACTGTCTATAAACAATCTCCATTCTTCTGAGTTATAGTTTATATTTAAAGCCGCCAGTAAGCCGTTAATGTTACTGCAGAAAACCAAGTTATTCTCCGTATTGAAAAATGGTTCTAAGTCTTTGTGGCGTTTACGAAAAACACATACCGAAACATCGTCTTCTAACAAGTTCCACTGCTGCAGTCTTGATCCAAGTAACTCTGCCTTACATTTTGGAAGTTCTAAATCTCTTACAAGATCATTTAATTCGGACTGTGTTATTTTGTGCGGTTGGTGGCATGACGTGCTCGGTATAAAATCAGGATCTCTTGACGTTGATGGCATATCTTCTTCCTGACGAATCACTCGATCGCCATGATCTGATTCGTTTTCTGATTCGCAAGTGTAGGATTCTGGGGGTTTTGGAATAGGATTTTCGACAGTGTGAGGCACAGGTCTCATCGCAGATGGTATGTTTGGGTAGTTAATAACCGATTTTTTTTTCTTGGATATACCTGTGGCTTGTCCAACACAAGGTACCATGCAAAAGTAACAATCATTAATATGATTTGTAGGCTCTCTCCAAACCATTGGGACAGCAAAGCGCATAGACCGTTTTTTGCGATTTAACCAGCTCCTCAGACTTGAAGCACATGTTTTACAGCAGATGTGGGGTGCCCACTGTTTGGCTTGATCACCTAGTTTACAACCGAAATAAAGCTGATATGCCTTTGTTATTAGTGGAGTAATAGACCGTCTCTGAGACGCAAAAGTCACATCACCACACACGTAACAAAACTGATCTGGATTGTTTACACACTTTCGAGACATCTTGCATGAACGCTGTCAGCCAACTGAGGAAAAAATGGCTAATATAAAACAATATAATGTACACGTATGTATAACGTAACACAATCATGCCGGTTACATCATCTTTCCTTGCCGAATATAAAAATGTAGCACGTGCATTCTTGTGAATTACAGTATATTAAGACTGTCACAGCAGGAACACATGTAATTACCGTATCTCTAAAACTTGAACTAATATTGAAAAAATAAGTTTCATTCCGGTTTTAGCACATTAAAAATAGTAATATTTTGTTGATTTTATTTAGGATATTTTTTGGCTGTTGATCAGTGATTATTAAAGGTACTTATCGGTGGATAATACGATAATGCCCCCTGGATGTTGGGCTTTAAAGCGGCTGAGAAGAGACTAACTAACCGCGAGCCACTAAGAAAGACTTTCACCGTGGGTGGTCACGTGGGTGAACTTTGGTAGGGGCGCCTGCAGGGGTATTATATAAAAAAACCTAAATAAACGTTAAAAAACCGACACTACTGCAGGATATATACTGGGCACTATTTGCGAAAGTGATACTCTCCACATTTATCGTTATTTGCAAATTAAGGCGTCTCCGACGCACTGAGTTTCAAGCCATTTACAAGGGTTCAGCTGATTCAAAACTGCCACTCCATTTTTCAATATTTTTGAATCAAGTTCATACAGTATGTTGAGAAGATAATTACCCAGGGTGCTAAAGGAGCACTTTTTTAAATTTTGTTATTGCACTAGTTTTATGATGGGTTGAAGTGCGCACTTTTTCTGTTCAACTTCGCGATTTTTTAAAAAAGAATATAGTGAAAAAAATGAAAAAGTGGCTCTATAGCACCCTGTGGGGTTTTGTTTTCAGCACTCTGTGAAAATTTCATCCAAAAATATCAAAAAATAAAGCGTCAACTTTGAATCGCGCAAACCTCTACAAATCGTATTTTGGACGAATCTTGTCTACTGTTTCGTGCTGCCAAACCAAGCGTTACGGCGCAATGTACGGACTAAGAATGGACGTATTCAGATGATTTGGTGAACAAGACAATTTAAAAGTTAATAGAGCATAGTATGCCTATGAAATAAACAGGTGGAAAAATTTTAATCTTTTGATAAAAATTTTAAACATTAAGCAAAAAGTAAGGATGATTAAAGAATTAGAAATTTGAGCACCAAAAGTAATTAAAAATAGAAATGCTGCCAAGAATTTTGAAAACTATGTTCTGTCTGCCAATCTTCCACTAGCAAAACACTTGTCGACAAAGCCAAACACCAATCGAAGCCCCACGTTGGGCGCCAATTTATGTAACGCTTCCTTTCCGCAAAAAGTCCAGAAAAGATGGAATGCAATGAAGATTCCAACAATCACAGAAAGGGGGTTACCATTAGCTTCCGGTAGCTCAGTCAGTGGCATGAAAACATCTACAGGCGTGTAGCTATATGTCGACCATGGCATGGCTAGAGGATAGAAGAACAAACAGAACACAAAAATTTAACAGATTTTATTTAACAAAAAAGCATTTTCATTACATTTGAAATTTTAAAGAACAAAATAAGTTTTAAATCTTTGGCGCTGCTATAAAACTATCAACTTATCTTTCGCTGGTCCATTTTTGACTTTACTGAAGCGAGGATGGCCAGATGCTTGAAGTGGAGGTTCCAGTTATGAGGGGTGACCTCACATATAGTGGCTTCAAAACCAGTTGTAGGCGAAGTTAAACTTGAAGGTGATGGCGCTGCCAAGGCACATGCATGGGTGAAGTGATAGGCCAAGCAATGCAAAGTCAATGACAAAGGCAAAAGCAAAGTTAAAGACAAAGCCAAAAGTCAAAGACAAAGGCAAAGGGAAAGGGAAAGAGAAAGGGGGTGGCCCCAATCTGGAAAAGAACCGTGTGCATTAGCAACGTGCCCTAATGGCCAAGGCATTTCCAATCTCAGTTTGCCTCAAAAGAGAACCAACGATTTTCTAGGTTAGAATTACATTACAGCCGTTTTACTTCGCACGTCATTGGCGAGGAAGTATTGTAATCGCGAAAAATTTCTAAAATGAGATGTTATATGACATCTACATCACGAAAAACTGTATCACTCATCATCAACTTGGAAATTACCGCTCGGATTTTTATGAAATTCCCACACGCGGTTACTAGTATTCCAAAGCTTTGTAGTTTCAGTCCAGTGGCAACGGTGCTATAGGCAAAAAAGAAAAAGTAACAATTGCTGAAACTCCGTTTTTGACGTTTCAGGGGTTCCTAATCACTGACATAAAAAATTGTACTGCTTAAAAAGGGGGGGTTGAAATCAGTAAAAGACGTTCTATTTCTAAGTAGCTTCTGATCCCAGTGATTACAGGAAATGTAGGTATCGAAAATCCGACGAATAATGTGCTCACGATTTCAAATTTGAATTAAGCGTGTAACTTTAAAATTATCGATATGTCAAGGAAATAATGTTTTTGAGAACGATCATTTGGTAGATTTTATACCTGCATTTTCATTTGAATTTCATATCCCGTGAAATGTAACCATTTCGTCGCTACCTTTTGCGTTCTGCAGTTTGTGATGTTTTTCTGGATATAAGCAGGCCATAATTGCCTAGGATGCTATCAGAGCTTTTTACAGAATTTTGTCTTTGCGCAAGAATTATGGTGGGTTGACATGCTCACTATTTGTGCTCAACTTCTTGATATTTTAAAAAGATCCTAGTGGATAAAATCGAAAACGTGGATCGCTGGCACCCTCTGGACTTTGTTTTTAGCATGCTGCAACAGTTTCATTTGGAAACAATAAAAAGTGAGCTGTGAAGTGCAAATCGATTTTTGGGCGAAATTCATCTACTGTTTCGTCCTGCCAGTCCAAGCGACGCGACGGTGCGTTACGACTAGGAAAAAATGTATTCAAATAATTTTATATCTTTCCTAAAATAAATTCAAGGACTCAAATTCTAATTCGTTTATTCATATCAATAAACACAATTATGTTTACAAGGGTCGTGTGATAGATGGAAACAATTGAACGAGGGTCATAAAAATATCTTATGCCGTCAAAATAAGAGGAAACAGTTAGGTAGTTTTTGCAAAGCAATAAACAGGTAGGCTTATACCTGAATTAAGTACATGTCTTGTCTACTGTAATAGGTAGATGGAGGTGATGCTGCCAGAAATGGATGTGTGCGATCAATAAACAAACCACAAGATTGAACTGCCGTGTCCAATGATTTTTGTATTGCGTTTTTTATTGCCTTACTAGAAAACTCTGTTGGATATATGATCGAGTTTACTAGCACTTTACAGCTTGTTGTCTGCCTTCTTCTACAAACGTCACCAAATCGAGACGCTGTCAACCTTATCCTCCGATGAAGACGCCACAAAGCACAGTCCTGTCATTTGGTGACTTGTTCGATATGCAAAATCTCGTCGTCACTTTTTCTAAGTTTCCCTAAAAATTCTTGCTTAGCAATCTCCAAATCATGCCAGGTCCTTGACAGAATTCTCCATAAAACTATTATATATTTTCTTTGGAATTGCTATCGGAATTGTTCGTTATTTTTATATCAACCTTTTTTGGTCTGAGTTTCTTTCCAAGATTCTTGCGTTTGAGTCTTTGTTCCATCTTAGTGATAAGCGAGGTTGGACTAAGCTTAGAACGCAAATGTATTTGGACCACATACAGGCCGCTCGGTATTGTGGCTCACTATAGCTGCAGCACATCTTCCATGGTATAACCTCTTCTTGCAATAATTTATTTGCTTACCCCAATGTATGTTGCGATTATAGAGTTGAACTGCTCCACAATATTGTTGTCCTCATCATGAATTAAAGTCACTGAATTCGTAATTAAAATTGTCGCATTAGACCTTTTATTGTCCATTATCAACCTTGAAAAAAAATTCACTCAAGAAAAATCACACCAACAAGAGCACAACACAACAATTCAACAACACAATATCGCCGAACAGTAACAAGGGTAGAATGATCCCTAGCTGAGTACCAAATAGGAAATGATTTGCAGGCTAGATCGCTAATCGAAATCCGACCCCGTTTTTATAAATATTTACCTTGGTATGCATCCTTTCCTCTTTCAAAGTAGCGCCGACCACCGTCTAAGGCCAGCCCACAATCGTTTCCTTTTCACCCCCCCGTTACCTCAGCAGATGGTGCTCGTGATTGTAGGAGCCCCGTTAGTGATGGCAACTGAGAATAAAGAAATTATAAAGACCTGCACAAGTAACCGAAACAAGCTCATGGATAGTGCAAAAGGTTTTTTAATAGTAATTTAATGCAAAAAGTTAATCTGATGCTGCTTAAACGTGCCAAATAAAGCAGCTAATTCAATTGTTTCAATATTCACGCGGATCTAAGATTTTTCGATAACGAACTACAGATTTTGCTGGCAATAAGGATGTCACCTATTAACAGGAGCTTACAATTACACAGTTAGGCACAATAATAGCTGCTGCGCACTGTTACCTCTGTTCTTCGGTCTATATAACCTGAATCAAGTATTATTCAATACAAAATAACAGAATTATTCTAATTTGAATCCGCGTCTTGCTTGTCGTTCGACAAAAACTTCCATCGCAGAAGCTAAATTGAGGGTATTAGCTGCTGATCTTCCGATATAGAGGTTAGAGAAGTTGTTGAGTATGTCTTTAGCCAAAGAAGCTCGACGGTATTCTTTAATAATTTTCAAAGAGCTCATGACACGTTCAGCACTAGCTGAACCGGTACGCAAAGTCAAAGAAAATCTGAATAATCTGCAGCTCTCTGGAAAAACGTCTACAAAATTGTTTGCAATCATGAACTTCAAATAATCTAGCGGGCTGTCATTAGTAAAATTACGATTTTCCGCAAAATACATGCTCGTAAAACTGGCTAATTCATATTTTAGATCTATAGTGAAAAATTCCTAATATTTTTCCATCAAATTAGTGACGCTGGTTTATAATTCGTTTTCTTTCAGATTGACTAATTTTTCTGGCCTCAAAAAACCAAACACATCATTTGCTTCACGAAAACCTTGAGTATGCTCTTGCAATTCATTCATTGAATCCAAAACTTCGTAGTAATTTATTCGATGTTTTTCGTGTGTTTCCAGTGGCAAGTCAGCAGCTTTTTCGTCGAACATTTTCTTGATTTTCCTCTTTCTGAAAATGGGAACAATCAGGATTTTCTCATTCCATCTCTTCCCATTTATTCTTAGCCTTCAGAACAAAATTATCGTATGTGCTTTCGCTCCTCAAATCTTTTAATTTTTTTAATGCTGCTAAGATGCACCATTGAGCTATCATCAAGTCTATTTCTTTCTTTTGCATTTGAACTTGAACGGTATTCATCAAAAAAATTAGAAATGTTGCCTATAAACTCAAAATGCTTGCTAACATTCTTACAGAAAGTTATCTGCGAATCCTATACCATGCCTGAGTTGAAACCCATATAATATACGGCATCGCAGCCTGGGGTGCCGCCTGCAAGACATATATTGCTAACCTGAATATAGCACAAAAAACTGTTTTGAAAGCCATTTTCCATAAGCCAAGATTATATCCAACGAACAACTTATATCAAGAAACAGGGATACTTGATACAAGACAACTTTATTTCTTACATGCCACCACCTTATACCATAAGTATTGTAATAAAAAGAAAAAATCCTATAAACACGAGCATAACACACGATTTCGAATAGGCTCATCTAATATCCAAAGACCGCACAAAACATTATTCAAAAAATCATTTAAATTCTTAGCAGCTAAATTATATAATGTAGTACCAAACGAAATAGAGATACTTAATTTTGGAAAAAAATTTAGAAGAAAATTGAAAGACTGAGTTAGTAATGTGCAGCGAATGACTATACATAATTATATAGAAAACTAAAACTACAAAATTCCAATTACATTAATACCTTTTAGATTAAACAATAATTGTTATACACATATATGATTGATTGTTAGTTATTAAGATATAAACCACACACAGGCGATGCCTTCTGTGTTTTTTTCATATTTATTTGCCCATTTTTTGTATTTTGGCGAATAAATATTATTATTATTATTATTATTCATTACGCTCAATACTCAATGCCACCATAACAAATTGAAAAAAGGTCCAGTTCATGGAGGAAAGGAGATATCTTGCATTCATTATATCTTCGTCAGAAGCTCCCACTCTTGAAATTTTGGTCTTCTATGCAACTGATAATACATTCAAAAATATTCTTCCACGATATCATTACGAAGAAAATAGACATGTCAACAAATAAAAAAAAGGAAAGTATTGCGAAAGTTTATGGTTGTAAGCATTGAATACGTGAAAAGACTGTAACAGACGCATTAAAGTCTTTATTTTGACAAAAAGAGACTGACTCTTACCACGAAGATATTTATTTACTGAACATTATATGCCAGGTAATAATATATCACTGTAAGCACAAAATGAAAAAATAACCCCTCCGCTCCTTGAGAAATAAAAGGGTCATTCTTTAATTTTTTTAGAAATGAAATTTTTCAAACCATCTCTTAAGAAATGAAAGGTAAATTTTCTTATTCAAACTGAATGCTAACTCGCTGTTTCATAAACATTACGCAGATGGTCTTTAAAAGAATATAACAACACTATGATTTCTTGTTATCAATTTTACATTCAGACGCGCTGAACAATATAGACACTAGAGCTGATTTTTGCTGGGGGGCCCTGTGACCACCCTTCCTTGGGGGGCCCAGGTGGCAATGTCCATTTTGCCATTACTTAAATCCGCCACTGCGATGTACAAACCCACAAAAAAGTTGTTGCACTGGATTCAAAAGAGATGGTAAGTATTAATATTAATCGATTCACAGGAAGACAAAAAAGAAGAACTAATTTTGTTATTGAACATTAAATTTTTCATTTTTAAATTAGATTTAATATACTAAGTGACATATAAATCCGAACACCCAGTTTAAATGGTTTTATTTTAATAAAATTTTGTATAAGTACTTAATGAAGCATAATAAGTAAATGATAAAGATTTCAAAATGATTGCACTGCTTTAAAGCCCTTTGGCTTTTAATAATGTGTGGTGCACCCTGATCTGCTACGCATTCTCCAACGCGCCTAGGCATGCTTCTGATCAGGTGGTCAATGTCCTCCTGTGGTATCTCATTCCAGGCAACCACCAACTCCTCTCGAAGTGTTTCTAGAGTCTGAGGAGGACGTTGCAAATTGAGTAATCTCCTACCCATCATATCCCACACGTGCCCAATTGGAGATAAGTCGGGAGATCTTGGTGGCCATGGTAACAATGTGACATCATTATGTTGAAAGAAGTCTATTGTGACTCTTGCAACATGTGGTCGGGCATTATCTTGTTGGAAATTCGGATCTGCAAGGGTGTCAAGATAGGGTAAAAGATGGGGTTCTAGAACTTCGTGGATATAACGCTGCGCATTCATGTTACCTCTGATGATGATTAAAGGTGACCTGGAACTATAAGCTATAGCACTCCAAACCATAACTTCAACAGTGTGATGAACATGTCTTTCAACAAAAACTATGGATTCCTCCTTTCACCACGTCGCCTTCTAACCCTGGCACGACCATCGTGCATGCCTAAACAAAATCGAGACTCATCACTAAAGACAATACTGTTCCATTCCTGATCCCAGAGTGACCGTTGTCTGCACCACTCAAGGCGATTACGTCGGTGTTCTCGAGTTAAAGGGAGGACCCAGTGTGGCCGGTATGAAAACAAACCAAAACTTCTCATTCGTCGGTAAACACTTCGCATGCCAATAGGTCTTCCGTGTTCTGCAAACCATTCATTTGCAATGGACCTGGTAGTAGAGAAACGGTCCCTTATGGCCAATAATCTTAGGCGGCGATGTTCACGGTCTGTTGTTCTACGGCGGCGTCCAGTGCCCCTTGCTCTTTGCGTACGGCCTTCTCGAAGCCATGCCTGACAACACCTAACTACAGTGTCTGCACTTCTTTGCACTCTAACTGCAATTGCCCGAAAAGAAGGTCCAGCTTCCCGAAGTCCCACTATACGGCCCCTATCAAACTCAGTAAGTTGACGAAATCGTACAGGTCTCCGTACTCTAGGCATCGTAACCGATCGTAAAGGATGTCAAGAACCAAAATCCGCCAACGTTGATTCTTTACTGCGGCTGAAATATTCATTTTTAGAGCGTTAGTGAATTAAAAAAAAGCAGTATAAAAACCGGAATGTCCAACTGGTGAGGCTGAAAATTTTTTCACTTGTTATTTACAGTAAGATAAATACATTCACCCTTTTTTATTAAAATAAAACCATTTAAACTGGGTGTTCGGATTTATATGTCACTTAGTATATTTTAATCACTTTTAGGCTGTACCCTAAGGGTACAAGGGTAGGGTTGTCATCTGCCATCCGTCCGCCAGTCAAGTTTTTAATTTTTATGTCAGAAGCACTGATGTCTCCCCCCCTCCGAAGACGAGAAGAACATCTTTCTGAACATGAAATTTTTTGACCAGTGTGACCCCCCCTCCCAGACGCAAATCCTGGACCCGCCGTTGACAGCTAATTGATTCACATAATTGATTATTCAAAATGTCAACTTGTAAACACTTTTTTGTTTCCATGGCCTGCTATTATCTTCTCTTTATATCGTGTCCGAACATTCATGTTTCCACAAAATGTTGCGATGTTATCAATATCTTATATTTCAATATCACATTACTTAAAAACAGCTTTGTTAATATGATGTGCAAACAAAATATTTTATTGTCTTATAAAAGTCAAACAATTAACGTTTAACCTTACATAAATGAACAAACTTTTAGATAATGTCCGAACATGTTTGTGTTAGGACTTGTACACATCGGAAGTATACGTTCAAGATATGACGAAGGCAATTTTTTGTTTGCTTTGAACCAAGACAGTTGTATGTATTTCCGGTCGAGTATCTGTAACATTATAAGTTGTGAGAGACGATACGTGAAACGGCGAACTTATAATTACCGAGAGGATGGAAAACCTATTCGGGTATCGACATTACACAGTCGTCAAGCGCGCGTATCTCCTTGCAAATCAAATAAATTAAGCCTCGAGATCCCAGACAGTCGTTCGGAATCGCTGAAGTTTCTAGGAGCATCTCAGTCAGTTGATTGTTAACTAAATACAAGCTAATGAGTTTTTGTCAACGAGAAACTACTAGTATTTTGTTCGATGCAGTTAGTTCGCTGTGCATATTTGGCTGAGTCTCGTGGATGCTGTGGCCGTATAAGGTTTTGAGACAGTATTATCGAGCCTTCTGTCGTGATATCGTTTTCCATGACACGAAGTGGCGTGCCACATTTTTTCCAATTTTACAGGAGAGCGTTTTAAATATTTTCACGAGATCTGAGTTACTGAAAAATATAATTGCATTTGGGGTTATATCTGCTCATGCTTACCAGCTTTTCAAAAATGCACAACGATTAATACACTTTTCATTTTATGTGTTCAAAATTTCCAAACAGCGTACTTTGTGAAATTGAAGGGTCGTAGTTTATAGAATAAAGACTTAGTTACGTCCGTGTTATGTTAAGTGATAAAAAGAAAACTCAAAACACATGAAATATGAAGAAAAAATGTTTTAGTACAAGACAAAACGATTACAAAAATGGAAACAGTATATATTATGACGAAATAAGTACCCGCAACTCCCTATACAAGTTAAATATGGCAGCACAGACAAAGACTGACTCAAATACAAATGATATAATAACATGAACAAAATAATAATAAATCTTCTTTATTTAGGAGGCGAAGTTTAGCATAATTAGCACTTAAACCCCAAAAAAAAGAAAAACTGAAAAAGCAATACAAAAAACATAAATGCCTTTGATAGTTAGAAGATTACAAATGTAGGTGTATACAAAATATGGTATATAACATATATAACTGCAGGCTCTTCAATATTTCATGATTTAAAAGTATAAAATTGTAACAGTCATACAAAACAAAGGAATGCTATATCAGAAATATTTTTGTGTGGGGTGACAGATAAACTTTATCAACTGATTTATATACTTCTATTCAAAATAAATTTTTTCATATGTCTTTTGAATTCATCATATGATAGCAATTTTGTGGATCGAGGTAGAACATTGTAAAAAATAATTGCGTTGTAGGTGAAGCATTTACGAATGAATGACGTCCTGTGGAGGGGCATTGTGGGTGTTTCAGTGAATCGAATGTCCCTAGAATGGATATTGCTTTTAGATATCAGCTTATTTCTCAAAAACGGCGGAATGGATGAAAGTAAAAGTCTGTGGGTGTAAGTAACTAGGTGTAGCTCATACAGTTCATTTACTCTCAACCACTTAATGTCATTCAAAAAAGGGCTGATAAGACCATATTTTTTCAAATTATTGATCAACCTGGATTTTTTGGAGACATGCTAGAGATATTGAGTCAAGAAATGGAAGATAAACTAAATCGCAATAACTAATTTTGGACGTTACCAAAGATTCACACAAATTTTTTTTAGTTGTAGAGTCAATAAATTGTTTATTAAGATATAATTGACATAAAATGGAAAAACAACTCTTACTGATATTATTTACATGTGGTATAAACTTTAGGCATTCATCTAAAGTTACTTCTATAGTCTCACCATTCAATTTTACTTTAAAATTTCTTTTGCCATCACTTCTAAATATTTTTTTTGAAAAAATGATGACTTTCGATTTTAAAGGGTTCAACTGACGGTTATGATATTTTATGATATTTTTGCATACACACTGAAAGAATTGGATATTACAATATTTAACAACTGAATGGAGATCAGAAATATACAAAGTGGATAAGAGTGGCCCAAGTGCAGACCCTTGAGGCACTCCGGAGGAAATGAGGCACTTTGAAGATAGAACCATGTCAATGTGTACCTTTGATATCGATGTACTAAGAAGCTCTGAATAATTTTTGAGACAGAGTCAGAAAATCCTAAATATTTGCACTTGGCTACTAGAAGACGATGATTAATGGTATCGAATGCCTTAGAGAAGTCAAGAAGAACTAACGATGTGATCATCTGTTGATCCCAGGCTCTAACAATGTTATCGGATAAGTCTAATGGGGCATTTGCAGTGTGATATCCTTTTCGGTAAACGCATTGTTTGGGAGGCAAAATTTTATGTTTAGAGAAATATATATATATATATATATTATAATATATTACTCATGAGGAAGATTTAAATCGAGTCCTTGGTATTCTTGTAAACGAACTAACGGTATATCTCCTTCACACAGCGACTTCAAATCCATATGTCCTTTTTGTAGTAACTTTTTTTGGCTCTACACACTGGAGGGATTATCTTTTAAGCTATTCTTTTCTTTTTAATCTCAAAAAAGCTGTATTCGTGCTAAAGGTTAAGTCAAAAAGATAGATACTTCACAGTGCGTATGGTGATAAAATTAAAACTACAATTTTACTAACTGCCGTATCCTAGATAAGCCATACACTTTAAAATGATATGTATATTTTATAATTCCACAAAATTGCCGTAACTGGACTTAAGCTTCATCGTGAGATTTAACTTCCTATTAAAATGCGATAAGTCTAATATTAACAGAGTATTCCAGAATATGTGAATCAAATTGCAATGGGAGAAAGCTTAGATAATGTCTTCTCAATTGCGGTACATACCTGACAAAAAAACGTGTAAGCTTTGCGTTAAAACAAAAAATCAGTTTTTTTTGAAAAAGTGTGACTTTCGTCAAACTTTCGACGACAGGTGCCGCGTTTAGGGTTTATTTTCATTTTTTTTTCACTATTGTTATTAGCGAATGATTGAAGCATGAAACTACAAACAGTTTTATTCTAAAAGTCACGTAATTTTGAAATCGCAGCGCTATTTTGGAATTTTTTTTCTGCATCAAAAAGTTTCTTGTAAGTTCGACTAACAGTGGTATAAGAAAAATGTAAGGGACTTGTTTGGCAAACCTCTCCGAAAAATAGCCCAGTTAATGAAGATTCGAAAATGGTACAAATTAGGTTCATCAGGTTGAAGCAGTAAGTAGGTATACCGTGTACTGAAAATTTGCAGAAAATTATCCAAAATAAGGCATCGATATGCTTAGATTACTTGAATTTAATGGACGTCAGTTACTCAGTGGTTGCTTGAGAACAATCTTATCCATTTTTTGTACAGGATGTTACATGAAAACTGAACAAATGTATAAAATGGTGATTATTTGACTCCTTAGACTTTTTTCTAAAGTACAGAACCCTCAAAAAAAAGACCACCGGAAGTTGGTTTCTCTTAAATAACATGTGATCAGCATGACATAGTTCATGAGAAACAACTATCTTTCTTTGGTTATCAGCATAGGTATAACGTATATTGAAAAGTGACGTTATGTCGATTTTTTTTGACATTGTATTGGTTTCTTTGTCACATTATGTAGGTTTTTCTAATACTCAGTACTAGCTGATGGAACTCGTTTTGTTGTACGCGTTGCCTAAACATCATGATGCTTTAGTTATCAATGTTTGGCAATGATGTGATGTAAAATCTGCTTCAGAGACGGCATTACTGGAGGTCTAAGCTGTAAGTTATATACTATAACTAGAAGGAGACGGCAATGCATAGGTACATAGTGATACTTGAGATTCAAATATAGAAATTAATTGCGCATCTGCTTTTTCTTATTCATTCTGGAAATTACATATGCAAATTTGCTAAGCTTCAAAACGAGAGAGATGAGAAAAGAGAATCCCTGGTTGGTGAAGGAGCAGGTGAGAATATATGTTACGGACAGGAATATTTATGAAAGTGAGAATGTTATTACATTACTTTTTATTTTCAGTCATTTAAATTTTACAGAAGTTTATTTTGCGATGTCAAGCGTTACTAATTTTTTTGTGCACACAACACGGGCGCGGTGGCGATTTCTCGTAGTGCTCCTAAATGTTTTTGAAGACAAAGAACGGGAAAAATTTATAACTTTGAACATAACATGTCTTCAGAAAATACAATATGTAAATAACCCGTCGGGCACAGTTAATATATACCTGTATATATATTGGCAGCATATTCAGTAATAATTTTCTCACACAAGAAATATTACTGATTTTATACACATGCAGACCAATACACATAACATAACACACAGATGCGATCTTGCTATTCAACCAACTTTCTTTGTTTCACATCTTTTCAGACATAAAAACTACAGACTACTCGGCTTCACAAGACGTATGCAACCAACAATGCGTGTAGTTGAGCTATTCCGTCATAGATGGACACTCACAACGATCCTAGTGGGCAAACGTGGAATGACTGTTTGCACCGTTAAAACTACCTAGTCTGTAAGATGACATTTTATAGGTTTTTTTAACGTTTTATAGGTTTTTTACATAATAAATGTCTCAAACATGTGTTTTTAGAAAGCATAATCCTTGTTTAATAACGATAAAATCAGCTGTTTTCGAGAAGTTGGCGTCAAGAGGGTATACTCTGCACCTCCCACGGAACCCTGACACCAGTTCATAAAGGATTAAGTTCAGCACAAGTTAGACCCACTGAGCAAATGTTAGACACGACCATGTATGACAGAGAAACTAATAAAGTCAAGTCAGTCAAACTGGCCCATAGAATTAGTCCAGAGTCCATTGCTTCGCTGCCCGACCGGTGGTACCGTCCATCTGACAACGCCGGATCTCCCTATACCTGATCACAGGCCCCGTCAGAAGCGGCCGCGTCGCAGTAATGGCATGACACTTATCGGGATCGGCATGCTCGCCGGTGAACTCGGAGAGCAGCAGAGACGCGTATAGAAGACGTTTTTAGCGCAAATGTACGGGGAATCTATGATGTCTATTCGCTCTTGGTTGAAGTTTTGTAAGTCAGTAGGTCTGTCAGGTCTGGTTGCCCAGATACCAAACAAAGTCAGGGAGAAAGAAGGGAAGAAGAAAGCAAGGAAGGAGGGAGAGCAAAGAAAAAAGAAGTGCGTCAATTTGAGGGGTGCCATGGCATTGCTAATTAGTATGCGGCAATTTTAAATTGATCCTAATATTAATTTTGGGATTGGTTGTTGAAGAAAAATCAGAATTTTGGTTGGACCTAAAGTCGCACGATTTAATTTTGTTCACAGTGCGAGTCGCGGCCTTGTGTGCTTACGAACTTGCTCGACTGCGTAGTGGAAATCTATGATGTGTGAAACATATCTAATAAGTGCGTAGAATTACCAGGGTATAAAGCGTATAAGCATACTAATATCAAAAAAAGATATACCCTCCTCCAAATCATATAACCTCCAACCCCCAATTTTTAACTCCTACAAAATTACTGCTGATAATGATCAGGAGCCTCAGTTCTATAAGAGCAAGGGGGTGTCATTATCAACGGCATCAATGACATTTTAAAAGATAGAGCGTGATCAAAAATCTAAATAGCCACTGTCTGATAGTTTAGTTGGATCATGACCAGAAATAAAATTGAGAATTTTTCCACTTAAGTACAAGGTCTATTTCTTTGAAACCTTAGCACCGAACTGCGTACCTCCTCTGCTCGGATGACCATTCGAATCGAGAGATCAAACAGATGGTCATTTATTCAGTCGTATCGCATATATACGCATTTGGAATATCTACAACCAGATCAAGAAATGATCGTCGACTATATTAACGAGTGATCTTTTGTTTTTAGGTAGGATCGAGATTTCGAGAGCAGATCCGAACGGTCGACATCGACGCGGTTTTTCCGGTTTTTTCCCGGTTTGCGAAACGTTCGGAAGGAAAGCGATACCATTTCGGAAACTAGAAAGTCGGCGCTTCGCGGGCGGACGAGAGTCGGAGCGGTGAGAGGAACGAACCAGATCGAAAACGGACGGTGAAGCATCCCACAAACCGGCGCGAAATAATCGCGGCGAAGTATTCGCAACGAAATTCAGAGCGAAATTCGCAATCTGTTTCGCCTGTTTATTCATACCAAAGTGTCTTATTCGCTCCGCGAACGTGAAGGTTTCGACAGGTTGCGTACATTTCATTTTTGCCTTTTGCAATGAGCTCGTCTTCAGAAGAAGAGGAGGCACTTCTATTTCTTGCTTTAGAAGAGGAACAAGATGCACGGTAAGTTATGTTTATTTAACGCCATTTGATAGTTGGGTATGTATTAAGTTTAACGAAGTACATAAAACAAATATTTTCAATTTTGTTTAGGAAACGAAGGAAGTGGGCACATGATATTAACTTGGAACGAAATAAATTTGGGGAATACCATACCTTGATGCCACAACTTCGGCTGGATAAACAGCGCTTTTACGTATATTTTAGAATGACTCCAGAGTATTTCGATGAAATATTGAACTTGGTGAAAGATGAAATACGAAAATCTGACACAAATTATCGTGAAGCTACTTCGCCAGAAGAACGACTTGCTATTACACTCAGGTAAAAAAATTATATGTATTAAAATTAGTAGGCTTATCGAATACGAAAACTTCAGAGATCGTGAAATAAATATTTTATTGTAATAATTGGACTACATGTTGCCACTACGATTAAATGTTGCTAAATAATTCGAGGCAGAATTTGCCTCCTCTGTTGGGTATATTATTGGAGTAAACCCAGTGCCGCTTGGGAAGGACGACATTCTACTATCATACATACTTGCAGAATTCTGGGTAGACGCTGAAGACATTTCTTCAATATGTTCAAATTCTTCGTGCGCTATTAATTCGGCTATTTTTAGTTTTATTCGGGCTTGACGCTTTAAGGGAAGTGTTTTCACAGCCTGTGCATGTGCCAAGAAAAGTGAATCAATGGCCTCATCCTCTTTTTTAGGTTTTTTACCTTCAAAATAATTAATGAGCTGTTGTACAGACGAAGATGGTGGTTCATAGCGTTTTCTGCTCGTTTTATATTTTGGTGTAGTTGCAGTCTGCGGAAGGGTGTGCCCTGGAGTAGTCACTGCTGTACTGTTCTATGAAGAAGGTGGTGCTGTCTGTGTTGCCGAGGCGTTCTGTGCATCTTCTGCATCTACATCAGCATTTTCATCTTCTCCATGGCCGCGGTCTTCCAAATTTTCGGTTTCTACATTTCCAGCCCTTTCCTGATATATATTTGAGTTAAATTCGACAGTCTCATAATGTATGACGTCAATATCTTTCACATTAGACGACGTTTTGGCTAATGCCAAAAAAGGACGGAAAAATTCCATGTAGTCAGCCCACTGCCATTTCTTTATGTTGCCCACTGCTTGGCCGGTCTTTGGTTTGGTAGATTTTATATATTTTGCAAATGTGCCTCTGATATTCATCCACCTTTTTTTTACTTCATCACCCAAAAAAGATTTTTTTTATAAATTCCTTGCCACTGGTGACACCTTCTATACCATTGGGCATAGCTTTCGAGTTGGCTTTACAACAGTGAGTGCAATCGTAACCGAAGTCTGTGAAGCGATATGCAGACATATGGAACATATATATTTACCAGAACCAACAGAGAATATATGGAAAAAATGTGCTGAAGAATTTGAAAATAGATGGAGATTTTCCAATTGCATTGGCAGCGTGGACGGTAAACATGTAACAATCAAGAGACCTAACAACAGTGGCTCCAATTACTGCTGCTATTTACATAAATATTCAATAGTACTTATGGCCATTGTTGGCCCGGACTATAAATTTATATGTGTTGATATTGGTGGTTTCGGAAAAAATAGTGATGGGGGTATTTTCGAAACCTCAAACATGGGAAAACGATTTGAACAAAATTTAATGAGTGTCCCTGCACCTAGATTTCTCCCTGCGCAAAATGAAATCTGCTCGTACGTCTTAATTGGTGATAAAGCATTTGCCTTAAAACCATACCTTATGAGACCATTTCCTTATAAGCAGACTTTAACAGACGTCAGAAAAGAGAAATACAATGTAAGACTTTGTCGAGCTAGAAGGGTCGTGGAAAATGCGTTTGGTATTTTGTCTCAAAAATGGCGAATATTTTACAGCCCATTAGAAACTAAAGTAGATACTACTATTCTAATTGTACGTACGGCATGTGTTTTACACAATTTTTATGAAGTAAAAGTGGCGATGACAAATATTTTCAATTCATGGATCCCCCAGAACCTATGCTTGGAGCTTTTACTGATATAGCAAATGATCCTCGGCGGGCAGCAAGGCTAGCATTTTCTACTCGTGACAAATTCGTAAATTATTTTAATTCTGATATGCCTATGTCCAATATACAGAATGTTCGTTTTCACATTTGTGTAGACTGTAAATTATTTAACAAGTTAATAAAAAATATTAAGTACATTGTATTTAATTCTTTTCCTATTTCCATCCAAATCTTGTCTTTCTTTCTCACATTCCTGTGTTCATCGTTCGACAAATCATACAAACAAGGATACTTTTTCACTATTTTTTGCCATTGCGAATTTTTGAAGAACGGCGTCAAAAACGCGGTCAAAGGCGAACTGAAATACGCCGCGATAAAAACGCTGGAACAATCGCATTCGCTTCGCACAAGTCTGAGCCTGTCCGTAAACCGCCGCGTTTTAATCTGATCGCGAATTCATCGCCGCGAAATTTTCGCAGCCAAAGCGAATATTTCGCGCCGGTTTGTGGGATGCTTTAAAGTCGAAAAATCTGTGGTTTTTCGCGCGGTACGGAGACTTTTTTATCGGCCGTCTCGTCGTTTATCGAAATATCGACTCGACATCGGTCTCGTTCGATAGCTAAACGACGGGCGGAACTATTTGCGTTCCGCGCCTTAGTTTTTTTTTTGGGAAGTTTTCAAAGAAAACGCGAGAAAAATTGAAGAGAAAAGATATCACCATATTACTTGTTGAGTTATTCTATCAAACATCTGCCAAGGTGGGAGAGATGGACAGTCGTTAACGTTAAAGTAATAGCAAGACGAGATCCAAGGAAAACTCAACCAAAAAAAACTCTTCTTCTTGAAGTCTTGAATCTCTGTCGCGGTTGAATATTTTATTTTATCACATCTAATTTGTCATACATATCGTCGGTCTCCGCACGTACAGGCGTAAATGACAAATAATCTAAAATCGAGTTACACCGTAATTTCACAGTTTTTTTTTTTTGTAGTCTTTTACTTCACGAAGTGACGTAGCTGTATATCAGTTCGCTGCTAAGAATTAATATTTTCAGAAAATTGCCTAAGTTATAAAATTCCGAAAACAATTTCTACGTACCGGCTTGAATAGATTTACGCCGCTGCGTTAAAACTGGTTCTACATCATTTTAGTCTAACGAAAAAAACGCAACGTTCAGACTAAAAAATCAGCATGTCATTTTCAATCTCATTTATAGCTGATTTTCATTTTCTAGCTCTCCTGTAAAGTTTGTAAAATGTTAGTTACGCCGGTACGGGCGGAGACCGACGCTATGATCAAACAAACTAATGTTCTACGAGCACTAATTTTGCTTATGTTTAAGTGCCCCTATGCGGCGCTTCACCAATTCTCTGAATGTCGTTTCTGCTGGAAGGCTATAAACTTTATGGGTTATGGTGGTTCAGTCTACTTATAGATGTCGTGACAGCTATGTCAAACGAGCTTGCATTAAGCCTAATATATTTCCTTAGAAAATGCACAGATGCATCTCCGCATGCTACATACACTGTTAAACGAAATAGACCTGCTTCTTTCATGTTTCATATACCTCATACGGAGTAAGAATTCTGTCAACTTAAGCATAATCCGTTATTCATAATACACGATTCGTTAACCCTCCAAACAACGTTGTCTACAGTAATGCTCTCTACTGTCAACTAAGTCTCTTCGTGGCAAACACGTACCTGCTGCATTGTTTTCATTAAGCTAGGAGATTACTGCCGTGTATTAATTTCTCACAGTGAGGCCCTTATTCAATTTGATGGACGTTAAGGCTGGTTGACCCTGCTGTTGCTAGTACTAGTTGGACATTCAAATGCATCGAAGTGTTGGCAGGTCAAAATTTAAAACTTCTTCTTTTTTCAAAATACCACAATAGACAAGGCGATATGAGCAGTGTTGTTCCGAGCATTCTATGTGTCGTAATGCACGTTTTTCCAACCCTTGTGTCGTGATGGATGTCTTTTCTAATGAATGCTAGACATGCGGTCGCTGGAGATAGATGTACTCCCAGTCGTACCCAAATGGTAATATATTTACAGGGAGCTTTAAAATATTATCAATTTCAAATTTATACTGGGTCCTATGCTTTGAGTAAACGAACACTTTTGACCTAACAAAAATTCTTTGATTTTTTGTTAATCCGATTTTTGAACTGCCTAAGATTAGTAGAACTGGGAAAGGCTTTCTCTTGTAGATTGTTCCACAATCTCAACATCCTCGCCACAAAGAAGCGGTCGTATCGGCCAGTTCTGGATGCACGAAGTTCAACACGGTGTGTCTGGTAGGCACATCACGCGGCGGCATCATGGAGGAGGGCTCCGAGGAGCAAAGCCCGTTGATGTAGCGGTAGAAGAGAGCTAGATCGCCGACGGCCCGCCGGTGCGAAAGGGTCCCGAGACTGTCGGTTAGAGAAGAGTCATCGATCATTCGGACAGCACCCCAATCGTGTGATCAATATTCGAGGCTAGGCCTTATTAGGGACTTGTATAGAGTGATGAGGTCATCTGGAGAAAAATACTTCTTAGCCGGAAACAAATAGCCTAGCTTTTTCCCAACAGCTGCAGCTGGAGCGGTGGAACGGTGTTTTGGAAGCATTGAACTGTAGAAGATTGTTGCGTCCCAAGCAGTGATAACCTACAGGTCGGGTAAGGTAAAGGAGGTCGTTGATATAAGAGGAACAGTGTCGGAGCCAGAACCGATCCCTGAGGAACACCCGCGTTAACGTGGTGGGGTGAAGAGGAGAACCAGTCAATTACGACGGATATATTGCTGCCAGAGAGGCACCACTCTGCAAAGCTTCTCTGGGAGGCCACAGGATCAAGGCTAGAATGCTTTCGTAATATCAAGAGCAACATAGCTATGGTAAGATGTAAAGGAAAAACTCTCGCAACCTATCAATTATGAAACTGGCATTAGGCAAGGAGATTCGCTGAGCCCACTAATATTTAATCTGATAATGGATGAAATCATAAAGAAAGTTAAAAAAAGAAGAGGATATAGAATGGGAGAAAAGACAATGCAGGCGCCATAATAATAGCCGAAAATGAAGATGACCGACAACAACAGAGAAAACTAAATCGATAGTGATATCAGCGGAACCGAGACGATGTAACCTGTTCGTAAATAACAAAATAATAGAACAAGTGATGGAAACGGAATACTTGGGAATCAAACTGTCAAGCTATGGAAAAGTGGAAGAAGAAGTACAAAAACAAGTGAACATGGCGAACAGAGCAGCAGGATATCTCAACAAAACAATCTGGAGAAACAAATACCTCACAACGGAAACGAAAACTATGATATATAAATCAAAATTAAGACCAATAATGACTTACACAGCGGAAACAAGAGCAGATACGGCGAAAACACAAAGATTATTGGAAACAGCAGAAATGAAAGTCTTACGAAAAATAACAAACCAAACTCTAAGAGACAGAGTAAGAAGTGAGGAAATACAAGCGAGATGTGGTATAGAGGAAATAAACCTGTGGACCAAAAAGAAGAAAAATAGAATGAAATATATACATAGAAAGAATGACAGAAAATAGAACAGTACGAATAGCAAGAGACAAATCGCCAAATGGAAGACGATCAATCGGACGAGCGGGGTTAGACAACATCAATTGAGGCTAAAAACCGAAGTAAAACAGACATGAGCCTATTAATAAGGTAGGAAGAAGAAGAAGAGCAATGACATGAACCTCAGCACAAGACTGGATGAGTTTACTCCTCAATTGAGTGACGTAAGCTAGGAGGTCCCCTGTCGATCGCTAGTGTTGGAAACCACACCGCCTGTGGCGAGTCAAGCCGTGACGTTCGAGGTAGTCCAGAAGCTCGCTATTTATGCATCTCTCCTTCACCTTACTTATAACAGAAAGCAGAGCTATATGCCTGTAGTTTTAAGGGTCGATGTCGGTGTTTTTTTGGGATAGGTTGTGCATGAATGGATGAGCATTTGGATTTAGGTTATAAAAACATGACGACCTACCGATAGCATAGGCAGGAACTGAAAAAAATTTGAAATACTTTTATTTTTGTTTTTTTCTACGGTTCTGTAAATATTATATACTGGAAGAAGTTGTTAAAACGATTATGGTACATAACCACAAACAATAACGTGGGCCTCAAATCACTAATCTGCTTTAGATGAGTTCTTCTGATTGTAGAATTTTGTTTCTCATTTTTTCAAAGATTTATCAAGCTTTCTTCCATGAATTTCTGTTAGTTGCGATCAGGGTCACTAAGCTCTGTTGTAGAGTTTTAACGCTATATTATTTCCTGAAGCCATTCTGTGGATCAGATAGCTGATATTTCAGATTCTCGATCAACCTGACATCGATAATAATTTCAATTTTATCGAAATGAAATGTTTGTGAATCCAAGAAGTCTGTAAGTACTTTCGTTTGAGGGACTCTTGATCGTATGCAGTAGATAACTTAATCTTCTATTAAAATTCCTTTGTTCAAATATCATGTTCTTAGGTTGACTGTGAATCATAAGTTCATTGTAGTTCGGTGATTATATGTGATAAGGTGCAAAATGCATAAACTACGTATTACTGGAATTTTTTGTTTACAATTTTTTATCGAACCAATCAGATATTTGTGATAGTAATAAAAATGCAGCATCTCGAGTAAAAAAGGGCGTCAAGAAGGTTCACTCTCACTCACCAAGGCCGACTGTACGCCGCCTGAAGGAGCAACCGCGGGTGGTAGATACGCGATGCGTCTGCTGGGAATAGGGCTAATAGAAGCGTGGAATTATAGTAGACGACAACGCGTTCGGATTCGTTTACATTTTTTCTGCTTCCTGGTGTTAGCGACCCGCCATATAGTACGGTCATTATATGATACGGTATGAATAATAATGGAATCTGGTTCAACTGCCTAAATTATATTTTTGGACAATGTGCAATAACCTTAAAAGCCCTAATAGTTCGATACAATTGGTTTGAGTGTAGCGAATATAAAAAATCGCATTGTTTTGATACTGACACAGCAACAGGTTCACATTAGAGGTATATTTTTTAATTCACCGGTTGAGCTACCGTTGCAACCGGTTAGCATATTTTGCGGCCTTTAATTTCCGCTGGAAGGACAGTTGTACATCAAACTTGTCTTTATAACGATGGTGGATATATGCCATCGGTGCCAACAGCATCCACCGACGTTCATCCACGATATTCTAACCTCTACATTTTAACATTTTTTGACAACTACAGTTTTGTATGAAAAAATGGAAACAGAAAAGATTGAAGTTATTCTACAGCATAGGAATGGCGTGAAATTTATTGTTTTTTAAACACAATTCGAAAATCTCTTCGTTTTCTGCTTTATAGTTCTTCTATTGATTCTTGGAGCGCAAATTCTCTCTACTGGATAACTCCTTTATCCAAATCGTCACTCGAATCGCTTAACAAACGTTCCACGACGATACCAACTGCTGCGTACATTGCTATGATGGTTTTAAATGATACGGTGTTCAAATTAGCAAGTATCCATTCACGACGAAACAAAGGTTAGGTTTTCTCATATGACAGCAACTTCAAGGATACATAAAAATGCGTCTTTTTATTAACCACCATTCAACGGTAGTGGTTGCTGACGTCATCAAATCAGCTGTCAACCATCAGTTCACCGGATCCATCAGTGATGGAATCAACCGGTGAATTAAAAAATATACCTAATTTGACTGCGCTATGAAGACCTGAATCTCTTCAATCCCCCCCGCAAGCAGGTGAATTAGCGCGATGCAACAGAGCGGTACTCGGGAATTTATTTTCAGTTTTATGCAGGCAATCGAGTTTTAGGGACGATGTTTTGAATAATAATTATGTGCGATACGAATTTTTTCCGCCCTTGGAAACGATCTGCTCAGGCAAGTTCGACGGCCCACGGACATCAAAAATTACATGTACAAAGGCGCTATTAGTAATGGAAACTCATCTTGCAGCAAAGACTTATCGGGGGGTGATACTGTCAGTACGCATGGTAGTGATAGTAGTAACGAGGGTAACAATGAGAGTCAGGAATACCGTCGTATTTCTAAAAGAATGTGCTTGTGTGTTGATCCTCAACAGATATGCATTAATGTTTATAATGGACTGTTACGTGAAATGGGTGATAGCGCCAATAGTAGTGTTCTTAAAAAAACAGTCGAACTGATTAACGTGTCATATCCTACAATTCGTAACGGTGTCAAACTAAGGAAAAGAAGAATTGACAAGCGGGTATCTATACCTTTAAGAGCAGCAACAACTGCCAAAATAAGGTACATAGTGTATGATGATTATAAACGTAATGAAATTCTCACAGCAGAGGTGGTACATCGAGAATTAATGCAAAGAGGCGAGAGTTATTTCCTGCGGATATTTCAGAGATTTGAAACCTACCAACCTAATCAACGTTACTTCAACAACTTGATTTAGTCATCTTTTATCTCGTTAAGACTTTCAGATCCGTCTCTGTCCTCATGCCTCCGGTTCTCGGTTTTATAGCCGTTTTACGACTATAGGCAAAAAATGTAAACGAATCTAAAAGCATGGTCGTCTACTATATCAAGATTGGAAGCGTGTAAAGTACATTAAGATCAAAAAACTAAAATAAACTGTTCCCACCCGCAAGTTCCTTTACCACTATTTTTTTTAATGATCAGGTATTTTATGATTACGCTTCGTTTTTGGCCTTTTTCTCAGCTCCCACTGGACGATTTTCTTTCAAACATCATAAAGCTTTTTCTTTCTTGGCGAGCTAGTCAAATTTATAGGCGGTTATAATATTAGCGAAAGACAAACGGACGGAGATGAGTGACATGGTTTTTCGTGATGTACATGCCATGTAAAATCCAAAAGACATAAAAACCTCAGCAGATCGACTTTCGAACATTGGTGTCTATTTGAATCCACCACTCCGCGAAGCCTTTGAACGTCAAAGCTGTTCCGAAGCTTCAGCTTCGCTCATCCAAAGTACGTCGATGCAAACGATCTACGCTTCATCCTTACAAATTCGCTCAGATTTCCTTCCGTCGATGCCTTTAAAGGAAATATTATGCACGCTCTAACCCGGCATGCTTGCTAAGGGTGGTTAGGAGGTGAGACCTGCAGTGAACTAACTCAGCTGAACCAATTTCTTATGTACCCTCCTGCTAGACACAAAGAGGTTGTGGTCGCTTTGGGTTAGACGCAGACGGGAGGTTATCCATTAGGTACACAGCGTATGCTCCATATTGGTGTTAAATTTACAGGATGAGGCAGCTATAATTGCAGATATACAGGGTGGCCAATATATAACCGACTGATTTAAGTTGCGCACCATTTTTGATATTTCAGTAGGTGGCGCGGTAGGAGTTGCTTAAGGCACATGTGTGTCCAATTCATCATGGAGCGCTACACGATTCCACAACGCGTCCGAATTGTTAGATCTTAAATAACGAGTCGATTGTTGCAACGATTCGGAAGATACGACAAGATTTCGGTCGAAAGTTAAAGACTTGCCAAGGTCGGGCCGTGTTCGAACTGTTTGTACTCCGAAAAATATCGAGAGAGTTCGTGAAAGTGTAGTGGAGCGCCTTGACACGTCTACCAGACATCGCTTTGAAGAACTGGGTAATCGTCGCACGTCATTAAGCACTGTTTTAAAAAGAGACCGGCATTTGCGACCATCCAAAATTCAGTTAACCCAAGAAGTACAGCCTAAGGACCATGAAAGTTGCCGACAATACGAAATAACGATTTTTACCGACAACTGGTAATGAGCGATGAAGCCAATTCGATATGAGCGGATTTGCTAATAAGCAGAATTTTCGTATCTCGGTATTAGCGTACCCTCGTTATCCATCAACGACCACTACATGCTCGTCGAGTTAGAGTTTGGTATGAAGGTAACATTGGACCTTACATCTTTAATGACGCAGCAGGTTATTCTATTACTGTCACTGGCCAGTGTTACTGTGATATGGTGCAAAACTTTCTCGCTCTTCAAATCCAACAATTTAACCTGCAAAACATGTGGTTCCACCAGGACGGAGCAACTTGTCACACCGCTAGGCAAGCAATGAATATTTTGCGAACAGTATTTCCGGTCACGGGATTTAACGATTTTTGACTTTTTATTATGGAGATTTATGAAAAATAGGGTTTATGCCAATAAACAAAATACTGTACAGTATATTCGGATAAGAGATAGACCGGACATAAACAAGACCACGTGATCATCGAACGCTGTAACATTCGGCAGGGACGTATTAAGAGTCACGCAGTACATATTTTAGATAGTAGATGCTGCTTTGCGTAACTTTGTAGTAAATTAGCACAATTCGATGTGTATACGATTGGTGATGGATATAGGATCATGTGGGGGTGGGGTAAGAAATATATAATGATGTAAATATACATAAGGGTTTCAAAATTTTCGCTTCGATTTCCAGCTTCGGATGCCGCCTGTTTGGTGAAATACAGTCGAATATAATCTCAAAATGGCGTTTAAATTAGCCTAAATTAAAAATAATCGTATATCTCTTAAAATTGCTTTTAGAATATTGATTAGTATATTTTTTGGTTTCTAGGTAAATATGTAACCAAATTAAAACGTTCAAAACGTAAAAAAATGTGCATGGTTGAACATTGTCAGAAAGTAGATTCTTGAATAGGTTTTGCCAAAATGGGTTCAAAAATGTCAATAATTAATTAAAAAATACAGTAGCTTTATAATTACTTATAACTTACCGAATTTGATGAACGACATCTTTTATTGGAAAGATGAGCTTGATGAGCTTTCATCATCGCTACTGCCTGAAGCACCAACGTCAATAATGAATGGCTCGACTTGTTCCTCTAAAATATTGTCCAGTTCCCACATTCTCTTTTCAACTTTGTCTTTCACGTGCTTAATACAGTTTTCCCATTTTTGCGCTGTTATTAATTCTAGTGCTTCTTTGAAAAGTCCTTTGAGGTCACAAAATTTAAAAGTTGTATTGTGCTTATCTATATAATTTTTAACCTCTGCCCATATGAGCTCAATAGGATTGAGCTCGCAATGGTATGGAGGTAAACGGAGCACAGTTTTATTTTGACTTGCTGCCATTTCGTCAATGGCGTATTTTTGATATTCCGCCTTGTGATCCTTGACAATTCTTAATAATTGTACTTTCAGCATTGCTTCTTCAAAGTTGATATTTTTCGAGCGGAGCCAATTTTGAACATCAACTTTCCTTGAAGCCGTTGTTGGGACCTTCTCCATTCTTCGAGAATGATAAGGCGCATTATCAAACACAATTACTGCGTTTTCCTCTAAGTTCGGTAAAATTTTTGAAAACCACTGTTCAAACGATTCGCCATTCATTTCCTCGTGGTAATCTCCAGTTTTCTTAGACTCAAAGCACCACAGACCGTCAACAACAAATCCATCCTCACTGCCAATATGGCAGATAATGAGCCTTTTCCCTTTACCTGGAAATTGAAGTACTAACTGGTGTAGATTTATTTCAATAAGCGAACCTTTTTCAAATGTTTTCATCACATTCAGCGAAAAACCATTGAGACATGAGTATCAGATTGCTATAATTGGGATTATTTAGTCATATTGAAATAAAGAATATTGAACGTCGTATGATTACTCAGCGCTTCACAATTTAATTTAAAGTTATAAACCTTTAAAAAATGAATGATCAGGAACCTGAAATACGCGCAAATATTAATATTAGCAAATTATAACTTTATAAAGCTTAAAGTATGAATTAAAATGATTAGAAATATTAGGAACGGTACACAATATAAAACTTAGTAACTTTTTTTAAGTTTATAATATTCGACATATTTTAAGATTATATTAAAAAATTATTGAAATATCGAATTTAAACATGGCTTAAAAAAGTTCTAACAAATGAAAATGACAATAAAACATCCACGCATTTTATCGAAAGTTATAAAAGTTTTGTTACTTGTAATATGTTTTATCTGCCCCCTAGAATTAATGTTTAGAACCTTGTTCCCAAGGTTTGAAAAACATCCGATTGTTGTCTATTACTCGTATTTACCTGCTGGATTTTTTAATCTGGTGGACAGTCCATCTAGAAAGGCCCTCCTGGATGAAGTTACAGAATCATCAACCCATACTTTACTTGTAGTGTGTCCTGCGTTTACCCACGTTTCATCAAGGTAATAAATCTTCCTGTTTTGATTTCTATATTTCCCAATTTTTGTTAAATAATCCCTCCTCCATAGCACAATTTCTTCTCTATCCAGTAGTAAACTATTACGACCCCGTTTTTTCCATTTGAAATTTAAATGCTTCAGTAACGCATGGAAAGTTGATCGTTTGAAATTTGGCAACGCTGTATCTCCATTTACCTCCTACAGTACTTTATCTATAGTAGGTATTTCATTCCTAAAGAAGAATTCATGCACTTTCCTCCTAATCGCATGCTTATCAGCTTCATCGAATGATTTAACAATACTTTTGCGATGTTTACTGGTCATTGGATCAGAAAAGGTGTGATTTTTTTTGTATTGTCTTAACACATTAAACACTGATGCGCGACACACCCCAACTTTGTGAGAAACCTTCACAACAATTTCTTTGATGGTTGATGCCTCGTTCTCCTCGCGCTCGATCTTATATATATTCAAAATGACCTCTTTCATTTCTGCACTCAGGTGTCTTTTTTTAGAGCGTTTCCTAGGTGGACTACAGGAGTTTACAACTTCATCGGCAGTATCTGTACTACTGGGCATTTTGCGCAAGCAGTTGATAACAATAACAATCAATAACAAGGTATAACAATAACAACGACAAACTCAACAACTTAATAAGATAACAAACGAAAACGTCCAAAGAAATATCAAATTGCAATGATGCACACGACATACGTAACACGTCTGAACCTGAATGTGACTCTGCCTTGATACGACTGCTCTGCCGCTCGGCATAGGCATTTAATTGCGAATTGACCAATGAGGGCTCCTGTTTTACGTCGAGACGGCGGCGTTAGCGTGAAAATCACCCGAACCTTTTGTTTACATCCGGTCTATCTCTTGTCTGTATATACTTTAGAGCAGCTGAAGAACATATTACGATTGAAAATATTCCTCCCGAATCCTACCAAAAAGTGAAGCAAAAATGTAATTAAGAGGGCTCAGGTTTGCGCGGCTTCTAGAGGCGGAAATTTGTCTGATATTATTTTTCATACATAAGTTTCCATAAAAGATTGAGACGAGATAAATGGACGAACTTTATTTCATTTCACAAATATTCAAGATACAAACCAGTCAGTTACATATCGGCCACCCTGTGTAAGCTGAACTTACCTATATACAAAATGAGCTCCGTTCAGGACACGTACCAATATGCAAGGCAGTTTTGTAATTGCGACGATTTTGGTAAATGAGATATGTTCTTTGGATGTTACATAACAATATACACGGTGTCCCAATATTTCGTGCATACAGAATACCAGCTATTTTCAGTCTCAAAATAAGTCGATTGGATGACTCACCCTCATGCAAAAGTACTTTGCTTGTTCGTTACGTGGGTTAAACTTTTTTTAAAACACAATTTTTAAGATATTTTAAGAACCGATAGCTTGTTATGAATGAAATTCATATATATATATATATATATGTATATATATGTATGTATATATGCAAGTAGTAGTCATTGCCATTGCCAACGACCCGTTGGGCAAAAAATACAATCAACTGTTAATTGGGAATTTGGCAATTTTTTTTAGTCTTTAGTAAACTCTTTTAACGGTAGTCTCGAGCTTTCGGCATTCCTATGGAGCCATCTTCAGGAGCTGAAACCACAAATATAAAGCTGGCAACTAATACGGGAAGGGTTTAAATTATCAGACAACTTACTCGCCGCTGAGGTTGCAGCCAAATGGTGTTCCAAAACGAAAACGTGGATGAGATCACTTGTTACAAATATAAACCAAAAGGACGGACACATTGGGTTTATTGATAACGACGGAAACCATCGTTAGGTGTTAACACTATATATCAATACACACGAACACATTAAAAATTATCGAACTGCAATCTTGGGGGGAAAACGTCCCTTCTAACCTCCTACATCTGTTTCACGTGGAGAAAATGAGCGAACCGGAAGAGTGATGCGTTAACAGGTGACAGGTGATTGTCGCGAAAGAATGTGGAAATGTAAACATCATTGCTAAACTTCAGGTATAGTGTATACGAGGGACACTCGGTGAAAGCCCATCCTATTTCCCAAAATGCTGGATTAAATTTGTTCTAGAAAAAGTGTTATTCATATGAGTGTACGAGTGTAAGATGGTGTTACACGCTTGAGAAGATGGGTTGTATGAAAATATATAGTTATTATTACCGTGAGGACAATGTTTCAAATAACAGGATAAATAATCGGAATTGAATGAGGTAGCGTCTAATATGCCCTGGCTAGCTGTTATCGACTATGATGACATTGAATCAAAACTGCAACATTTTTACAGCCTTATTGATGATCTGCTAAATATATGCGCACCAATTAAAACCAGGAAGATATCAAAAGCACGTTGTCCCTGGATTACACACAATATTAAATTCATGATGCGGTTACGCAATAACGCCTATTCTAAGTATAAGAAAACTGTTAAGAACAATTTTTCTGACGAGATAAAAACTGCCAAATGGAACTACTATAAGCAATTAAGGAATCTAGTCACAGCATCTATTAGGCGCGAAAAAAAAGTATATATTGAATACCAGCTAAGAAAAAGCAACAGTTCTCGGAGCTGGTGGAAAGCTATAAAGGAGCTAGGGATTCATGGTTCTAAGGGTAAAAATAATCAGTGTACTTTGGAACCCAACATATTAAATAACTGTTTTGTGGATTCAGTTCCCGATAACTCAATAAATGAAACACTCTTAGAGTACTACAACACCAACATGCTACCAAATATCAATGACCTATTTCAGTTTAAGTTTGTTACCGAGGAAAAAGTCTTGAAGACCTTTCAAAAAATAAACTCGCGTGCTACCGGACTAGATGGATTAAATATAGATACATTTTCCTATATTCTTCCTTTTTGCCTCAAGGCTCTTACTCATATTATAAACTTTTCTTTGGAACATGGTATCGTACCACTCATATGGAAAGCCGCAACTGTTATTCCCGTTGGTAAAACGATAATCCCCAATTGCCTTGCGATTTCAGGCCTATAAGCATACTTTCACTCTTGTAAAAAATTCTAGAAAAGATCGTTTACGAGCAAATGCTAACACACATCAATAAATACAGCTTAATTCCAAATACACAGTCGGGATTTAGAAAAAATCATAGTACTGTGACTGCATTAGTTGACATTTGTGATGACTACTTGAGAGCTATAGATAATTCCTGCGTAACTACAACTGTTCTGCTGGATTTAAGAAAGGCATTTGACTGTTTAAACCACAAAATGTTATTGGCTAAGCTGCACTTTCTTGGTTTTTCTGAGAATTCGATTACATGGTTTGACAATTACCTATCAGATCGACTTCAACAAGTTAAAATAGGCAGTGACTATTCTGACAATCGGGTCATTGTAAAGGGGGTGCCGCAAGGTTCCATTTTAGGACCAATCTTATTTACTTTATACGTGTCGGACTTGGATCGGTCGGTCAAACATTGCGCTTTACATTCTTATGCTGATGATACCCAGCTTTATCTATCCTATGATCCCTCCTCATGTGTTGATGCTAATGAAAAACTAGCAGTAGATTTAAGCGGCGTTTGTGATTGGTTTATATACCACGGGTTACACATAAACTGTAGCAAATCGGCCATAATTACCTTCCGCTCTAAGAAGAACGAGTTCAGTGGAAATGCTATAAAGCTATGCCTCAATAGTGAAGAGCTCACACACAAAATATCGGTATTAAACTTAGGAATAATCTTTGATGAGCACTTAACTTTTCATGATCATATTTCTAAGGTTGTACAGAGCTCTGTTGCTAAACTAAAAAGCATCTACAGCTTTAAGCACGTGTTGGCTCAAGATACTAAAATTAAGCTTTGCGATTCACTCATTTTAAGTAAGTTAGAATATGGAAGTTCCGTGTTTGGTCCTTGTTTGACTGAAGCCGAAGCTTACAGACTTCAGAAAGTCCAGAACAGCTGTATTAGATATTCTGTTGGAATCCGAAGAAGGGAGCGAGTGTTTATTCAAGAAGTGGCAGAGGTGGTTGGTTCACATTTTATGTTTGGTTCATAGCATTTTATTGACCAGATACCCTATATACTTAAATAAGTTATCCTTGAGAAGTCAGCATCATGCAGCCAACCTCCGTTTCGTTGGTTACACCCTTAACACGCCCCATCATAGAACCACCCTATTTACTAAGAGTTTCTCTTTTGTTGCACCCAATCGCTATAATATGCCCCCTGTCAGCTTTAAAGTTTTATCTGTTCCACTTTTTAGGTCAAAAGTAAAAAAATTTGTTTTTGAAAATATGTCATAATACCTTATATTATTTAGTTTTTAACTTATGTAATGGTGTCACTGTTAACTGTGAATATATATGATTTTTTCTTTAAATTAAAAAATGCCTATTTTTGGCATAGTAGATTTTTCATTATTGTTACTCAACAATGTTTATGTATCCCAGATTTTGTATTATAATTTTGTTTGGCCCTGGTTGGTATGAAAAACAGCTTTTAGCTGACACCCGCCAGGTTAAATAAAGGCTATTATTATTATTATTATTATTATTATTATTATTATAAATAATCGGAATTTTGTTTTAATTTTTGGAGGACGTTAGATCAACTGGAATATGTAGACTTTCTAACTTTTCGCAAGTGAGAATAAATGACACTAAGCTGCTTAACATCAGCCTTTTTATTCATGCAATGATCTTTCTGGATAATTTTCGTCCAGCCTGTTTCTAACTATTCCCGAATAATGAGCTGGACAACCATCAAGCTGGAACCAGGCCAATCTTCTTAAGTCTAACATAACATCATTCCATATATTTGCATGTTCAGCCTTTGAAAATTCCAAGAAGGTCGCAGCATTTAACCTTGCAGGCAAAAGGTAGGGTCCAAATAGTCGATTACGGTAGATACCAATCCACACGTTCACACTAACTAAATTCATGCTGAAAATATGTTGATTATGAAAATTTACCACTCCACGTCTAGTGAAGCATGACTCATCGGTCCATAAAAAGCGTTACTTAAAAACTCCCTATTATTATCAGTTCTATCAAGAATCCACTGACCAAATGTGATTCTTCGTTCTCCGTCTCCTGGCTGTAGTCCTTGCACAGGTTGCAAATGGTAAGAACGTCTATGGTCATTTCTAAGAACACGGTGAACATGGCTTGCTGAAATTCCCAAGGCTTGTGGTCGGATCTCTATCAAACTCACGCAGAATCATACGGGTAAATCTGCGTTGACGAACATTTATGTTTTGATCCCTTTGGAGATTTCCAAAACCGTTTTCAATTATTTGGCGATGCACTCTTACAAATACTGAGCGAGTTGGATGTCGTCTGTTTGGAAATCTTCGTGCGTATTCTCTGGCTGCTTCTGCTGCGTTTCCATTTACAAAGCCATACACAAAATGTATATCCGCTAACTCTAGATTGGAGAATAAAGTTGGCATTTTTACTAAACTTACAAAAAAAAAACAGGTAAAAGAAACTAAATTTCGTGCATTCACAATTGCAAAAAAACGTTTCAGGTTTCAACAGACAACAAAACTAACTGTCAACTAATTGACGTTTAACCTTATTCTGCTTTCAATTTGCAGGCACAGCCTACTTCTAAAAATTATTGAGATACTGACTTTTTAACGTTATTTTATCATAAATAATTAAAAATGCATCGAACCTTAAAAATCGAAATATCTCAAAAACGGCTAACTACAACGAAAATTCACAAGAAAGCTTTTTTATGTTGAAAAGTGCGAAGAATAATTTTTTTTATTCAAAAAGCAGAAGATTGCAGTAAGAAAAAATTTTCGGTCATTTTAATACACTACAGATACAGTAGAGAGCGCCCTCTAGCGGCTACAGTAAAACTATGGTTCGTTTTGTCGTACCAAAAAACCCTCGTATACCAATTTTCACTGTTATACATCAAATATTGTTCGAAATATTAAAAAAAAACTATTTTAGAAAGTAAATTTAAACACCCTGTATTTCGGAAGCCACGCATTTTAGGTATATTTTGCTAGGCGCTCTAATATTTGAGATTTACGAAAAACTCTGAAGAGCTCGAAATGTCTAAAAACTAGCCCCACCTCTATATAAATTATAGCAGTTTTTTTGAAACATTTGTTTCTTCTATAGCAGGAGTTCATTATGGGCTTATGAAATTTATCGTTAGCTTTCTGTAAGATGTCATTATTCTTTAATGTTTGAACTACTGGCCGCAAAAATATTGGGATACATTTTGCACCAGCCCTAAGATTGTGAGCTATAACCGTGCGACAATAGGGTGCCGACTGTATTTATATATAAAATGCTACGTTTCTTAATTCCACGGCTTCAAATAACAGCCTCTCTCAATGCAGGTCAATTCTTTGCTGATTCTTTTCAGAAGCCCAAGAGAAAGGCGTGCTCCTTAATTTAGCGCGAACAAACTGACTGTTGAAAGCCGTTGGATTACTCTGTGAGAACATAACTGAGATTCCAACAATAAATATTCAACACTCTACCCTTCTGCTATTATTCAGCCGACCCGCTAGATTCCACTTATTATCTTTTCCTTTCTTGAGGCAGAAAAAAGCTTAATATCTAGGATCAAAATTAAATTACTATATAATCCTCTGACTCTGCGTAAAGCTCCTTATAACATCCCCTGGCTTCATTAATTATAAAATGCACATAATACAGTTATACATCGTCAATGGAGGTGCAGAATAAGGTGCTATATTTACACAGTGACCTCTAATGAAAATTGTGGAAAATGATTATGTTGAGCCAAATATGCTTTGAAGCTTGTTATTCTTTATACCGAAGCTGTCGCGCCGGCAGAAGCCAAAATACGAGGGCACCGCGGCTTACTAGAAAAACTCGATCTCCTTCTTAACGGTGTCGAATTTCGCACATCTAGAGCTGGACGGTTCGACTCGCTTTCGGTTTTTGACGGATCGCAATGAAGTTCTCTCAGATCATAACTTAATTTACTCAGCCTTTCGAAAGTCAAAAATAAATAAATCACAAAAGACTATTAAATACAGAGACTACAATAATATAGATAGAGAATCCTTCTTAAATGAAGGGTTTCTACTTGGGTGAGAGGATATTTACTATATAAACCAAATCGACCGAAAAATAGAAGTCTTTAATAAAAATATAGCAACTGTTCTGAATAAACATGCTCCAATAAAAACAAAACAAATAACCGATAAATCTTATGTACCCTGGATAACTCAAAATATAAGAATTTTAATCAGACTAAGAGATAAAGCTCATAAAAAATTTCAAAAATCAAAATCACAGGCTCATTTTGAATATTATAAACAACTAAGGAACTATACAAAGCATGCAATTATCCGAGAAAAAAATACATTCTTTAACTTACTCTCAACAAAGAAAGGTAAGGAATTTTGGGACACTACCAAAAAGCTCAACATAACATGCAAGAAAACTCACTCAACTATACCCGAACACTTACAAAATGTAAATGACATACACAGTTACTTCCAGCAGACCGACAATTTACCAGACACTGCTTCCCAAGAATTAATCAATTTTTACAAAAACAATGTAAACATTAACGATTCTCTTAGCTTCCAACTGCTAGACAGGGCCAGTCTAATCAAAATTGTAACTAATATCTCATCAAATGCCATTGGAGAGGATGGTTTCTCTATGAGAGACCTAAAGTTATGTATCTCATTTTGTACGAATGCCTTGCTGAATATAATCAACACCTGTATTTTGGGGGGATTATTTCCAGAAATATGGAAGAAAGCTATTGTTAAACCCTTACCAAAAATAGCAGAACCTAAAGAATTTACAGACTTGAGGCCTATTAGCATATTACCCGCTACATCCAAAATTTTAGAAAGGCATATTTATAATCAAATTAGGTTTTTTTGTGACACAAACGATATCATACCAGATAGTCAATCCGGTTTTAGAAAAAACTTTAGCACAAGTACATCATTAGTTAATATCTTGGATGATATCAGACATCATCAAGAACAAAAAAATAGTACGTGCATGGTTCTTCTCGACTTTAGTAAAGCGTTCGACACTCTGAATCATGAAATGTTACTAGCTAAGTTACATTACCAGGGGTTTTCGCAGAACTCCGTAAATCTAATAAAAACATACTTAAGCAACCGTTCAAACTGTGTTATGTTAGCAAATGATTCTGCTATTTACAAAACCGATTTTAAACCTATAAAAAGAGGAGTTCCTCAAGGTTCAATTTTATCTCCTTTGCTATTTTCAATCTACATATCTGACATGGTCAAATCGGTAAAATTCGCAAAGATAAAACAATATGCAGATGACTCACAAATATATCTCCCTGTCAATAAAACCACAATCCATATTGCACAACAACAACTAAATTCAGATCTCCAAAGAATTAACACATTTGCAAAGCATCACAATCTTAAACTAAACCCCTCAAAATCGCAAGTAATGGTTATGAATAAAAACAGTACTGAAAGAGAACATTTTGAACAAAATTTAATAATTTCTATTAACAATGACAGAATCCCCATAGTTCAAGAGAGAAAAAATCTAGGCATTATATTTGATAGCTCGCTCGGCTTCGGCAGTCATATAAAAAACAGAACAAATTTAGCTTACATGCGACTAAAAAATATAAACAAATTAAAAAAACGTTTATCAGCCAAACAAAAATATTATTTGTGTAATACCTTAATTTTATCACTTTTTGACTATGGAGATGTCGTCTATGGTGATTCGCTATCGTCGCGAACCAAAAAATGCATACAAAAAGTTCAAAATAGTTGCATGAGATTTGCATTTGGAATTCCATATCGAAACCATATCACTCCTTATCTGAATAACTACAACATATTAAACATGACGAATCGCAGAAAATATCACATGTATTCTTTTATCTATAGGGTTATAAAAACAGGTCAACCGCCCTATTTAAGAGAAAGATTTGTGCCTTTGCCTAGTGCCCAGAGAACTAGAAATAATCTCAATTTTATCGTACCTAGGCATAGAACGCGTTCCTTCCGACAATCGTTTGCCTATGTGGCGGTTCACTTATGGAATAATTTACCAACTTCAGTTAAAAGCTCATCGTCAAAAACATTCTCAAAACTGACAAAAACGTTGTTACAGAATCACCAGCTACTTTAGCAGCGTTTGTGTGAGCAAAAATAACGTTTTTACATTCCTACTCGCTGACAAGTTGTATAGATTTGTTTTTCGCATCCGTTGCCAGCTCCCGGGGGTTCTCTCTTCGTTTTTGCCTTTTTTGTGTTTCACCGCCTCTTCATTTGCCTCTTTATTGTATTTTTTATTTTGTTTAAGAACTTTTGGGGTATTCAGGGCTTTCTCGCATGGACTCTTTGTATTAAAGGGTCCAATGTATCGGTTTTATAATCGAGAGACTGTCCTTTTTCGTCATTACTCTACGTTATATGTAGAATTTCTTTTGTTTATGATGTTTATTCATGACGAAATAAATATTTTGAATTTGAATATGAATTTGAATTTGAAGTTACAGGAATTACTTACCTAATATGCGTGCGTGTGCATGAGCGAGTAGCAGTTGCGTTAAGCCGTTTATTTATTTCATAAGACTGTGTGACGCTGCACATAAAATCATGAAAAGAAATTCCTGTGAAGTATGCAATCCATTCGAAAATGTGTAACATTTGACACATTTAATGATTCAATACGAAGCGCCAAAGAAATGACACTTGTCTTTCTCAAAGAGTTTCGCAGTCTGCTAACAGCAGATGTGAGTTTTGCATTCTGCATTCATTAACTTTTTATTATTATTATTATTATTATTATTCTAGCTGGACAACCATTATAAACAGTTCTTGTTAATAATAAAAGTTGTTCAGATGGTTACAGAAAATGTTCATTTTGCTATTATGTTACATACTAAGATTGCCCTCCTTTTTCCCCTATGAGCTGACATGCATTTTGGTCTAAAAGCTTGAACTCAATGTTCAGAATCGTCATATAACCGATTCTCAGCTAATAACTGAGATGCAGGGAACGCTGTCTGAAAAAGGATTGATTCATTACCTTTTGGTTCCAATAGTAAGCCTTTTTTTAAATATTTGCATTACAACCAATTTTCTAAAGAAAGACAAGTAGTTTTTCGGAAACATACAGGGTGGCACATCGAAAACGAAACATACGCATTTACTGGCAGCTCAGTTTTTTTTTGGAAAAACGCTCAGACCCGTCAATTTTGTTTTCGAGGGGGACTCAAGTTTGGCAAAAAATCACGCTAACACGTGCAGCCCCCTGATAATTTCAACTCTTTCTGCTGTGGAATATATCATGGTTAATTTATGTAATAAAGCGTTACAAGTTATTTTAGGAACAAAGTTTGGTCAAATCAATCGCAAACTATGTACTAAATTCCTATTTAAAATAAGTACGAGATATTTCCTCATCTTTCTTCAAGAAATAACTTTTTTTGCCACAAAAAAACGCTCTAATAGCTATTTTCAACAACAAAATGATAAACAAACCATGGGCGTAGTGAAGAAAAGCATTTACTTATTAAGTGAATTCTTTTAGTCAAATTTCTTCTGAAAGTAGTAAAAACTACAGTATATTCAGATAAGAGATAGACCGGACATAAACAAGACCACGTGATCATCGAACGCTGTAACATTCGGCAGGGACATATTAAGAGTCACGCAGTACATATTTTAGATAGTAGATGCTGCTTTGCGTAACTTTGTAGTAAATTAGCACAATTCGATGTGTATACGATTGGTGATGGATATAGGATCATGTGGGGGTGGGGAAAGAAATATATAATGATGTAAATATACATAAGGGTTTCAAAATTTTCGCTTCGATTTCCAGCTTCGGATGCCGCCTGATGTTTGGTGAAATACAGTCGAATATAATCTCAAAATGGCGTTTAAATTAGCCTAAATTAAAAATAATCGTATATCTCTTAAAATTGCTTTTATAATATTGATTAGTATATTTTTTGATTTCTAGGTAAATATGTAACCAAATTAAAACGTTCAAAACGTAAAAAATGTGCATGGTTGAACATTGTCAGAAAGTAGATTCTTGAATAGGTTTTGCCAAAATGGGTTCAAAAATGTCAATAATTAATTAAAAAATACAGTAGCTTTACAATTACTTATAACTTACCGAATTTGATGAACGACATCTTTTATTGGAAAGATGAGCTTGATGAGCTTTCATCATCGCTACTGCCTGAAGCACCAACGTCAATAATGAATGGCTCGACTTGTTCCTCTAAAATATTGTCCAGTTCCCACATTCTCTTTTCAACTTTGTCTTTCACGTGCTTAATACAGTTTTTCCATTTTTGCGCTGTTATTAATTCTAGTGCTTCTTTGAAAAGTCCTTTGAGGTCACAAAATTTAAAAGTTGTATTGTGCTTAGCTATATAATTTTTAACCTCTGCCCATATGAGCTCAATGGGATTGAGCTCGCAATGGTATGGAGGTAAACGGAGCACAGTTTTATTTTGACTTGCTGCCATTTCGTCAATGGCGTATTTTTGATATTCCGCCTTGTGATCCTTGACAATTCTTAATAATTGTACTTTCAGCATTGCTTCTTCAAAGTTGATATTTTTCGAGCGGAGCCAATTTTGAACATCAACTCTCCTTGAAGCCGTTGTTGGGACCTTCTCCATTCTTCGAGAATGATAAGGCGCATTATCCAACACAATTACTGCGTTTTCCTCTAAGTTCGTTAAAATGTTTACTGGTCATTGGCTCAGAAAAGATGTGATTTTTTTTGTATTGTCTTAAGACATTAAACACTGATGCGCGACACACCCCAACTTTGTGAGAAACCTTCACAACAATTTCTTTGATGGTTGATGCCTCGTTCTCCTCGCGCTCGATCTTATATATATTCAAAATGACCTCTTTCATTTCTGCACTCAGGTGTCTTTTTTTAGAGCGTTTCCTAGGTGGACTACAGGAGTTTACAACTTCATCGGCAGTATCTGTACTACTGGGCATTTTGCGCAAGCAGTTGATAACAATAACAATCAATAACAAGGTATAACAATAACAACGACAAACTCAACAACTTTATAAGATAACAAACGAAAACGTCCAAAGAAATATCAAATTGCAATGATGCACAACGACATACGTAACACGTCTGAACCTGAATATGACTCTGCCTTGATACGACTGCTCTGCCGCTCGGCATAGTCATTTAATTACGAATTGACCAATGAGGGCTTCTGTTTTACGTCGAGACGGCGGCGTTAGCGTGAAAATCACCCGAACCTTTTGTTTACATCCGGTCTATCTCTTATCTGAATATACTGTAATCTGATGTACCTATTAAAGTCTACTTTAAGCTTCAAATCAATAAATCTTCAAAACTACTGAACTGAAGTTCATGTATTTTACATCATTATAAAGGGAATTGAAAGACCTTTAAAATAAGGTATCACTCGACCTCCCTTTCCATCCAAGATTTTGGGGGTGGTGCCACCCCCGCTTAGGGGGTTGCACGTGCTAACGTGATTTTTTGCCAAACTGTGCTGCCAGTAAATGCGTCTGTTTCGTTTTCGATGCGCCACCCTGTATAAAAAACAAAAAACAACCGTGAGCATGTCCGCATTAGAAAAAAAAATAGATAAATTGAGATCCTCATAGCAGCCGCAGTGTCCTGGCATTTAGGCTTCTGCCTGCGCGGCTGCTTGGGTATAAAAAAAAACACCTTGAAACCTTATCGCGAAACAAACCACAAAAGATACGGTAAAAAGACGATATGCGCGACAAATCTTTGCTCACCGGTTAGGACTATTTGGGACAGCTCTGTGAGTGTTTACCTCGAATAGAAACATAACCGACCTACAAACTCTCCCGCAAAGCCGCAATACCATGCATATCACTATTTTTCCTTATAGACGCTCAAGCGACAACCATTTTTGCTCCGATTCAATTAATATTCTGCATGGTGTGAATCGAATTCGAAATATCTGCCCTAGTTCATATGTCGACCTGACAGTTTGTTCAATTGTTGAGCATGCATAAACAATCTGTTTTTAAATAGAGCGAGTCTGACATGCAACGAATATTCCAATTGAAATACCTTAATACCACGGCACAGAAAAAAACAAACATTCGATACTTGCATGGAACGCGTTCAATTGATTGCAAATAACAGTCGTGTCCATCAAATTTTCAATTTAAAAATACCAACTTTAACAGGCGTTTGGAATTAACGGTTACATGGCAAGCGGTGTTAACAAAAAATTGTTAAACGGGTAATTCTGACAAACTTTTTCTAGTTGAGCTTGGAAAAGAAATTTCAGCTCGGAATATTTAAGCAAATTTTTTATCTTAGAGCTCTGCCTCATTGGGACGCCATGGCGACGTCGCCGGCGACGCAGGCCTGGCTACTTGCGGCATCCGAGGGTCGCCAAGGCGAGTAGCCATGGCATCTCGACAGTCAGTTCGTGTCATCTCTCAAGAATGGACGCAGAAGAAATTGCACTTCTTTGTTATATACGTCGCAGAAAAAAAAAACAAAAAAAGCAGATCAGTAAAAAAACAATCTTATAAACAAAATAGAGAAAAAAAAAATAAATAAAAAGTATTGCTTAAAAAAAAAAGAAATGTGTTTGCATCTAGTATAATAGAAATAATATACAATAGAAATATTAAGTAATGGATGTTCTATTTTCTATTAAAGCATAGCATTATACATAAGGATCTGGCCAGTTGGTCATCGACCAGTGCCAATAACAGAACAAAAAAAAAAAAAAAAAAATGAAAAAAGAAAAGAAAAAAAAAGAAACTATGGGTTCATCCTTTTATATCTGATCGAAACCGAAGTGGCATTTTTTTTAAACTGTATGGTGATTTACGAAAATATCCTGAAAAGTTTTTCAATTACACAAGAATGTCAATAGCATCTTTTGACGAATTATTAAACTTATGTAGAAACGATTTAACTAAACAGGATACGATATTTAGAAAATCGATTAGTGCGGAAGAAAAACTATTTGTGTCATTGAGGTAAGCAGTGTTTTATTCAAATTTTCAAGAATGAAACATCTAAAGTTAATCATATACATCTAAAATGGAGGAATCGTCTGAAACATTTGTCATATTTGACGGTGGTGCACTAAACGGTTCACTAGATAAATACTCAGTGCTGTTTATCATGGGTTGGGTTTCTCTAGGAACAGTAGAATATCCAGGGTGATAACTTTGTGACGACGACGATTCTGTTTGTGACCAGTAGTTTTGACAGTATAATGTACTACTATCAATGTTGAGCACAGGGCGGGTTGCTTCATCAAGAATTGACATTATTTTCATTTTAGTTGCCATTTTTTTTTGAGGAGGCACGTTTTTTAAGGTGCTAACTAAAGACAGCATGAATAACCTGTCGTCATCTTGATTCTCAACCTCATATTGTTCTCTACTACTAAGTTACGGTCGCAATAATCATTTGATGAACTATCCCAAAAGCAAGGCCGGTTTTGAATTTCTATTATAAATTTTTCAGTATCGAAACTCATTTTTCACATCAACTATCAACTACTATTCCGAGCGAGCGTCCAAAGTGGCGGCTGACTGGCGACTGAGTGAGCGAGGTACAGCTAACATGTGTACAACATGATGGCAACGACGCCACGGCGCCAGAGTAGCCAGTCGCCACGTAGGGAGCTGTAGTTTGTGGCCACGCTTCCATCTTGGCGACGTCGCCACACCGTCGCCAAGTGAGGGAGGTACCATACATTCCAATATGAACTGTTTGGATACGTAACCGGCGACGTCGCCATGGCGTCCCAATGAGGCAGAGCTCTTATAGTCAGTCTAAAAAAGTTCCTATTGATAATGGTGCAATGTGCTACAATCACATAGCTTTTTTCTACTATTTTGGTCACTTACCAGTAATTTGAATTTCTCTTTATTAATAATAGTACAATTTTACACATCGCATATTTCTTTCTTAGCGACTCAGTATTGTGTTGAAATATTTTAGGCACTAATGTTATAATATTTTATTAATTACTAACTCGTTTTATCCCAGAAATTTCCTCATAAAACAACTTTGGTCCCCCCCGTACTGTTGGTTTTCTGCAGTCTACCCATAGGCAACCAGCAATGTTGTATGTAGGTACATACGGTTGCGGAATTTTTCATTCGTTATTATTATTTCTGGCACTGATTTCGGTTTCGATATAGTTTTGACATCGACCCTGTACAGTGTGGAATTTTGGTTTTGACATTGATTGACAGTCAAGTAACTAACTGAAGGAAGACCGGCACTGGTATTACGTATCTTGAAAGGAGACATTATGTCGATTTTTTACATTATATTGTTTTTTTGTGACAATATGTAGACTTTTCTACAAAATGTTAAATTAACACTATCTGATGGACACGTTGGGAATTCGTTTTGCAGTTGTACGTGTTGCCTAAACGACATGAGGCTTCAGTTATCATTGTTTGGCTCTGATGTGGTGTAAGATCTGCTTCAGGGATGGCATTACTGGAGGTGACGGCAATGCATAGATGCATAGTGAGGATTTGTGTGTTAATATGTGTCTCAAATACACTTACTTGAGATTCGAAGCCAGAAATTAGTTGCCCAACCACTTTTTCTTATCTATTCTGGAAATTATATATGCAAATTTGATGGAATCCAAAAATGAGAGAGACTAGAAATAATTATATTGACTGTACACTGTCAAATTACAAATCATGTACATGCTAACAGAAATTACACACAACGCAGGCGCGGTGGTGATTACTCGTAATTCTCCTCAGTTTTTGAAAACACCAAAAAACGTAAAAAATCGTAATTTACAACTTTGAACATAACCTGTCTTCAGAAAGGACAACATATATGTGAATAACCCGTCGGACACAGCTAACAGATATACTTCATTGGCAGCATATTCAGTAATGATTTTCTCACAGATCAAATATCACTGATTTTATACACATGCAGACCAATACACACCATCATCTAAACTGAATCCAAATTCAAGATGAGATGTAAATAATAACAGTTAGCGCGTGATCTCTCGGTAACAGATGGAGACAACGCCTCTTATTGGTCAATTCGCCATTAAATTTCAAGCGGTCGCCTGGCGGAATAATGCGCGGGGCAGGGGCAGGGCAGGTAGCGTTGCATTCAGGCCACCGACCGTCGCGTGTATCGCTGCGTGCTCGTGTTTTCGTATTTACCTTGCGTGGTTGTTGCTGTTGTTGTTGTTAAGTGTATTTGAGTAATTTGTTAAGTTTCTGTTTGTTATTGTTATTCCTCGTTATTATTTGTTTTGAACCAATCCTGAACATGTCCAGTACAGATACTGCTGACGAGGCTGTAGGCTACTCCCTTAGCCCTCCTAGAAAGCGATAAAAAAGACATCTTAGCGTAGACATGAAAGACGTCATATTGAATACATTCAATATAGAGCGGAAGGAAGACGAAACATCAACTAACCCGAAAATAGCTCTGAAAGTGGTAGATAAAATTGGGGTATGCCAAGCGACAGTGTACAATGTTTCGAACGAACGTAAGAGAAAGCATGCCTTTTCCAAGCCAATGACGGGTAAAAATCGCAAAAGTATCATGAGATCGTTGGATGACGCTGACAAGCATGCGATTCGGAGGAAAGTGCACGAGTTCTTCTTCAGAAACGAAATTCCGACAGTTGATAAAGTACTACGGGAGGTTAACGAGGATGCTATGTTACCAAATTTCAAACGTTCGACTATTCATAATTTTTTGAAGCATCTTAATTTCGAATGGAAGAAACGAGGTCGTAACAGCTTACTCATGGATAGAGAAGACATTGAGAGAGTACCTGACCAAAATTAAAACATTCAGGGATCAGCACAGGAAGATCTATTACCTGGACGAAACCTGGATTAACCCTGGGCACACTACTCCGAAGGTATGGGTTCACAAAACTGTAACTTCATACAGAAGGGCATTTCTAGATGGACTTTCGACCGGATTGAAAAATCCAGCAGGTAAATAGATCGAAGTAGTACACGGTATCAATTTTTGCGCACAATATTTCTCTATCTTCGTACCTACAAGACCTGCATGTGTACTTAGCGGATTTTATCTTTCTAGACAAAGGAAAAAAGCTCATTATTTGCGACATTGGGGGTGTAGATGACTTCGTGGATGACAGCTTATGGTCTTTTGAGTAAAAGAAAAACACTGACTACCATGAAGAGATGAATGGGGAAGCATTCGAGAAGTGGTTTTCAGGCATTTTACCACGTCTCGAAGACAATTCTGTGGTTGTTTTGGATAATGCTCCCTATCATTCTCGCAAAATATAAAAAATCCCTACTTCAGCTTCTAGGAAATCAGACATTCAGAGCTGGTTCAATTTATTAATGAGATTGCACCGCAAATAATGAGGTTATTTAAAAAAAATTTGACCCGCCTATCTTAGAAAATATTTATCAAACATAAGATAATCAAAGCAAACGTGTTTTGAGACAACAACCTTATGGTGGCCTTTACTTAGATAATGATCTTTAAGATTGTCTAAGTATAAATTCAACCATATTTTTACCCCGGTGGAAGGAGTTAACATTCCCTTTGCGGTCTTCAGTTTGCGAACCCAAAAATATGCAATTCCATATTATTCGATTTTCAACTTTGCCTCCAAATGGCCTTGCGATCATGGCCAAGAATATGATCAAGGTCACTTCAGAAGGTTAAAATTTTCATCTTTACACTGATTCTGTCAAAAGGTTCCAGCTCCATTTAAAATGTTTAAGTTGAACTTCAAACAGGACTTTAATTGATCTGTAAGCTCATTTTCAACGTCGTGACCAAGGTCAACATTGGTCTCCCAAAACCTGGCAACTGGAAGTTATGGCCATTTTTGTGTTTGAGTAGTCTCTGAAATCGGGGTTATGTAGGAGACAAAATATCCCAGTTCTACACATGTTTGTGCTCCAAATTACGTGTAAGAAATTATAGATCGATAATAAAAATATTGTCATTGTTCCTCGGACTACCCTGTATATTAGATAACTACTGCTGGGGTGACGAGTCAACGCTGGGAATTAGGATCTGCGTTTCTAATTTCAGAAACTTTGCTATGTATGATAACTTCATATGATTGGCATTTCAAGACAAGTGCTTATAAACAGTGTAGTTTTCGAAAAAATCTGACTATCGTCTAAATTTGTAGAAATCTTGACCGATCTAACGCGACTCTATTTTTTATTGCCAGAAACTATTGAGCGTCATTCTGAAAACAATGGCAATATTTTTAAGAGAAAAGGCAGGTCCAAGAAATAACAAGAAAGTTCTTATATGCCTGGAACGATGATTTTTGGAGATACAAAGTGACAGGGTATAAAGGTTACAATTTCGACGCCAAAAAAATATCATCGAGGTGGATTATTGACTTTTTTACATTTCGAATTAACTATTTAACCGGTGCTAAAACATTGTGGCTCGAACTACACTCACTGGCGTAAAAATTGACAAAATTATGACAACAAAAAAAATATAGTCTGAAAAAAACTGGCCAGAAAAAGTTTGGTAAAATTCGTATAAAAATTTTTGCATCAAGCAAGTTAGCGGAGTTTGACATTGACAATTTTTCTGGCTAAATTAAGGGAGTAATTCCATCTCGCGTTATTTGAATAATACTCATCTTTCTAAAAGTGGCATAGAAACTTACAATATCCTGCATCTCGTTAAGGGGAGATTTTAAAACTTATAATAGTGATAATAATGATAATAAAACATCTTTATGGGCTGAAGTTTAGCATACTTTACTCTGCCACTCAACCCGTAAAATTAAACAATAATACAATATATACCACTGACAACGTGGAGGTAAAATAAACTACTGAATTGGATAAAAAAGAAAAAGCACTACATTACGCATAGTTATAGAATAATGTTAATGCATATCTTATTAAAAAGGTGTTCAATAATACACATACATATATTCCCGAGAGTATCGAGATTGTGGAACAATTTACAAGAGGAAGATTTTCCCAGATCTACTAACCTTAGGCAGTTCAAGAATCGTATTAACAAAATTTCTTTGGGATCATCATATCAGCCGCGGTGTTCCGGCATTTAGGCTTCTGCCTGCGCGGCTGCTTCGGTATAAAAAAAATATGAGAGATACATTTATGTTATAAATGTTCTTTTTAAATACTTTTTGGAATCGTCGATGCATAAACCTTTAGTATTAGAGATTAAAGCAGCGTACATCATAATAGCATCATAAGTATAACATTTAGTAAAAAATAAGTTCTATGAGGAGGCATTGTTATTGTACCAATAAGGCGAATATCGCGCATAGAACCACGAAATTTTAACCTATCTTTAAAAATGGGGCAATTGAGGTAAGTCAAAGCTCATGAATATAGAACAGTAAATGAAATTTAAGTAGATTAGTAATATTCAAGCATTTCAATCTTATGAACCAGGAGGTAAGGTGGTAATATTTTTTCAAGTAACAGATTAATCTACAACATGAATTTTGAAATTTTTGCAAGCGCTTGTGGGATACCAAATCTGAAAACGGATGATAAACAACGTCAAAAAGAACCTTCTGTTACTTTTAGATGAACTACCTACCCAGAAATAGTGTCCTTGTTTTTTGAATCACCCCGTATACGCTTTTGCAGAACATCACCATAAAATAGTCAACAACGTGAAGAAACCAGTGCTGTGAATTCCTATACGCTGAATATCATAAAAATAAACAACAAAGGCACTAACAATACGTATGCACTCGTACTTCTCCACAGCGGACCCCAGTCAGTTGAGCCTTTTCTTCTGAATTGAATCCATGTTATTCCGGAATACATATTATGAATAATATATATATATATATATATATATATATATATATTCCTCGGACACCACTTTAAAATTTACAGAGCGCCAGTCCGACTTTCGTGACCAACTCTGCGGATTCTATTTTTCCGGAATTGATTTCCGCGCTGCGGGTTCGAAATCGCATAAGGGGATAACCGATTTAGTTGAGAAAACAAATAAATTGCCCCCTTCAGCAACTGCAGCTTGTGTGTCGCTTCACAGAGAGATTCGACTGTTTTCGCTGCAAGTTCGTATGTGGGATTACTTGAGTTTGCTTAAAAGCTTAGTCTGGATACATTGACAAGACGTTTTGTGCACCAGTTGGAGTGAGTTACGGCTTAAGCAGTTTAGTTATAGTGCTAGATAGACCGACACACAATATACGAGTACAACATTCCTTCTTTAATGTAGAAATGTATAGCAAAATCGAATACCTTTGAAATTTTGTTTCAAATTAGGAGACGACTGATGATTTTTCATTTTACTTGCTCATTCTCTTGGTTAGTGCGATCAAATAATTGCCGGAGCAATACAGAGCGTTCCAACGAAAATGGAAAGTGGAAATCATTTTTGAAGATATTTGGATAAATTTTAATTCACAAAAGTTTTATTATTGTCGATTTTAAGCTGGTCTGAAAGAAATGCTAAAATATATTTCTATTTATACAAAACACAGAATGTGCCTTTTCTCAAAAAGTTCAAGTGGAACATCCTGTATACACCTTTAAATGGCTTTCCTTAGGAACCTTTTTTGACATGACGTTTATACCAAATTCTTTTCAAATAGTTTCCAGTTATTGCTCTAAATAAAAAAAATATATTCCACATTCAGACTTGAAATCAGGTTTTATAAAAATTTAAAAATCTTCAGGTACCTTTCCAAATTTTCAAAATTTTTTAGGTTCTCAAAGATTTTAAAATATCCCAAATTTTCCAAATTTTCCAAATTTTAAAAATTTTCAAAATGTTCAAAATGTTCAAAATGTTGAAAATGTTCAAAATGTTCAAAATGTTCAAACTGTTCAAAATGTTCAGTATGTTAAAAATGTCCAAAATGTTCAAAATGTTCAAAATGTTCAAAATCTCCAAAATGTTCAAAATGTTCAAAATGTTCAAAATGTTCAAAATGTTCAAAATGTTCAAAATGTTCAAAATGTTCAAAATGTTCAAAATTTTCAAAATTTTCAAAATTTTCAAAATGTTCAAAATGTTCAAAATGTTCAAAATGTTCAAAATGTTCAAAATGGTCGAAATGTTCAAAATGTTCAAAATGTTCAAAATGTTCAAAATGTTCAAAATGTTCAAAATGTTCAAAATGTTTAAAATGTTTAAAATGTTCAAAATGTTCAAAATGTTCAAAATGTTCAAAATGTTCAAAATGTTCAAAATGTTCAAAATGTTCAAAATGTTTAAAAAGTTCAAAAGGTTCAAAATGTTCAAAATGTTCAAAATGTTCAAAATGTTCAAAATGTTCGAAATGTTCAAAATGTTCAAAATGTTCAAAATGTTTGAAATGTTTGAAATGTTCAAAATGTTCAAAATGTTCAAAATTTTCTAATTTTTTAAAATTTTTGATTTCAAAATTATCTTCAATACCCTCAAAATCTACATAATTTTCGTGATTTTCAAAATTATCTGATTTTCAAAACTTACAGAAATTTTAAAATGTTTAAAAGTTTCAAGTTCTTAAAAACTTTAAGTTTCCTAAACGTTTCCTAAATTTTCCAAATTTCCAGAATTTCATAAATTTTCAGAACCTTCAACATTCACGAAATAATCAATATTGTCAAACTTATCAAAACTTTCAGTTTTCAAAGCTCAAAATTTTCAAAACCTTCAAAAGTTGCATAATTTTCAGAAGTTTCCATATTTACCAAATTTTCAAAATTTTCAAGATTTTCAAAGTGTTCAGATTATCAAAGAGTTCAAAAAACTATTTAAGATTGTGAAAATATATTAAACATTTGAAGTTTTTGAGAAAAAGTAAATTTTGCGTTATGAGATATATTTATATATATATATAGATTTATCTAAATATTTTCAAAAATGGCGGAGTTGCGACCCGTGAACAATCGACGATCTAAACCTTATGTTAGTTATATGGATATTTGGTAAATTGTTCCACTTTACTCAGATCCTTGAAACGGAGATGTAATCAACTAGGTTTAGATAAAAAAAGTATGACTGCTAGTGAGAAAAATAACGGCTTGAAAACTGGAGGTTGTTTTTTAAATCGCACAAACGGCACTTGAAAACGAAAAAGTTCAGTATCATTATTGTATTTCCAATCACAGGTGGGGAACCTATTACCATGAGATCCATTTTTTAGATCTTTCCATTCAGAAAATCCTAGCTTACTGTAATTTAGCTGTTGAAGTTTTAAATGAAATGACCTCAATCCTCTTATAGTCCGTGCAGTGCGAGTGTTTAATCCTCATTCCACTAAAGCTTGCATGCAGTCGGAAAACGCAGCATAGAATATTTACCACTCATTAATTTTTCTACAAAGCCTGAAGCCAGAACACTGAAAAAGTAAGCTTATACGATATAATCTAACATGTGAAACTTGTCCTGCAATCATCTCGCTCAAAGCAGTATCATTTTTTGATCTGCGCTTTGAAAAAGGGCAAAAGCAAGACCGAAACGTTAGTAAATCTCCAATCTCTGGCTTAAATAATGAAACTTAGAGATCATTAGATATGTAGAAGTTTTAGTAGTGGTAGGGAGGCGAAGCTGGCGGGTAAGTCACCTTTGGCCGTTTTTGAGTGTACAAACACTCCACACGTTCACTAATATGTCGAACCCTCCTGATCTCCTAATAAAGGTCAAGATGTCCGAACATTTCGCTGAGTAAGAGATTTCACCATCAAACCATCGCCCCAAGTATCTCAGCCCTTGGAGTGTGAGGCAATAGCACAGAAAGTGGAACGCTGTCTCGCCCTCCTTCTCGCGCATGGAGCAGGTTGGACCTCTCATCACCCTCTAAAAGGTTCGAATGGTCTACCAGATAAGGTAAAGTCAGAAGTTCTTCGAACAAAATTAAAGAAGATATCTGATCGATGTGTTTTTATAGTGTTGAAGAGTTTTTCTCTTAGAAACGTTTTTAGTTTTTTAAGTGTGGAAAATTTCTTTTATGTTTTTGTTCTGGTTCACTGTTGTTTTACTGTTATTTTGTATCTAGTTTTTACTTATATTAATAATTCCTACATTCTTCATTAAAATGTTTTGGCAGAAATATCAAAATACATATATATATATATATACGAGTCCCTTCCCACTTCAGTTGGCCCAACTATTGAAATCTTAGTTTTTTTCTTATCAAACACAAATAATAAAAATGTAACAGGGTGTTATAGGTTTAAAAAATTAACTATGAATATTTTGATAACATACTAAGTGACATATAAATCCGAACACCCAGTTTAAATGGTTTTATTTTAATAAAAGTTGGTGAATGTATTTATCTTACTGTAAATAACAAGTGAAAAAATTTTCAGCCTTATCATTTGGACATTCCGGTTTTTATACTGTTTTCTTTAATTCACTAACGCTCTAAAAATGAATATTTCAGCCGCAGTAAAGAATCAACGTTGGCGGATTTTGGTTCTTGACATCCTTTACGATCGGTTACGATGCCTAGAGTACGGAGACCTGTACGATTTCGTCAACTTAGTGAGTTTGATAGGGGCCGTATAGTGGGACTTCGGGAAGCTGGACTTTCTTTTCGGGCAATTGCAGTTAGAGTGCAAAGAAGTGTAGACACTGTGGTTAGTTCTAGAACCCCATCTTTTACCCTATCTTGACACCCTGGCAGATCCAACTTTCCAACAAGATAATGCCCGACCACATGTTGCAAGAGTCACAATAGACTTCTTTCAACATAATGATGTCACATTGTCACCATGGCCACCAAGATCTCCCGACTTATCCCCCATTGAGCACGTGTGGGATATGATGGGTATGAGATTGCTCAATTTGCAACGTCTTCCTCAGACTCTAGAAGCACTTCGAGAGGAGTTGGTGGTTGCCTGGAATGAGATATCACAGGAGGACATTGACCACCTGATCAGAAGCATCCCTAGGCGCGTTGGAGAATGCGTAGCACATCAGTGTGCATCCACACATTATTAAAGGTCAAAGGGCTTTAAAGCAGTGCAATCATTTTGAAATTTTTATCATTTACTTATTATGCTTCATTAAGTACTTATACAAAATTTTATTAAAATAAAACCATTTAAACTGGTTGTTCGGATTTATATGTCACTTAGTATATGTAAATAAAATATTCTATATGATTCTAAAATGGTTATATAAAAATATTCATAAAAAACTTTAAGCAGCTATTTCGAATACATATTGAGAAGAAAACGATCTAATACAATGCCTACGGCAAGCGAAAAAAGTTGTAACCGCAACGGCTTCTGGAGTTTTATAGTGTTATGTGTTCAGTGTGCAGCACTTGGGATCAACTGAGACCTGGAAAGGTGCGACACTGGAAAACTGGCAACGTTTTTTGCACTGAAAAAAAACGGCTGGCGACACTGTCAATATTGACAGTTTCACTTGTCTCTCATGGACAGTCCTCCTTGGGTTTATCATTTTGTTAATGTCATGTCATTATCAATGTTGTGGATTTTTCTGGGAATTTTAGAAAATGAGGAAACGTGGAAAAATTAGACGAAGAACAGATATAATTTGATTGAATTTAGGTTAGATATCATGATATGTTGTACTGTTCACGCTTCCGCATAGACTATAGCTAACGCTTTAAGCAAAAAGCACATCCAACACGTCTAAAGCGCTACTTGAGAATGTATAAGTTTCAAGTGAGAAAACGGTGAAAGTTCTACAAGAGGCAACTTGCAAGTTGACAAAGGACTGTAGACCCGTGAGCAGAAATGTTAGTTAGGTCAGATTATTTAAAAGCTGAAACATTGCAGACAAAAAAGTTCATTCATTTATTTTCATTGAGTTGTCCTTTGATAGTTCAAGCTACTAACTCGAAAAGTCTTGCCAAAGCTTCTGAATATACTATACATCCGTTTTTTTATAAGAAAGTTGATACTGCATCATTGGATAGGCAAAGTTTAAATTTTGGTGATAATAAAAAAATAATTTCTTCAACTTGATTTTCTTTGGCAATCAAGAATAAAACGATACAATTCTCATGAAATTTTGTTGACAAGTCATACGAAAAAAAATTAATAATGTGTTGGGCGAACCCGCAGCTGAATACACTCCTGTGTACGTCTAGGCATCGAAAAAATGAGATGATCGATGTCGGGTTGTGGTACGCCATTCCAAGCAACGCGAACTTCGTGGTTCAGCTGTGGCAGAGTCTGTAGCGAATGGTGGTGTCCTCGCCATTATATCCCACACATGTTCGACGGGATTTAAATCCGGTGGACGGAGTGGCCACAGCAAAACGTTAACGCCTACCGTCATTGCAGTAGAATTAATACGACGATAGGTGAAACCAACATCTCGATAGGCAATTATTCTACCCCTGTAAAGTGGCTAGCATGGTGATTTGGACATCTTCTAACTCGAAGCGCTATGTTCACTAGTAAATGATAGGACAATAACTAAAAATGTCTGTACTACTCAGCTCTCAGCAGCTGCTTTCGTCACAAAATCTAAGGGAATATTTTAACAAATCTAAACCAAAAACAAAGATAAAACGTCGCATCATGCTTTAGATATAGTCATTATGTTGCCGAAAAAACAAGTTGAAAAAATTTTTTTTTCTGGATGTAACACTTCCGATTTCACTTAGTATACTTACCGCTATAGTTTGCGTTCTACATTTTATCTCATCTATAAACGTTGAAGCACATACTAGACATAATATATGTATATATAATCGAAGTTCCTTCTTGTGACCTAGAAAGGGATGTGTGTCTAGCACACCTTAACTATGTATACTGAACCAATATTTGTCTAACATATTCTGTTAGGCTGTGAATAATGCAAACAAGAGTGTGGCTTGTAGTTTAAAAGTTTGCTGGCATCATAAAGTGCGGAGTAGCTAACTACAAAACTTTCCGGGTGCTGCTTTGTAGAGACGGAATGTATAACTAGAACAGGAACAAGAACAATTCGTATTTTGTATACCATACAATTGGAGTAGATTCTAATTTATTTTACATTACGAATGGTGCGACTTGACGAATTCTGATAACTTCAGATACAGAAATTAGCAACAGGAGATAAATTTATATATCTTGAATGCCAACATGAACTCGTTATTATTATAATAGTAATAATATGCCTTTATTTTGTTTCGCTCGTATATTACACAAAGAAAACTGCGCGTTTGGGTCAACGGTACCAAAAGTGAAACATCAGAAGCAAACATCGGTGTGCCACAGGGTTCAATTCTAGGACCATTTTTGTTTCTGTTATATGCTAACGATTTGTTCGACTTTATATCAGAAGCTGGTCCTGAATATAAGGTTGTGGCATATGCAGATGACACCAATATCTTGGTTACCAGTCCAAACATCACCGAGCTGCCGGAAATGGCTGAGAGAGCATACAACAGAATCATTAAATGGTCTGAAAATAACTTCCTCCGAGTAAACACAGAAAGGACCAGCATTATGAAATTCGCATTAAAAGATGAACAAGATTACAATATTTTTGATCATACTAACAGAGCTATCCCATCATCTAATTCAGTTAACATGCTGGGGATGATACTTGATTGTCGGATGTCGTGGGGGTTCCACGTTGAGTGTTTGTGCAATAGATTTCGAAGGGGTTGCTGTGGCTTGAAATTCTTAGCAAAGCAGTGGAGTACGCGAATTTTAAAAACTTTATACTATGCCACTGTCAACTGTCATATCCGGTATTGTATTCTCAATTGGGGAAGTAGTTCACTAACTGTAAGAGTTCTCCTGCTGCAAAAATATGCCATTAGAATTATTGATAACTTTGGTTGTCGCCGATCCTGTAGAGAATCCTTTAGAACACTAAAGATGTTGACTGTTATAGGTATTTACATTTATGAGTTGGCTTTGTTTGTGTTCAAAAATAAGCGCGAATTTGAAGTCATAAAACACCAGCATGAATATCCAACTAGGTCTAAGCTGCTTTTAATCCCGTCGAGACATCGAACTACGGCATACCAAAAAACATGCAGGTATATGGGATGTAAGATTTTTAATAAGCTCAATGATGATATTAGGAATGAATCAAATATAGCTGTTTTCAAAAGAAAACTAAAACTTTTTTTGATAGACAAATGTTTCTACACCTTGGAGGAGTTTTTTGTTTAGATCTATGTTTTTATACTTTTTCAACTCGTCACCACGATTTTAATGACCTTTTCATTTGTTATAGAATTTTCTGTTCTATTCAACAATGAAATAAATTATTATTATTATTATTATTATTATTATTATTATTATTATTATTATTTCCTGGCGGGTATATCAGCAAATAGCTGCTTTTGGTACCAACCACGGCTACATAAGATTAACAAACATAAAAAAATCACAGATTCAAAAATAATGATCAAGACATATAGTACTGAGAAGTAACAAGTACAACATAATAGTGTGTAAAGTGTGTAGACAGATTTAAATCACATACACTCACGCACTCACTGAGACAGAAATAATAATAAAAGGAAATATGTATAAAAAAAACATAAAAAGAACAGGAAACAAGTAATATTTAGCTATGTAATCACAAGTAAGAAGCATTCACGTAAAGATCAGTAGATGATAAAGTTAAATGTACATTATTCTGCATCCTACGGCCTGAAGAAGAAATATAAATTCAAGGTGTTTCATTTGAAATTAATGAGAAAAGGTACATTTTGCTTTTTGAAATTCCGTGTATAAATAGAAAGGTAATTTAGCATTTATTTGAAACCAGCATAAAACCGATGATAATCGAATTTTCGTGAACTAAAACGGATCTAAATATCTGCATAAATGGCAGAGCTGTCAGCCGCCAAAGTGAGGCATTTTACAGACATATCACTAAATATCTAAACAATTGACAATAAAAGTCATATATGATCTCAAACTTCATGTTTTTAAAAGCTCTATCCAAATATGCAATAAAATATAGGGTATTCTGTTTAGAAAATACGTGTTTGCTATCGCACAAAGTTATGGAATATCCTATATACAGGATGTTTCAGTTTATTGTTGTATAACTTTAAGATTCGATAGAACCTTTACAATTAATGCATAAAGTCTATATAAACATGGGTCGAAAAATGCGTGGTTTCCGAAATACAGGGTGTTTAAATTTACTGTTTAAAATAGTTTTTTTTTTAAATATTTCGAACAATATTTGATGTATAACAGTGAAAATTGGTATACAAGTGCTTTTTGGCACGACAAAACGAACCATGGGCATAGTTTTACTGTGGCCGCTAGAGGGCGCTCTCTACTGTACCTGTAGTGTATTAAAATGACCGAACACTTTTCCTTAGTGAAATTTTTTGCTTTTTAAACAAAAAAACTGATTCTTCGCACTTTTCTGCATAAAAAGCTCTCTTGTGAGTTTTCGTTATAGTTAGCCGTTTTTGAGATATTTCGATTTTTAAGGTTCGATGCATTTTTAATTATTTATGGGAAAATAATATTTTTTTTTACATTTTCGATTTGGGCATTACAAGTAATTAAGATGATCGTTTAGATTGTGTTTGTAAACACAGCAATAATTCCTAACTCCAAATAAACACAAAAAACAATATTAATTTGTTTAATTTTCCAATATTATTTTTAACAAATTAAATTAATTATTTACAACTGAAATGCTATTGGATAGTTAGGACAAACATACAAAATCTAACGTAGTTGCTCGAAATGTAAACCCAATTGTTCAATACACAATTCACATCTACGAATGATCGAACGTGGTATAGCATTATTCAAATAAGGCCTTATTTCATCATATGCATTCCTGATTCTGTCTATTAGCATATCTCTTGTGGTTACGGGAGTCTGGTAAACTTTTTCTTTTAGAAATCCCCACACAAAGAAATCTAATGGATTTAGGTCAGGGGATCGTAGAGGCCAGGCGACTGGTCCTCCACGGCCGATCCATCTTTCTGGATAATTTTCGTCCAGCCAGTTTCTAACTATTCTCGAATAATGAGTTGGACAACCATCAAGCTGGAACCAGGCCAATCTTCTTAAATCTAACATAACATCATCCCACATATTTGCATGTTCAGCCTTTAAAAATTCCAAGAAGGTCGCAGCATATAACCTTGCAGGCAAAAGGTAGTGTCCAAAAAGTCGATTACGGTAGAAATTTCTTTCCCGAACTGCATGCGGATTTTCATGCGACCAAATATGTTGATTTAGAAAATTTACCACTCCACGTCTAGTGAAGCATGACTCATCGGTCCATAAAACGTTACTTAAAAACTCCCTATTATTATCAGTTCTATCAAGAATCGACTGACAAAATGTGATTCTTCGGTGACCGTCCCCTGGCTGTAGTCCTTCCACAGGTTGCAAATGGTAAGGACGTCTATGGTCATTTCTAAGAACACGGTGAACATGGCTTGCTGAATTTGCCAAGGCAACAGAAACTCTCCTAACACTTGTGGTCGGATCTCTATCAAACTCACGCAGAATCATACGGGTAAATCTGCGCTGACGAACATTTATGTCTTGATCCCTTCGGAGATTTCCAAAACCATTTTCAATTATTTGGCGATGCACTCTTACAAATACTGAGCGAGTTGGATGTCGTCTGTTTGGAAATCTTCGTGCGTATTCTCTGGCTGCTTCTGCTGGGGTTCCATTTACAAAGCCATACGCAAAATGCATATCCGCTAACTCTTGATTGGAGAATAAAAATGGCATTTTTATAAAACTTACAAACAAAAACAGGTAAAAGAAACTAAATTTCGTGCATTCACAATTGCAAAAAACCGTTTCAGGTTTCAACAGACAACAAAACTAACTGTCAACTAATTGACGTTCAACATTATTCTGCTTTCAATTTCAAAAATATTTGCAGGCACAGCCTACTTCTAAAAATTATCGAGATACTGACTTTTTAACGTTATTTTATCATAAATAATTAAAAATGCATCGAACCTTAAAAATCGAAATATCTCAAAAACGGCTAACTATAACGAAAATTCACAAGAGAGCTTTTTTATGTTGAATAGTGCGAAGAATCAGTTTTTTTATTCAAAAAGCAAAAAATTGCACTAAGGAAAATTTTCGGTCATTTTAATACAGTACGGGTACAGTAGAGAGCGCCCTCTAGCGGCTACAGTAAAGCTATGCCCATGGTTCGTTTTGTCGTACCAAAAAACCCTTGTATACCAATTATCACTGTTATACATCAAATACTGTTCGAAATATTTAAAAAAACTATTTTGGAAGGTAATTTTAAACACCCTGTATTTCGGAAGCCACGTATTTTTCGACCCATTTTTTCTATAGACTTTATGCATTAATTTTAAAAGTTCTATCGAACCTTAAAGTTATGCAACAATAAACTGAAATACCCTGTATTTTAAAATAATTTAAAAAAAGCAATAGTAACATATCAATGTTATAATGAAAACAGATTTTTGACTTTTTTATTTACTCCCCAGTTTTCTTTGGACCCGGTGTACACGGCCACCGATATTCACGATTCCGCAGAGAATCTTTGATTTTCCTTCACATATTTATTAGCGATATTGTGCTGGCGAGAAAAGACGAACTAGTCCGCGTTCACCCGGTAATGTTCGCCCATTTTCCGGTAAACGCAAATGAATGTGTTTGTTCACTTTAATTAAGTCTTTTCGTGCTCATCCTGCTGCCGGCAATATATTTGTCTGAACCGACGCTCGCAGTTGATTGCCCACGTTTGCCAATAAACTTCAATTCAACGACCGTATCATACGCCTCAGGAAATTATTGCCATAGACGTGTTATGAGGTTTTTCGCAATCGTACTATGGTTTATTGCTTTACGGATACGCCTGTCAGAATACGCAGATGTACAGCGACACAACAAACCACCTTTCTACTTCGATATCATGAATGGGGCCATATCTGAATGTACGATCAAACTTAAATTTGTGTTTTTCTGTAAGTGCTGAAAGTCAAAAAATAAAAAAAAGCACCAAAGATTCACATAAATTTTTTCTAGTTGTAAAGTCCAGAAATTGTTTATTAGGATATAATTGACGTACAATTGAAAAACAACTTTTACTGATATTATTTACATGTGGTATAAAATTTAGACATTCATCTAAAGTTACGCCCACTGACACTTACTTCTATAGTCTCACCATTTAATTTTAATTTAAAATTCCTTTTGGCATCACTTCTAAATAGTTTTGGTGAAAAAATGATGACTTTCGATTATAAAGGGTTCAACTGAAGGTTATGATCTTTTGCATACATACTAATAGTTGTTATATCTCCGTTTACCTCAGATTCAGCATTTCGAATGTCGTGATTATGGAAATGACTGTAGATCTGTGAATCGTCGGCAAAGAATTGGATATTACAATATTTAACAACTGAGTGGAGATCAGAAATATACAATGAATAGGAGTGGCCCAAGTACAGACCCGTGAGACACTCCGGAGGAAATGAGGCACTTTGAAGATAGAACCATGTCAATGTGTACCCGTTGATATCTATTTCCTAAGAAGCTCTGAATCATTTTTGAGGCAGAGTCAGAAAAACCAGAATATTTGCACTTGGCTACTAGAAGACGACGATTTATGGTATAGAATGCCTTAGAGAAGTCAAGAAGAACTAATGATGTGATCATATATTGATCCCAGGATCTAACAACGTTATCGGTTAAGCCTAATAGGGCACCTGAGGTGCTATATCCTTTTCGATAACCGCATTGTTTGTTAGGCAATATTTTATGTTTAGAGAGACAATCGTAAGTTTGGGCGTACATTGCTTTTTCTAATAATTTGGATAAAATAGGTAACATACTAATTGGTCTTAAATCAGAATATAATTTTGGCTTTCTTATTTTAGCTATAGGCCACATAATTCTGGAGAGAATCCACTTTCACAGGTATTTATGATGTGTAAAATGTGATCTGAGATCGCAAAGCAGCATTCTGAGTGACACGCCTTCACTTCCTAAGGCATTCGACTTCAGAGACTGGAACATCGACTTTAAATCAGTCATGTCGATTGGCTTAAACTTGAATCGATCACTAGAATAGTGATTCTTTTCATAATTCTCAATCTTCTCTGTGCATGAACAAATGTCGTTATTAAAAATGGAACAGAAACAATTATTAATGCCAGTAGGGTTCTTTAAATGTAGAGGAATATCGGTATTTTGTGACTTTTGGATACGCATTGATTTTAAGGATCTATAAAACATTTTTGAATCATTTTGTTGACGGAGGGATACTAAATATGCCGCTTTTTCTTATTAATTTTAAACTGATTTAAAGCTCTGTCTCTGTCTTTCATCATACGTTTAAGCTGGAGTGATAGCCAGGGTGCATGCGGTTTATTTACACGTACAATTCTTAGAGGTGCATGCTAATCAAAAATTAATTTTAGCCCATCTGCCAAATATGAAATTTTGTGATCAATACCCTCTACGGAATGTATAATGCTCCAGGGAAAGTTTAAAACATCATTTTGAAATGATAAAATATCAAAATTTTTAAAGTCTCTGAATTTAACGAATTTTTGCTTAGGTTTCTTAGACTGCAAAGTTGGTTCACAAAATACTAAAAACAATATAATTATCTACAAAGGTCTGGGTACTTTTTACGCCATCGACTCGCGGTCCATTGCATCTCATCGCATCGATTCGCATAACATCGTTCCGCATCGTATCGTATCGCTTTGCATTGCAGCGGATCGCGTCGCTTCACATCGCTTTTCAGTTTTACTTTCTTGTGTTATCTTCAATTTTTGCATCTTGTAAATTCTGTTGATTTTACCTCCCACGTTTACTAACGAAGAAGTATTCTTCGCATCGCAAATAGCATCGCTCGACATCCCTTTGCATCGCACCGCATCGCATCGTTTCTCATAGCTTCGCATCGCATAGCATCGATCCGCATCGGTATCCTATCGCTTCACATCAATTCGCGTCGCTTTGCTTTACATCGATTTTCAGTTTTACTTTCTTGTGTTACCTTCAATTTTTGCATCTTGTAAATTCTTCTGATTTTACTTTCCACGGTTACTAACGTTGTAGTCGAGAAAAGAAATCAAAAATGTTTTTTCCTCGATGTTACATGTAGAGGTGTTTTAAAACGTCGTGGGCCGTGACCGTTACATTGAGCCGTATTCATAAAACAAAGGATATCCTTGTACTAGCAAATTGAGAAGGAAATCCTCCAGATGGTATTTATAATAATTTGAAGTAAATGCATTTGCTTTTTGAGTATAAGCATATCCTCCAAAGCAAGGACAAGTAAAAAGATATTCATAATCTTCACCTTTTTTTTTTGTTCTGTTATTGGCACTGGCATGATTCCAGAACATGGAAAAATTCGCAGATTAGATCACAAGTAATAAATAAAGCATATGTACTACTTGGCGTTGACGGTTATGGTATTGAGCCATGCCTTATGACTCCCTTCAGAAATCCTACTCCAGGTGCAGAAATAAATTATAATAAGCTTTTAAAACAACAAAGAGTTATAATTGTATGCTGTTTCGGGCAACTGAAACGCCGGTTTCCTATCCTCGAGTGTGTTTGCCGCGTAAAGCTTGTATTGTACTCCATAATGTTGCGAAAAGCTTGGGCAATCCTGACTTTGAGTTAATTGAACAAAACCCAGATGAAGATGAAGGATATCGTGAGAATGGCGAACTTCCTCTCCGACAACTAGGTCAACAAATAAGAGGAAACTTGAGGATTATAATAATAATAATAATAATAATCCGGCTTTATTTATACAAAGTATAAAAAGGCGAAGTGTCGCTAAAAAGCGTTTTTCAACTTAACCCAACAAATATTGATGTATATTTTCTAATCCCAATGAAAACAAGAGTTAAAAAAAAAACCTGTAACGAGTCCTTATTCATGGCCATGGTCTACTTACTGGGCAATGGAATCAGAGATAAAATTCTTCAATCTTTTTTTGAAATTCTTTATCGAGTAGTGAGTGAACTCGGTAGGCAACGCGTTGTATAGCTTGATAGCAGTATATACGTACGACCTTTTAAATGAGAGATGTTGAATGTCTCGGGATAACCAAAATATGCTTATTCTTTGTGTTCAGTTGATTAACATCTGAGTATCTGATAAATTTGGTTGATAGATATGGAGGGGCTTGTGTTGTGATTACCTTATGGGTCAAGGTCAATACATGCATTTTTTGTAGCTCTTCTATTTTTTGAACACCCAGCTCACGATATTTATGTGACACTGTCTCAAATTTTCTCACTCCACAAGCAAATCTGAGACATGTATTTTGAATAGTCTGAAGTCTCCTTATCTCAATCGATCTTAGTGCAGGCCCATAAATACAGTCACAGTAGTGAATTCTAGACCATATTAAGGTTTCGCATAACTTCAGCTTGAGACCAGTATTCATACTTTTCCTATGAGGAAATAATTGCGTCAAGACACCGAATGATGTTCGGCACAGTTGACTAACGTGTTTTTCAAACCTCAAATCAGAATCAATCCAGAGTCCTAAATTCTTGCACTAATTTTTTATATGGATCGGTTGATCTAAAATGCGCAATGATAGAATTGGTTTTGCCTGACTTTTTTTGATTTTTGGTCCAAATATAACTGCGGATGATTTTAACGGGTTAATTTTCAGATTATGGGCACAAGATACGTTAGATAAATTTATTAAATCATTATTAATGAAATGTTCGGCATTTTTTAAATCTTTAATATCGAAGCCAAAGTGCAATTGAGTGTCGTCAGCATAGTGATGAATACTGCAGTGTTCAACGTACTCGTGGAAGTCAGAAATGTAAATTGAGAACAATAATGGTCCCAGAATGGAACCCTGTGGTACCCCTAGTTTAACTGGTATCTCCTCCGAGATACTTGACCCAATCACAACCATCTGACTCCTTTCAGTGAAATAACTTAATACAAAATTAATTGCAGATTCCGAAAAACCAAAGTATATAAGCTTTTTCACAAGAATAGATGGTTCCAAGATATCAAAAGCCTTTGTATAATCAAGCAACACTAAGCATGCTAAATTTCCTTGATCCACACATCTGATTAAGTCATCAGTGATGTTAGCCAGAACTGTTGTTGCGCTGTGGTTTTTCCTGAAACCCGATTGGATTTCAGGAATGATACCATTAGAGAAGACGTAGTCAGATACCTGATGTTTCATGGCTAGTTCTAATAACTTGTAAAATGCTGGTAGTATATTTATCGGCCTCAGATGTGAAATATCTGTAGGGTTACTTATTTTAGCTAGGGGGAGAACATTTGCTTTTTTCCAACAGTTGGGGAAGTTTGATGATGCAATTGCATAGTTGATGATGAAAGTTATATTTTCAATTAGCAAATCGAATATGATTGTTAGCATATTTAAGTTGATTCCGTCAACACCCAAGGCATTACTTTTGATACTACGGAAAAATCCCATAACATCGTGGCAAGTTATTTGGGAGAATGTGAATTGTCTGGCTTGCTGGCTGGTGTTATATTTTTCCAGCAGTTTCATTTGTAACTCAGACTTAACAATAGAAGGTAAACTAGAAAAATACTTATTTATGTCATTAACGTCCTGTAGATGGCCAGGTAACTCTTTCAAGTTGCTGCTGATAATGCTAAGTCTCCGAAGGCAGCTCCAGGTAGCTTTAGAATCTTGTTTTGACAGAATGAATTCCATATACGCTTTTTTCTCCCTATTGATAGCCTTCGCAACTTCATTGCGCATTTCTTTATAGAAAACCCACTTGCCTACCGATTTATTCTGCTTGTACTTATAATAAATAGTTTTACTGAATGTGTATTTATAAGTTATAATAAGTTTTATTTTTGTGAAAATCATAAGTTACAGGTGGCTTCTGACGCTGCATCATTTCTAAATTCGTTTTATAATACTCCTGTTGTAAAATATTTGTTTGGCACTGCTGTAATCGCACTAGACAAATCAGTTCTTTTGAAGTTGACCCTTTGGTTTCCTCAGTTTCGTATTTCTCTGTTGCTAATTTTCTTTTCGGTGGCAATGTCGCCTGAATTGCTGGCACTGTAATACTAACTGTTTGCTCACTGCGCTTGGTATATAGTTCACTTTCTTCTTCTTGAACACTACCAACCTGAATGGCACCTCTAATTTTCCCAATTGTAGGATTAATTCAGTTAATAGCGTTTTAGATATATTTTCGTTTTGTGCGACTTTGGGAGACATTAATGCTTATTTTCGTTAATGCTTGCCGGTGTGATTGTTGAGTAAGGTAAAGCTAGAACGCTTTTTTTTTCCTCCCAGTTCTGTTTTGAGGTTTTTTTTGCAGCGTTTTAGCTTTCTCTACATACATACACAACATGCATTTGTTTATATTTTCATGTTTATCCATCCTGTAATTGGCTATGGCTGTTGGATGTTGCTAAATAAATAAATAAATAAATAAATTACAGTCACCTTCCATAGCTTTCAGCAACTTTCTTTCCCAATCTAACAATTTAATTGCTTTATGACCAGTCTTTATTAGATCTTGATTTCATGTTGTTGATCTTTTTTAATACGGTTTACCGACTGTTGATTAGTATTTTTTCAACATCTTCTTCAAGGCATCGTCCTTTCTCGTTTTTATTTTTAAAACTTGTGACATTTGCAAAATAATGGGAGCAATGGCAATTTCATCTGCGATGAACTGCAGGTCGTTGCTATCATTTTTCTATAGTTTCCTCATCACTTGAGGGTGACATGTTTATTAATTTGATAAAAAACTGTATCCAGAAAAAATACGGAACGGTCTCTGTAAGCTCTTGAGTACAACTGTCAGTGATGCTGAGTGAACGAACTCCCGCGTCAACTACAACCTGGAACAAGTCAGGACATGTCGTTCAAGATACAAATACCAGTCAACCTTATACTTCTTGGAGGATATCCTCGAGAGTATAAGGTAATCATCATGAATATGAAAACAAGGATACGCTTTTTCTCCGAAGCAAGACCTTATACTTTTACCTTATGCCTCCGAGGATATGTTTCTCTTTTATGAATACGGCTCATTATCTGCATGAATACCAGGACGTATACAATTACAATTGTTTACGGGTATGCAACGGTGTATTGACATCATTGTTCAAACACATAAAACGCAGCAAATCAAAGCGATTTCGTGTCGCTTCCGAGAATGGTAATAGCGCAACCTCGTGAGCTACCTCCGATTAGTATAGTCGGCAACTCGAACCTGCAGAGCAGACAGGATGGAGGGCATAATATAACGAAGATAATCTCGATCGTTAGAACTTTTAGACATGCCCGCTTCAATTATTATTCCTCGACTATGCATTGTATTTAAACTTTCTGGTCAGATTAAGCCCTTGAACACCCGGCTGTAGTTTCTAATTATTACTTGAATATGCTGAGGAGTCAAATTCAGTTCGATACTGAAGCTTGTTAACGGACGGATCATTACGCAGAAGAAATGCGTTCGAATGCTTTGGATTGATGAATAACTACCATAACGAATCCCTTCAAGAAGATTGAATAAGTGTATAAGGAGTTTAGATATTGTGGAACGGCAATGCGGTTGTTACGATAATGTGAATTTTGGAGCGTTCTTGTGACCGCGCTTCATTTCATTGGTAAGCTACAAAAACGCCGTTAAATAATCATAATAATACAGGGTGCGGCAGAGAGGACGGGTGCCGTTTGACTCGTGTGATCCTCAGAGCGCTACGTCGACATTATCACTAACTTCTTTCTCCCTGAATTACGACGGCGGCGTGTTCCAATCCGACGTGTGTGGTTCCAGCAGGATGGGGCAACAGCCCACCCAGCCCGAGCATCCATGGACGTTATTCGCCCTCTCTACCCTGGTCGCCTTATTTCCAGGTTTGGCGATGTTCATTGGCCTCCTCGGTCCCCAGATTTATCCCTATGCGATTTTTTCTTATGGGGACACCTCAAGGCTAGAGTATACGCGAACAAGCCCCGAACTCTGGACGAATTGAAGGGACGAAATGCGCGTGGAAGTCGCCCAAGTTGAGAGATCGATGTTATTATTATTATTATTATTATTATTATTATTATTAAACAACAAATTTGAGTTGAGTACAAGTACTATAAACTCAAACACAAAAATAGATAATAGTGTACAGACAAAAGAAATATAACAATTTGACAATCTTAGCACTTCTGAAGTAGACATATACAGAATGGGAACAATATGTTAAGCACTGCGGTGTCTATCGTAATTGTTTCTGAAACTGTTGACGGATTCCGAGTTCACTACATAAGATGGAAGACTGTTCCATGCATCGAAGACACGGTTTGAGATGAAGCGCTGACGAGTAGAGGTTCTAAAAGCTTCCTTCTGCAATTTGAAGTTATGGCCTCTGAGACTGTTCGTTGCCAGACGAAACAGATGCGACATGTCCACACCAAACAAATTATGCAGTGCTCTGAAAGCGATGATGAGATCTCCTCGTACTCTTCTATCAGCAAAAGCAGGCAGGTTATATAGCTAGAGGCGGTCTTCATAACTTGGCCTACGTGTGCCATATGGCATACGTGTAGCACGATGCTGAACGGCCTCTAATAAGCTGCTATCGCGAACAAGGTTTGAATCCCATACCGGACCAGCAAACTCCAGTAGGGGTCGTACGAAAGTTGTGTACAAAAAGGAGGAGGTACTAACGGCGCAACCGCTAAATGACCTTTCCATCATATATAGCAACCGCTTTGCCTTAGAGGTTATGTTCTGAATGTGCCCCGACCACGTGAGCCGGCCATTAACTGTCAGACCAAGATCTGTGTGATGAAGAACAGTCTCTAAGGTATGTTTGCCAATCTTATATGTTAAGTTAGGATTATTCTTTCCCAGGTGGAGAACGTAGCATTTCGATAGATTTAAAGGCAGGAGCCAGAGTTCTGATCACTTTCTGATCAGCTTGAGGTCTTCTTGAAGCACAGATGAGTTGATGACAGTGTTATAGACTTTAGTATCATCTGCATAGATGGAACGCATAGAACAAAGTCGGGTGGGAAGGTCGCTTGTATAAAGAAGAAAAAGTATTGGCCCTAGCACAGATCCTTGTGGAACTCCACTAGTAACACGATGACTAGAAGAATAGGCGTCTCCAACACGGACGGAGAAAGATCTGTCTAACAAAAAAGCTTCAATCCATAACAACAAATTTCCCCTGATTCCGAGATGTTCAAGCTTGTGCAGGAGCCTTTTATGCGGAACTCGATCGAAAGCTCTGGAAAAATCCAGAAAAACCACGTTGACCGGTTCATTTGCGTCTAAAGATCTGGTCCAATTGTCAATGCAGTGTAACATGTTGGTGATAATTGATCTACCAGGAATAAAACCATGTTGGTTGCTAGGCAGCAGGTTGTTCTTGAACGCAAATGTCATAAGTTGTTCCTGGACGATCTTTTCGGCTATTTTCGCAGCTATAGGCACAAGACTGATAGGACGGTAGTTTTTCGCAGATGTTTTATCTCCTTTTTTGTATATAGGTGTCACAGATGCAGTACGCCAACAGGAAGGAAGGATGTCATTTTGAATCGAGGAGTTGAATATAATGCACAGGGGGTATGCGAGAGCTGAGGCACAGGACTTCATAACGGCAGAAGTAATCGCATCCTTTCCAGGGGACGGACAAGTTTTCAGTTTAGTAAGGTGCCTCTCAATGTCCTGAGGTTGAAAATCTATGCTACAGATGGTCGCTAGGCATCTATGAGGGCTGGATAAGTTCGGAAGAGTACCATCACCATCAGGTTCATTCACAAAGTCTTCACTGAAAGCATCGGCAAGAAGATTGGCAGATTTTTCGGCATCAGTATGTAGGTGGCCCCATTGGGATCACTGATTTGTGGGGAAGAAACCTTAGAGTTCAGGGTGGATCTCAAGTATCTAAACAACTTCTTCTTATCTTTCGAGTTGGAGAGAGTCTACGCGAACTTCCAAGAACGCCTCCAGCACTGCATCAACGATTTCGGCCACCACATGCCTGATGTGATTTTCCACACTTGACTGTCTCAAATGCTGTTTCCTTGTGAACCTGATTCCATCAATAAATTTGTTTTCGAGTAGAAGTTAACTATTTTATGACTGTTTTAAAACCGTATGAAGAATGAGTAAACACGTATGAAAGAAGGGTCGATAGGAGGCATGGCCTACACATGGATCTTTAATGTTGCAGCTGTACAGGGAGGTCACCTAAGAATGCGAGATACTGGTCTGGGAACGTATTAATCGTAAAGGCTTGCGGCAAAAAAGTTCTTACTAAAAATTAGTTTAAAAAATAAAAATTTAGGAGATTTCCGTATAATATTTCTTTTGGCCTAAATTTTAGCTTAGGAACAAGATCATACCAATACATTTAATTATTTTTGAGAAAAATAACCATTTCTGTCGGAATTTCGGAAAAAGTCCTCTAGCGGCCACATGTGAAACTAACAAAACTTCAAATGTTATAGTATTTGTAGCTCAGGAAGAGCTCTTTTCAACACTAGCCCACGTTTGTTACGATCGGCTCAGCTGTGTCGGAGGTACAGAGTGTTCTTTTACGGAAACTTTTGAATACCACCCCCACCACTTTATTTTTTTAAAATACAGCAAAAATTGTCAAGCAAAAAAGGTCCAAATCAACCTCGAATTTAAAGACCAGGTATTTTTTGTTAGGTCAATCTGGCGGAATTCATATAAACATCAGTTTTTTAAATTCAAGATTATAGTTACACCCCCTAGCCACTATTTCGGAAATTTGGACTTACTTTACAGGTTTTTTCTTGGCCGTTTTAATAGAAAACTTTCTTACCACTAGCCTCCACGATGGATAGGTTTCCAGTTATAGTATCTCGCATTCTTAGTTGGATACCCTGTACATATACTAAGTGACATATAAATCCGAACACCCAGTTTAAATGGTTTTATTTTAATCAAATTTTGTATAAGTACTTAATGAAGCATAATAAGTAAATGATGAAAATTTCAAAATGATTGCACTGCTTTACAGCCCTTTGACCTTTAATAATGTGTGGATGCACCCTGATGTGCTACGCATTGTCCAACGCGCCTAGGCATGCTTCTGATCAGGTGGTCAATGTCCTCCTGTGGTATCTCATTCCAGGCAACCACCAACTCCTCTCGAAGTGCTTCTAGAGTCAGAGGAGGACGTTGCAAATTGAGCAATCTCCTACCCATCATATCCCACACGTGCTCAATTGGGGATAAGTCGGGAGATCTTGGTGGCCATGGTAACAATGTGACATCATTATGTTGAAAGAAGTCTATTGTGACTCTTGCAACATGTGGTCGGGCATTATCTTGTTGGAAAGTTGGATCTGCCAGGGCGTCAAGATAGGGTAAAAGATGGGGTTCTAGAACTTCGTGGATATAACGCTGCGCGTTCATGTTACCTCTGATGAAGATTAAAGGTGACCTGGAACCATAAGCTATAGCACCCCAAACCATAACTCCAACAGTGTGATGAACATGTCTTTCAACAAAAAATTGTGGATTCCTCCTTTCACCACGTCGCCTTCTAACCCTGGCACCACCATTGTGCTTTCCTAAACAAAATCGAGACTCGTCACTAAAGACAATACTGTTCCATTCCTGATCCCAGAGTGACAGTTGTCTGCACCACTCAAGGCGATTACGTCGGTGTTCTCGAGTTAAAGGGAGGACCCAGTGTGGCCGGTATGAAAACAAGCCAAAACTTCTCATTCGTCGGTAAACACTTCGCATGCCAATAGGTCTTCCGTGTTCTGCAAACCATTCATTTGCAATGGACCTGGTAGTGGAGAAACGGTCCCTTAAGGCCAATAATCTTCACGGTCTGTTGTTCTACGGCGGCGTCCAGTGCCCCTTGCTCTTTGCGTACGGCCTTCTCGAAGCCATGCCTGACAACACCTAACCACAGCGTCTACACTTCTTTGCACTCTAACTGCAATTGCCCGCAAAGAAAGTCCAGCTTCCCGAAGTCCCACTATACGGCCCCTATCAAACTCACTAAGTTGACGAAATCGTACAGGTCTCCGTACTCTAGGCATCGTAACCGATCGTAAAGGATGTCAAGAACCAAAATCCGCCAACGTTGATTCTTTACTGCGGCTGAAATATTCATTTTTAGAGCGGTAGTGAATTAAAAAAAAAGCAGTAGAAAAACCGGAATATCCAACTGATAAGGCTGAAAATTTTTTCAATAAATAAATAAATGGCATTAAGATAAGCCAAAATTTGTAATCAGTAAGTAAATAAGTTTCATTAAATCAAATATTTAAAACACACATGACAACAGTGCGCCGGTCATTCATCACTCTTATCGAACCGGCAATCTATCGCAAACGGTAACAGCGGTTAGTTGTTGTTCGCGTACGTCGTCGTGTTTATTTGCAATGTTCTCGAATCAAAAGTTCGCCGACATGTTGTTAGTTTACGGTGAAGCTCGTCAGAATTCAAATCTTGCAGCTCAAATTTATACCATAGTCCATAGAATCCTACGGAATTTAAATTTAAATAGTGACTATCATAACGTTTACATCCTGTATAGCTTCGATTTTCTGAGTATTTACCTTTGCGGTTACTAAAGTGTACATATGTTTTACGACTTACTCGATGCTGTGTGATCCAGTTTATTGCAATCCATCAGGACGGCAGTATAGAAAGAGCAGGGTAGCGTGAAGTCGGCTTATAAGATTCGAATAAGGCTACGCATATTCATATACGCCACTTTCATACAAATGTATGTATGAATCGGAGCGATATATGCATATCCTAGTCGGTTCTCTCCAATTCAAAGCACATGAATATTGCATAGCGGCAGTGTTGTAAAGCGCCGATACAAATATACTTCGAACGACTCGATGTCGAATCGCTGAGTGTTTTGTATACGTAAACTTGCACGATTTGGACGGAAAACATTTGGAACAAGTAATAGTGAAATGCCGAAAATTGTGTAATTTTCAGAAAATAGTAGTACGCTTTAGAGCAGGTCGATGCAAACATATACTAGGTGACATATAAATCCGAACACCCAGTTTAAATGGTTTTATTTTATTAAAAGTTGGTGAATGTATTTATCTTACTGTAAATAACAAGTGAAAAAATGTTCAGCCTTATCAGTTGGACATTCCGGTTTTTATACTGCTTTTTTTTAATTCACTAACGCTCTAAAAATGAATATTTCAGCCGCAGTAAAGAATCAACGTTGGCGGATTTTGGTTCTTGACATCCTTTACGATCGGTTACGATGCCTAGAGTACGGAGACCTGTACGATTTCGTCAACTTAGTGAGTTTGATAGGGGCCGTATAGTGGGACTTCGGGAAGCTGGACTTTCTTTTCGGGCAATTGCAGTTAGAGTGCAAAGAAGTGTAGACACTGTGGTTAGGTGTTGTCAGGCATGGCTTCGAGAAGGCCGTACGCAAAGAGCAAGGGGCACTGGACGCCGCCGTAGAACAACAGACCGTGAAGATCTCCGCCTAAGATTATTGGCCTTAAGGGACCTTTTCTCCACTACCAGGTCCATTGCAAATGAATGGTTTGCCGAACACGGAAGACCTATTGGCATGCGAAGTGTTTACCGACGAATGAGAAGTTTTGGCTTGTTTTCATACCGGCCACACTGGGTCCTCCCTTTCACTCGAGAACACCGACGTAATCGCCTTGAGTGGTGCAGACAACGGTCACTCTGGGATCAGGAATGGAACAGTATTGTCTTTAGTGACGAGTCTCGATTTTGTTTAGGCATGCACGATGGTCGTGCCAGGGTTAGAAGGCGACGTGGTGAAAGGAGGAATCCACAGTTTTTTGTTGAAAGACATGTTCATCACACTGTTGGAGTTATGGTTTGGGGTGCTATAGCTTATGGTTCCAGGTCACCTTTAATCTTCATCAGAGGTAGCATGAACGCGCAGCGTTATATCCACGAAGTTCTAGAACCCCATCTTTTACCCTATCTTGACACCCTGGCAGATCCAACTTTCCAACAAGATAATGCCCGGCCACATGTTGCAAGAGTCACAATAGACTTCTTTCAACATAATGATGTCACATTGTTACCATGGCCACCAAGATCTCCCGACTTATCCCCAATTGAGCACGTGTGGGATATGATGGGTAGGAGATTGCTCAATTTGCAACGTCCTCCTCAGACTCAGAAGCACTTCGAGAGGAGTTGGTGGTTGCCTGGAATGAGATACCACAGGAGGACATTGACCAGAAGCATGCCTAGGCGCGTTGGAGAATGCGAAGCACATCAGGGTGCATCCACACATTATTAAAGGTCAAAGGGCTTTAAAGCAGTGCAATCATTTTGAAATTTTTATCTTTTACTTATTATGCTTCATTAAGTACTTATACAAAATTTTATTAAAATAAAACCATTTAAACTGGGTGTTCGGATTTATATGTCACTTAGTATATTTACATTTAAATAATATCAGGTTACGATGGTGTCTTGTAGGGAGGCCCCGTCGTGCTAAAATATCGTTCGTCATAGTGAATAGAGGAGCATATTAATTAAATGTTCTTTAAGTATGCTTTTCAATACGCGAAGCAATATTTTATTGATGACGTAATAGCATTAGCAACGTAATCAAACAAACAAGTGATAAGCTGTGATTGTCAAGGCCAACTATTAAAACATTAGTTTTTTTTAATAACGAAAGAATCGAAAATTAGAAGCTTTATTCACCTATGACAAAATCTCACATAATAAAAAATAAAGGTGACGATTGCGGACAAGAGACTAATAGTCGAATTAAAATCATAATTCCCATAGAAAAAAGTTGACAATCTTAATGTAGAATTTCTATTGAATTCTGATCTAAGACAAAGTCAGGAAGAAATAAAAACGTTTTTGGGGTAAGTAGTTCCTTTTTCGTTTCCGGGACTATTCTGCATTGCGAGTCCTACGTCCTTGGTTACCAAAATGCGCAACTTTGCCCTTGTACAAAATAATTCCTACTTCTTTCCTTTTCTGAAATACCAATGGTGAAAGTGAAATATGAAACGACCGGTATATACAAGTAATATCTTAGGTCAAAGATGTATAGTACATATATAAATATGTATATTACGTAGCATTTCAAGCAGTTAAGATCCGTGATCTTTCATCGTACGGGATGAGCATATGAACATCAACTTGACAAGCCATTGTTAGGCGGAGATCGTCAGATATTTTGCCTACCTCCACAGAGTATTTTAAGTTTTTCGAACAACCATACCCACTTGTTCGGTTGCCGTCCATCTGTCTCCAGAACTACTAGAAAGTTCCGCACTGATGAGTTGCTAATAAGTACGAACAGGGCTGTCTGCGGTTTGTCGTGGTTGCAGAGACGGACGCAAATATGCCCATTTCAAGCTGAATTCCTGTTTTTATTGCACAACACAGCTAAACCATTGCAAATAATTAGACCTTCATTAGGAGAATCTACTAGGTGAATGAGAATACTTACTTTGCTTCAAATATATTCTACCCAACTCCACAGAAATAGGCTTACCTGTAACAATACGAACTTGGTTAGTACAAAATACATGGGGATCAGTTGTGGTCAAATTATTATTATAGTGTGCGTATAAGATGAACAAAATCTATAGATTAATCTTAGTGGTTGTCGCTTCACACATACAAAACGGTGCTATGATCAAGACTTCACGCATTCAATGTGCTGATCACATATAAGACTTCTGACAATTCCAAGTAGTGCTAGTATCCTCAAATTAGATTATCGCTTTGATGAGGCTTAAGCTTCGTATTTCGCAAATAAATGTGTAGTGGAAAGAATAGTAATTAATTAGAAAACCAGACGAATGGAAGATGTTCAATCGTATTTTGATATTCCTGAAGCGTGATTACTAACTAAAAGAAATCTGCATTGTACAGACGCCCAATTAGCCTTGCTTTTGATCTTGATCCCTATGAAGGTTTGGCCGGCTGATTTTCACAACTGCAGTTTTTAAGTCGTAGTCACGCTGCCAGCTCTCCATTAAACGACAAAACGGCTCAGTTACCCTGCTTCGCACAAAGGAACAGCGGAAAGTCGGCGAACTTTTTATAGATGGCTCTTTTACCGGATCTGACAAGCCATAATTTATGGAAATCATGATAGATACTTCCCACAACCATGTGCGTCGCCGTATTTTATACCCTACTTCCGTGCTTTTTTATTCCTACGCAGTTACGCAGGCAAGACCAAACGTCGATTTTGAAAATTGAGGGTTTTTGATCATGTAGCGTCTCAACATAAATTTCCTCAATGCCTCGGCATCCTAAGAAGCGAAGAAATGATATCAACGATCATCCACATAGAGAAATAAGAAAGCTGAATGGAGCTTTTGATCGAGTCAAGCTAGTCCTTCTAGTCGGCGTGCTCTTTTACATACAGGGTGACGCATCGAAAACGAAACAGACGCATTTACTGACAGCTCAGTTTTTTTTTTTTGGAAAAACGCTCAGATCCGTCGATTTTGTTTTCGAGGGGGACACAAGTTTGGCAAAAAATCACGGTAACACGTGCAGCCCCCTGGGCGGGGGTGACACCAACCCTAAAATCTTAAATGGAAAGGGGGGTCGAGTGATACCTTATTTTAAAGGTCTTTCAATTCCCTTTATAAGTACATGAGCCTCAGTTCAGTAGTTTTGAAGGTTTATCGATTTAAAGCTTAAAGTAGACTTTAATAGGTACAACAGTTAGTTTGTACCACTTTCAGAAGAAATTTGACTAAAGGAATTTACTTAATAAGTAATAGCATTTTGTTGTTGAAAATAGCTATTGGAGCGTTTTTTGTGGCAAAAAAGTTATTTCTCGAAGAAAGATAAGGAAATATCTCGTACTTATTTTAAATAGGAATTTAGTACATAGTTCGCGGTTGATTTGACCAAACTTTGTTGCTAAAATAAGTTGTAACGCTTTATTACATAAATTAACCATGGTATATTCCACAACAGAAAGAGTTGAAATCATCTAAATATTTTTCGGAAATAATCAGTGCGCTAATAGAACAGCAGAAATATTTAATGAGAAATGAGAACAGTAAAGTGCATCGAAAATATGTTCTAGAACGTGTAGCTAAATTTCGGGAAACTGGGTCAGTCACCAATAGAAAATGCAACATTGAAAATCCCATAAGGAACGAAGCAATTGAGGAGGGGGTTTTAGGGCAAGTTTATGTAGATTCTACGTTAAGTACCCGCAAATTGGAGACTGTGTGTGGTGTTAGTCGACGTACTGTCCAACGGATTCTAAAGTTCCATAGTTTTCATCCGTATAAACTTCACCTGGTTCAAGAACTTAATGAAGACGATTTTGATCGGCGATTACAATTTTGTGAAGATATGAGTGAACGAGTTATAAACAATGAACATTTTCTATTCAACACTTGCTTTTCCGATGAATGTTCTTTTTTCTTAAATGGCGTAGTCGTCATAACTGCAGATATTGGTCCGATTGTAATCCCAGAATTTATCATGAGGTTCATACACAGCAGCCATAAAAATTAAATGCTTGGACTGGCATTTTTGGCGATCATTTAGTTGGTCCTTTTTTCTTACCTGGAAATTTGACCGGTGAAACGTATTTGGAATTACTGGAAGACGGCATAGATCCTGCATTAACAGCCATAATTGAAAATCAGAATGATCGGCGGTACATTGCAAATAGGTTGATGTTCCAACAGGATGGTGCCCCACCACATTACGCATTACGTGTTCGACAATATTTAGATCAGACGTTTCCAGATCGATGGATTGGTAGAAGCGGTGCCATTGAATGGCCCCAAAGATCGCCAGATTTATCATCTTTATGTGGGGTCATTTAAAAAGCAAAATCTATGCTACTCAGCCAACATCATTAGAAGACCTGCGACAAAAAATTGTGAAACAGTGCCTTCAAATTACTCCTCAAATATTGCAAAATGTGAGCAAAATTTTTATTATTGCGTGGAGAGTCATGGTGGCCATTTTCAACATTTACTTGCCTAACGAGTCAGTTCATTCTTCATTTTTAAATTACTCTCCTGCCACATGTATTGATCTCCACTAATGATGATGTATTAGTTTTATTTAAGCTTCAAGTCAATAAATCTTCAAAACAACTGAACTGAAGCTCATGTACTGTACAACATTATAAAGGGAATTGAAAGACCTTTAAAATAAGGTATCACTCGATCCCCCTTTCCATTTAAGATTTCAGGGTTGGTATCACCCCCGCCCAGGGGGCTGCACGTGTTAACGTGATTTTTTGCCAAACTTGAGTCCCCCTCGAAAACAAAATCGACGGGTCTGACCGTTTTTCTAAAAAAAAAACTGAGCTGCCAGTAAATGCGTCTGTTTCGTTTTCGATGCGCCACCCTCTATAAGCCAATCCTATAGTAATTCTAATTCTGAACATAACTGTTAAAACTGCGATCTTCGTCAAACAAATACATGTGTGAACTTTACCACTGGACATGTTGTATATTGAAGAATCCTGGTAGATCTGGCCATAAACCGACAATTAACAAAAATACTGAGCCCTGGAAGATTACTTTCTAGTCATTGAGTTCTTATTAAATCACAACAGTGACAATAAATAAAATCATTGAATAAGAAAAATTAAAAATCAAGATCTTTAGTAAGGTGAACGATATCCTTTGTTCTCACTGTCGCTGATTGTTAACCTACATAATATAATGGAAATAAATCAACCAAGGTATAACCCAAAACTAAAAAGAATATTCGGTCTAATATTATACAATTACCTTGTTTAAATGGCTAGTAGAAAAAAAATATATAAAGCGATCTTCACAATAATATGAATTAATTTTTGGAGATACATTCCCTTTTGATAACTTTGTACTACTTTCATCTTAGCATCACGACGACTACGAAATATGGATATGCTTGATGTGCTTTCTGTACCGTATTTTAGTATATCGGTAAAATACAACGTTTCCGCTCCTCATTTAAGCTTCTGTTTTTTCTTAATTGAAATCAGCAGTATCAAAATATGGCCTTTAGAAACTGAACCAAAAAGACAACCAAATGACATTTCGAGGATTATGACGTCACAAGGAAGTGCATCACATAAGCGGTATTTGGATCAACGTGACAGTTTTAAATATTAAACTCGGAAAAAGCTCAGACTGAGATATGTGGTTGTCTTATATGATCGTGAATAGACGGCAGAAAATAGAAAAAGGACGCATGTTAGGCGACGTTTACCTGCTGTCTAAAGATGCATCTTTCTTATCCTTCTTCCAGGTCACGGCTTGTTTGTTCTTGCCATTAGTACGCAGTGGAAAAATGTCTCCATTGTGACCGATGCCTCGCAAAGCCACCAACATACCGTTATTTATGTCAGTAGCTATGTAAGCAATCCTAAATCTTGGAATTAAAGTTTTAAAACAAATAACAATGTTAACACATTCTAAATGGACTTACAAAATTAACAATTTGCTACAATATTGAGCTAAAACGGTGTGATTTATTAGTAGTATTAACTCAACCGAACTTACAGTCTTTGAGCTATGACTGTATAGACCTCGGATGAGCAAATAAGTCTGACGATGCCATGTAGCAGGATCAAAAAGTTAGTGGTGTAACAGATCAAAACCCATGAGAGCCGACCCATTTGCTACGATGGTAGAGATGGAGAAACTTAAGGTCTTTAGAACTGCGGAAGGACCATCACTAAATTAAACTACAGTCAAATTATTTATTCATATGAACCACCAACCATAACAATTCCTCACACTAATAGACAATTATGACAACAATAATAATAACATTTGTGACGGGTGATTGTTTTGGAGGTACTTCATTTTCTACGGATTATTTGTGAGATAACCAACCAGTCTTCACCGGTGATAGCATTTATATCTTCTCTTTATTATTGAAAAATTTTGCCTGGATGTCTTTCGAGTTTTGCATATGGAAATAAAACAACACGGTATGTAGTTTTAAATGACTTTATTGTTTTTCGAAGTATTCTCCACGAAGATTAATACACATCTGCATGCGCTCGAACCAATTTTCGAAGCACTTATTAAACTCGTTTGCTGGCAGATCCAAGACGGCATTTTTGAATGCGGCAACTGCTTCTTCTGGTGACTGGAACCTTTGACCACGCAGTCTGTTTTTAATTTTCGGGAAGGTAAAGAAATCGTTAGGGCTATATGGAGGATGGTCCAATAATTCCACGTTTTCTTTTGTTAAATACTGCCATGTTTTTTGGGATGTGTGCGAGCTTGCATTGTCTTGTTGGAGGATGATTCTTCTTTCGTGGTTGATTTTTCGAAGCTGGGTAATGACTTTTGGCAAACAAATGGTAGTATACAATCCGCAGTAACAGTTCTTTGCTCATTAAGAGGAATTGTTGCAATATGACCCGCTTTTGACACAAATGTGGCGACCATCTTTTTCGAAACAACGGATGACTTTTGTTGGTTTTTCTTCACCTTGGGACTTCCAAACAGCCGACTGTCGTTTATTTTTTGGTTCATAACTCTAAATCCACGATTGATCACCACTAATAATGCTGTACACATTTTTTGAGTTTCCGGAATTGATACGGTCAAGCGTTTTTTGACACCAATTAAACCTGGCTGCTTTCTGCTCTTCAGTCAACGAGAAACTTATTTTCTTACTCCTAATTATTCATGTAAAATTTTTTGAATTGAGTTCTTTGAGATCTTCAAGGACGCCTCAATCTCGCGATATGTCACATGTCTATCTTCAATGATGAGTTTGCGCACAGGATCGACGTTTTCCTGGGTGACTGGTGCACCCACACTGGAATCGTCGCGTTTGAATTCTCCATACCAACGGGAAATTGTCGACTGATGTGGCGCTGCGTTACTGAAAACAGACAGTAACTCAGCAAGGCATTCTTGTTGCGATAATTGGCTCTGAAAGTTGTAATAAATTATGGCGCGAAAATGTTCTCGGTTGAGTTCCATTTTTCTAATGACTTGGTGACACTTAAAAATTCACTGTAGTGAGAACACTGCACGCATTGTTGTAAAACTTTGAATTTAAGTTTACTAAAGAGTGAGGTTAAGATTCAGTACTGACGTTCGATCCGCGCGGCCTACTATGTTTCTATATGCAAAAGTTAAAACGTACCAATTGTTTGTTATACAAAAGTCAGCGTTTGACAAGAGTTGAGTTGCTTTGAGAAACTCAGTAGTGCTCAGAACCAATACCGTTCAACTACACGTTGTATCCTCATGCATTGTTACTGGAACAGTTCGCTAGCGTATCACTGGAAAGCATCTGAGGAATGTATCTCCTGACATTGGTCCACATAATTGACCTCGCGATAACGCACTATTAGACACGTGCAATTCAACCCTCAGAACATGTAGTTGCAACAAGATGGTTCCATGGTGTAACCAAGGCCTTATTCAGACAACAACTTGTTGCAGACCATATATCGACTGCTGGGTCATGCGATATTACATGTCCTTTCGAACTATGCGACTACATTGATGGTTTACCTTATTCGTCAACCACCGGTCGTAACGATCCAGTTTGCAGGAAGTAACCTCCAACAAATCAATATCAGAAACTCTTCCTTTGCTTCATAATTAAAATAATCTGATATAGTTGTTTTTTTTACTTCTTCTACTTCTGAAGAAAGTACCGCTAACTGCCCATTACTTTCAGTCAGACTATCGAGATGGCCGGAGCACCAGAAGATGTATTACATACGAATATATGATACCTCCGACCGAAATCAGCCAAGCATAGGCAGTTGTTTCGTGCTTTTTGGATACTCCTCAGCATGGTCTAGGCTTGTGTCTCTCGAACAACGAACGAAAACATGGCAACTATGTACTATCCAAAGTGGAAAGCTACTCACAAGACGGTTCAAAACTACAACTATAAACATACATTTTTTCAAATGAAATTCCCCCTATGCGATGGAGTCAGTCATATTTACAGACAGAGTAGTGAACTTTTCAACATAAAGACCCTCATATCTCACAGTTTCTCGACACTCAAATGTGTTTCAAATTCCATGCATTATCTATGTAGGGTCTTTTTAAACACAAAACCAAATTTGTAAAAATAATTAGTCTAAGCCAAATGTGCTTCTCTATACAGGGTGTCCCGAAAAAAGTGCGCAATATTCTACCAGCGGTTTCTAGAGCCTAAAATAGGAAGAAAAGTTTATATAAATATATTATATGGTTTTTCCTTAATATTTCCGAAACGTGTTGAGATAAAGACATAAAATTTGGTATTCTAGTTTTTTATGCTGGATTTAAAAATATTAACAATTCTAGACAGTTTTGTTTGAAAGCGTATGTAACAGGGACGGACTCAGGTTATTTTAGCACCACAATTTTTGTGTGATTATATTTTTGAAATTCAATTTTAGAGTTTGAAAATTTAGGATTTTCTACATAAAAAAGGTACTCTTATTGAATATCGATAAATTGTGCCATTTTTGAATAAAATCAAACTAAAGAATTTGTCACATGATAGGAAATGTACTGCGAATTTAAATGAATTGTTTAATAATTTGCCATGGCAAAGAAAAAATTAATTTAATAATTTGTAAATATTAGATAAATACATACTTCTATTGCAACATAGCTAACATTTAGGCAAAAACAAAAAACATATTTTCTTGAAACTGCTGGTGCACATCCAATGAGCTCATTCTGAAGAAAGTTCAGATACACCTCTGAATTAAGACGATTGGAAAGTACAATAGGCCCAATTATTTGATCCCCAATCACTCCTGCCCATAAGTTCAATGAAAATCTATGTTGGCGAACAACTATTGGATTTTTATCTGACCAGCGATGCATGTTGTGGAAATTAAAAGCATCATTCCTAGTAAATATTGACTCATCCGACCATAATATTCTAAGAATAGTGTTTTCATTTGCCAATATCCACTGGCAAAACTCGATTCGTGGTAAAAAATCTGCCTCCGTTAAATGCTGCACCCGTTTAAAATGATAAGGATGTAATCCTTTCATTCTTGTCACTCTTCCTATCTAATATTATCATTTTTACGATAACTATCAAATAGGTATTCATAAATTTTTCTTACTATTGAACGAGATATATCCATAATTTCTGAAACAATTCGTATGCTTATTTGCGGATTATTTTCAAACATATTTAAAGCAATATCCATATGATGATTTCCCAGTGGCCTTCCTGAGCCCTGCATGCGCTGAAAACTTCCACGGTTTGACAAATTCTGGTGAATATCAGTAAACATTCGACGTCCAGGTACTATGCGATTGGGAAATCTTCTTTGATATTCTCTTACGGCTGCCAATGAACTGCCATTACAAAACCCGTATACAAAATACATGTCAGTCTGTTCTCTGTCTGTAAATCTTGGCATTTTAAATCGATTTAATAAAAATTTTGATTTTATCTAGTAATTTTACACTGTCAGCTTAACGTCAAAATAAGTCATAACAAATCAAAACAACTTTTGTTAGCAGTCATGGCTAACTATGTATAATCAACAATTCATTTAAATTCGCAGTACATTTCCTATCATGTAACAAATTCTATAGTTTGATTTTATTCAAAAATGGCACAATTTGTCGATATTCAATAAGAGTACCTTTTTATGTAGAAAACCCTAGATTTTCAAATGCTAAAATTGATTTTCAAAAATAGAATTACACAAAAGTTTTGGGGCTAAAATAATCTGAGTCCGTCCCTGTTACATACGCTTCCAAACAAAGCTGTCTAAAATTGTTTGTCGACCTATGTTTATATAAACTTTTCTATTTTAAGCTCTAGATACCGCTGGTAAAATATTGCACACTTTGGGACACCCTGTAACAGCTATTCTCCCAATACCACTGTCTCAAAGTATACGATTTCAAATCGGCACAAATTGGTCTTCACGCCTCGCGCGTCAAATACAATGTTCACGACACAATTTCAGTTTCCCTTTCATATCACGAAATTCCCGAACCTTCCCAAATGAAATTTCTCTGGGCCGCCCTTGTGTGATAAATATTGCTCGCCTTATCGGAGTTTTTGTCCGAGCGATTCCGAAAGTTCTCAGAAAGACGACGAACAACTTCTATACGAGTAGTTGTGAAACAAAGTAGGGTCCATTGATATATGGTGGTTTTCGAGGGACTGGTTATGAATTTTATTTTTAAGAATAGGGTCTCCGGACGTATTGGTGCGTCCGCCAAAGTTTCACGACAAGGGACTCGGGTTTGATTAATTTTTTTACGCGGGTATCCCCATAAATCTGTTGGACCTGCTTTCTGGCGATATGAACTGTGTTTGAACGATAATGTCACACATCGAGTGGCAAAAAATGGCCCAATTTAAAAGGCCGTTTTCCTGCCTTGTGGAGCGTTATGCCTACTAAGAAAACTGCTTTGCCAAATATTCATATGGTCTTAAAATGGGGGCAAATTCTTTAATACCAACATAGCATCATTTGAAAGAAATGTTACGGCTGTTCTAGTCTGGTTTCCATACTTTCTTCTACTTAAATATGTCAAACAAATGTAAGTATTTGTCCGTTTATTGTAAATACTTTATCTTTATTATTATTGATTAACCAGTTGGATACAGAATAGGACATGTGGTGGAAAAAATTAATTAGCTTATAACGGGTGATTTTTTAAGAGGTATAGGATTTGATTTAAAAAAAACACAAAAAATTTGAAAACACGATTAAATCTTTATTTGAGTCGATAGAACGGTCGGTATAATTTAATGTTTAGAGATTATTTCATGTAACTGCTGGCCGCGGCTCCGCTTTAGATGGCCCATGCGCAAGGTCCAATTTTGGCACACTCTCTCCAACATATCGGCCGGTATCTCACGAATAAATGCTTCAATATTAGCTTCCAGTGCGTCAATCGTTGCTGGTTTATCCCTGTAGACATTAGCCTTAACATAGCCCCACAAGAAATAGTCCAACGGCGTTAAATCACACGATCTAGGCGGCCAATTGACGGGCCCCAAGCGTGAGATAAACTGTTCACCGAACTCGCCTCTCAATAGGGCCATTCTTTCGTGTGCGGTGTGGCATGTTGAAACCACATGTCAGCCAGGTCCATCTCTTCTATTTTGGGCAAAAAAAAGTTTGTTATCAGCGCACGATAGCGCTCGCCATTCACAGTTACGTTCCGGCCATTGTCGTCTTTGAAGAAGTACGGCCCGATGATGCCACCGGCCCATAATCCACACCAAACAGTGATTTTTTCGGATCAATTGGTAGCTCTTGCAATGCTTCTGGTTGGTCTTCACTCCAGATGCGGCAATTTTGCTTGTTAACGTACCCAGTCAACCAGAAATGAGCTTCGTCGCTGAACACAATTTTTCGATAAACATGGCGGATACAGCCGCAATATTTTCTTCAGTCCTCACTCTACGTCTGCGTGTTGGTGGTTTAATGTCCAATAATGTAACCTGGGTTCGAAATTTAGTCACAAGCTTCCGAATAGCTCCCTCAGTAGGCCGACCAAATTGCCCATAAATTGGAAGCAGTGCTCGATGCACTCTCTTAACCGAGCATGAATTTTGATAGTAAAATTCAATAATTTGCAAGCGTTGTTCGTTCGTAAGTCGATTCATGGTTAAATTATAGACCAAACTGAACAAGTTTGACAATGACACAAGACACGATTCATGCGTCATCTGTCAAAAACAGTGTTGCCAAAAAGATACTAGCAAAAAAATCACCCATTATATAATATAAATAAAATGTATGAAAATATAAGTTAAAATCAATCTAAATATAACAATTCATATAAATGTTCAATTCCTTTTTTACATACTCAAGGTAGGTACAATCCATATACTCACTTATGCGATAGAACGCATTTGATGCTAATAATTTTTTAACTTGTTTTTTAAATCGAAAATAATTACGGATTTGCTGTATTTCAGCTGGTAAGTTATTTTATAATTTGATGCAGTTATAGTGGGATGGTTTTTTGAAATGTGTCGTGGTATGTGTATTGACTATCTTTAAATTTTGACTTCTTGTATTATAATTAAAATAGGCATTAATATTTGGAACAGGTTATTAAACTTCTTATCGTAAGTTACACATTTCAAAATGTAAATACAGTGTAATGTAAGAATTTCTTGATTTTTCAGTTTCTCTGCAGGGTTACAAATTTATTCTAAAGCTTTTTCGTAAATGAATAAACATCAATACTCCGTCGCTTCGTTCCAAAGCATATCTGCGGCAGACAGAGTAACGGAATGTATACTAAGTGACATATAAATCCGAACACCCAGTTTAAATGGTTTTATTTCAATAAAATTTTGTATAAGTACTTAATGAAGCATAATAAGTAAATGATAAAAATTTCAAAATGATTGCACTGCTTTAAAGCCCTTTGACCTTTAATAATGTGTGGATGCACCCTGATGTCCTACGCATTCTCCAACGCGCCTAGGCATGCTTCTGATCAGGTGGTCAATGTCCTCCTGTGGTATCTCATTCCAGGCAACCACCAACTCCTCTCAATGTGCTTCTAGAGTCTGAGGAGGACGTTGCAAATTGAGCAATCTCCTACCCATCATATCACACACGTGCGCAATTGGGGATAAGTCGGGAGATCTTGGTGGCCATGGTAACAATGTGACATCATTATGTTGAAAGAAGTCTATTGTGACTCTTGCAACATGTGGTCGGGCATTATCTTGTTGGAAAGTTGGATCTGCCAGGGTGTCAAGATAGGGTAAAAGATGGGGTTCTAGAACTTCGTGGATATAACGCTGCGCGTTCATGTTACCTCTGATGAAGATTAAAGGTGACCTGAAACCATAAGCTATAGCACCCCAAACCATAACTCCAACAGTGTGATGAACATGTCTTTCAACAAAAAACTGTGGATTCCTCCTTTCAGCACGTCGCCTTCTAACCCTGGCACGACTATCGTGCATGCCTAAACAAAATCGAGACTCGTCACTAAAGACAATACTGTTCCATTCCTGATCCCAGAGTGACCGTTGTCTGCACCACTCAAGGCGATTACGTCGGTGTTCTCGAGTTAAAGGGAGGACCCAGTGTGGCCGGTATGAAAACAAGCCAAAACTTCTCATTCGTCGGTAAACACTTCGCATGCCAATAGGTCTTCCGTGTTCTGCAAACCATTCATTTGCAGTGGACCTGGTAGTGGAGAAACGGCTCCTTAAGGCCAATAATCTTAGGCGGCGATCTTCACGGTCTGTTGATCTACGGCGGCGTCCAGTGCCCCTTGCTCTTTGCGTACGGCCTTCTCGAAGCCATGCCTGACAACACCTAACCACAGTGTCTACACTTCTTTGCACTCTAACTGCAATTGCTCGAAAAGAAAGTCCAGCTTCCCGAAGTCCCACTATACGGCCCCTATCAAACTCACTAAGTTGACGAAATCGTACAGGTCTCCGTACTCTAGGCATCGTAACCGATCGTGAAGGATGTCAAGAACCAAAATCCGCCAACGTTGATTCTTTACTGCGGCTGAAATATTCATTTTTAGAGCGTTAGTGAATTAAAAAAAAAGCAGTATAAAAACCGGAATGTCCAACTGATAAGGCTGAAATTTTTTTCACTTATTATTTACGGTAAGATAAATACATTCATCAACTTTTATTAAAATAAAACCATTTAAATTGGGTGTTCGGATTTATATGTCACTTAGTATAGATTGACAGATGAAATTTTACTCTGGAATACTTTGAAAACCTAAATTCATGTGATGACACTTGATGACAGCCGACTGATTTCTAACCACGCTTTCTGCGATCATTAAGGTCACTATAAGAGACCCTAAGGATACGAGGTAGCGTTTGTAATGGAAAATATATATATTCTGCTAATTTCTGAGCAGTTTTTGATAACCGAATAAGATAAACAAACAATGAACCATGAGAATGACAAATGGCAGAACTCTCATTCCCACGGTTTTGAGCTCGGAAAAAAATCACACTTTTATCGCTCCAGAAGGATTATTTTGTTCTATTTCCGAACGCATGTAACAGGTCAAACAATTACAAATTAAAGAGTAGTACAAAGTACACTCTATAACAATTTACAGACGCAGCCCTTTGACACTGACAGGAGAGCTTCACAGCTGATTGTTATCTAAGCTGTGATTTCGTTATCAGTGAATTGTCTACTACCGTGCAGTAAATGTATTTTAGTTTCAGTTTTTATTCGAGTTCGCAACTACGGATGATTTCTTTTCAAGCTCTTATACATTTGTCCTCATTGCTCGATGTTTATTGTGTTTATATATGTAATTTAACAGATTCTCCTACCCTTTTTATATAAGCTCCAATGATCTCTATCCGCTAGATAACCATTTTTTGTGATAAAAGTCGCTGTATATGTATATATTTTTACCGTTACAGACTGAACAGATTTAGATTATTACGCTATACCGATATTGTGATTTAACTTGTTGAAATGTTGTACACCTCTTTCTAATTGTAACGTCCTTATTTATTTTATAGTTATACGTATTTCTCCGGTACATTTACTCAAACGCATGTATGACCACCAGTTTCACAGTGACAAGTCTTATATCATGTAAGATGATCCAATAGGACAATAAACTATCTATCTATCTTATTGAAGTCACATTTATGCAAGAATATGCAGCAAAATAAAATAAACGAAATTGCCTTATTAATACTGGCCTGGTAGAACAATTCTCAGAACTGAGTTCGGGCGCTGGCCAACTTCAAATCCTAGAAAAACGTCTGCCGTTTGGTATGCAATGCAGCGTTGCCAGGCGCTGTGATTTTTCGCAAAAGTGGCGATTTGTGACTAAAATGGATCGCTTGGCGAATAAAATGCATAGCTTGGCGACTAGAATTAATCGCTTGGCGACTAGCTACTTTAGTGGCCCCCAATATCCAGCAAAATGGATATCTGGCGATTTTTGGTATTTTCGACATTATATATTGCTGATATGTGTATGGATTTGAAACATTAAACGAGAGCCAGCGGAAGTTCTGTGCTCTAAGCACAATGACGTTTATGGTCAAATGTTATGTCAGGTATCGTGTTCCGAACATATCAACGACATCTCATGCTAACACTTTTGACACAGTGTTTCTAAATAAACGATTACAACAGTTTTGTACGATAATCGGAAGAGAGACCACTAGGACAAGGTAAATACGCAGAAAATTCTTATCCTGCCAGTCCTCAATTTTCAAGTGTCGGTAAGCCTCTCTCCGTTGTCACAAGATCACAGAACATTCGATTCAGGAAGTCTCCACAACTTAAAATGACCCTCTGGATCCGCCCACTGTGAATGAACTTAATAACCCCCCCGCCCCCAATCTGCAGCCTGGCATTTTATGGTTAGACTCATAGTCACTGTCACTTTTAAGGGCTTTCGATTTCTAGCGATTTTCTCATCAAAAGTTGGCGACGAACTTGACTGACAACCTGGCAACGCCGGTGTATTGTTGCAATTGTTTAACGGTCTTCGCGGGCGTCTAACACGGACTTTTCGGCAGCGCCATTTTCATAGTTTTCAAATGGAAAACTCGGTCGTGCCGTGAAAAGTGTTGGTGGTACGTAGAGTGCGAGTTTGTGAGTATTTGTGGTGAATCGCACATTTGGATTACGGGAAGAACGAAGAAGAACTACAGAGCTACCGCGAGCTCCTTACACGGGGTCTTCGCAGGCGATATTTTCTGTACTTTCAAATGGTGAATTCTGTCCTACCGTGGGCTACGTGCTGATGGTATGTGAAATAAGTGTTTGTGAGTATGTGTAGTGTTTTTTACCTTTGGATTACGGGAAGAACGAAGCAAAACTTCGGAGTTACCGCGAGCTTCTTAGACGGGCTCTTGGCAGGCGATGCTTTCAGTGTTTTCAACCGGTAAAATCTGTCCTACCTAGAGTGGCGGTATATGTAATAAGTGTTTGTGAGTGTGTGTTGTGTTTTTCACCTTTGGATTACGGGAAGAACGAAGCAAAACTTCGGAATTACCGCGAGCTTCTTAGACGGGCTCTTGGCAGGCGATGCTTTCAGTGTTTTCAGAGGGTAAATTCTGTCCTACCTAGGGTGGTGGTATGTGGAATAAGTGTTTGTGAGTGTGTGTCGTGTTTTTCACATTTGGATTACTGGAAGAACGAAGCAAAACTTGGGAGGTGCCGTGAAACAAAATCGGCGGGAAAATGGTACGTGCAAATTTACTTTATTTTTACTTATTTTCACAGGGTACGCACAGAGTTCTTAGGAAATGCAGTGTGCAGTGTGTACGGGCGCAGAATAAGTTTGTCTCAAAATAGTAATATTAGTAAATTGTTTTAAAGGGTGTCTACGTTGGGGTAGGCATTTTCCAGTAAAACATAGGAGTGAAAAGTAACTCTTAATTACCTTTTTATCCGGCATCGAGTATTATATTTGTAGACTTTACTTTCCACTGCTAATGCTAAAGGCTGGGCGATCCGTTGGTTTATTTTTTACATTGGTATTAAAACTACACTCTTCAATAATATGTAACACATATATTTTTTGGCTTATCGTAAAATAAAAAATCTCCTTGATTGAGTTGACTCTGTAACTTTTACCAGTGGCGGATCTAGGATCTACGGGCCGGAAGCAAGAAGTTTGGTACTGGTATTTCGAATCTTGAAAAGTCACATTATGCCGATTTTTTCTTGACATTATGCTGGTTTCTTTTGACATTATGTAGGTTATTCTACAAGATGTCAACTTAGTACTTAGTTGTACGTGTTGCCTAAACGTCACGAGGCTTGTTATCAATCTTTGTTTCTGATGCGATGTAAAATCGGCTTCTGAGATGGCATTACAGGAGACTGAAGGTGTAAGCTGTAAGTGGTATGTGTTGGGTTCTTGTCTCAAATACACTTAATTGAGATTCAAAGCTAGAAATTAGTTGCGCATCCGTTTTTTCTTATTTATACTGGAAATTACATATACTCGTACAAATTTGCTGAATTTCAAAAAATGAGAGATATAAGAAATAATTATATACACTGTACACTGTCGAATTACAAGCATTATACATGCTAACAGTAATTACACACAACGCGGGCGCGGTGATGATTTCCCGTAATTCTCCTCAGTTTTTCGTAATTTATAACTTTGAACATAACCTCTCTTGAGAAAGCACGACATATAAATAACCCATCATATTCAGCATATTCAGTAATTATTTTCTCACACAGCAAATATCACTGATTTTATACACATGCAGACCAATACACGTAATCATCCAGATGGGATCTTGCTATTCAACCAACTTTCTTCTCAGAGATAAAAACTACAGTCAAGGACCATTATTTGACCTCACAAAACATAGGCAACCAATAATGCGCGTAGTTTAGTTGAGTGATTCCTCCTTAGATGGACTTTCACAACGATCCTAGTGAGCAAACGTGGAATGACTGTTTGCGCCCTAAAAACTACCTAGTTTGCAAGGTGACATCTTATAGGTTTTTTTGAAGTTTTATAGGTTTTTTACATGATACCCATGCTGGTATACAGGGTGTCCCAGAAGTCGACGTCAAGCCGAAACCGGGTGATAGGCAAAGTCATAACAGCTATCAGAAAAATATTTAAAAAAAATTTATGTATGTGTTTTGAAAATTATAGGTCTTTGAAAAAAATATTGAAATTTCACACCCTACGGCAGTCTGTCAACTCCTGTTACAACAAATATTAACTTTTTTTGGATTTTATTTTTACAATGTAATGATGAATAATGCATCTTCAAACTGGTGTCTCAACCTTACTGCCAACTTTTCTCGTTCAGGAAAAATTGCCACTTATTTCTCAACCAACTATTCCAAAGTAAAACTTTGCTCAACTTTAACTGGCTGTACTGGAAAAAAATGTACTACGAGAGTTTGGCAAGTAACCTTAAAAGTTGGCGCATTTAATAAGGATTCCAAAATAGTATAACACTTAGAAGATTACTCGTGAACTTATGAACAATTTTTATTTGAAGAAAAACTGATGAAAATTTTTCAAAATTTCCTAATTAAACAGCGATTATGAAAACGCACAAGGACCCTTAAGGATAACTGTTTGCACAACAGTGGGCGTCAAAATGCTGCTGATGATGATTTACCTTTACAGCAAATGCTCAAACTGTTTTCCTTCAGCCGCAATACACGCTCGACATCTTCTTAAAAAAGATCGGGTTATTAAACGAGCGAATCCACGGTTATTAACAAACTCAGCTGCTTCCAATAGTCTTTGCCGTAGCTCAGCTACATTTTGAACCGGCTTGAAATACACTTTTTCTTTTACAGTTCCCCAGTAAAACAAATCTGGCCACGGTATTGTACCAGACCGCCCTATCCATCTGCCTGGAAAGTTTTGATCGAGATACTCTCTCACTGAGAGTTCATAGTGCGCTGGGCAGCCATCATGCTGAAACCACATGTCCCTGTAAATACTCAGTGGCACGTGCTTCAATAAATTTTCTAAATGATTTTGCAAAAAACCTAAATAAACCTCAGCAGTCAAAGTCTCTGGGAACTCAAACAGACCGATTATTTTACCATTTAAAATTCCTGTCCAATGGTTTATCTTGAAGCGATATTGAAATTTATCTTCTCTCATCAAATGTTTGTTTGCTACGTGCCACTCGTGTAAGTTATGCAGGTTCATGTACCCATCTTTCTTAAATGTGGTCTCATCTGACCATAAAATTTTTTCTTCCCTGTGTCTTTCTAACATTGTGCGACAAAAAGCAACTCGCGGCTCATAATCCCGGGGCAGAAGAGCTTGAACACGCTGTACGTGGTATGGATGGAGCACGTTTTTTTGCAAGATTCTATGGGCTGTACTTTTGGGCACACCTGTTTTTAGTTCTATTGCACGCACTGAAGTACTCGGGTCTTCTTCGACAGCTCCTAGCACCACGTCTTCGTAAGGAAGGAAAGATCTTCCCTCACCGTGTGATTGGTTTGGTAGTTGGCCCTCTGAGAACAGTAAGCGGTTCACATTTGTGAACACTCGATGATCTGGATGACGAGCTGCATTCGGGTACCTCTCACAGTAAAGTCTCGCTGCAGCACTAGCGTTGCATCTGCGTTCCCCATAAATGAGGTGCATGTTAGCATATTCTTGTACGGTGTACACGGACATAGCGGCACTGCACAATCACACTATCAAAGATAGTCTAAGGAAAGCAAATGTTGTTTTGAAGAGCAATTAAACAGTCCAAATCCAAATCACAAGCGATCAACAGTCCAGTTCACGAATCCAAAATTAGTAACAGTACGAAATCAACAAGCACGAACATGTAAAGATGCGCAGTAAACGAAGGAGTACTGATCGGTATCAAAGTGTGTAATAGCAAGTAAGTGATGTGCTTCATCCATACCACATACAGCGTGTTCAACCTCTCCTGCCCCGGGATTATGAGCCCCGAGTTGCTTTTTGTCGCACAATGTTAGAAAGACACAGGAAAGATCCACAGTTCTTTAAAAAAATGAGACCACATTTAAGAAAGATGGGTACATGAACCTGCATAACTTACACGAGTGGCACGTAGCAAGCCCACATTTGATGAGAGAAGATAAATCTCAATATCGCTTCAAGATAAACCATTGGACAGGAATTTTAAATGGTAAAATAATCGGTTCGTTTGAGTTCCCAGAGACTTTGACTGCTGAAGTTTATTTGGATTTTTTTAAAAATCATGTACAAAATTTATTGGTGGACGTGCCACTGAGTATTTACAGGGACATGTGGTTTCAGCAGGATGGCTGCCCAGCGCACTATGCACTCTCAGTGAGAGAGTATCTCGATCAAAACTTTCCAGGCAGATGGATAAGGCGGTCTGGTGCAATACCGTGGCCAGCCCGATCACCTGATTTGAATCCTTTAGATTTTTTTTACTGGTGAACTGTAAAAAAAAGTGTATTTCAAGCCGATTCAAAATGTAGCTGAGCTACGGCAAAGACTATTGGAAGCAGCTGAGTTTGTTAATAACCGTGGATTCGCTCGTTTAATAACCCGATCTTTTTTAAGATGTCGAGCGTGTATTGCGGCTGAAGGAAAACAGTTTGAGCATTTGCTGTAAAGGTAGATCATCATCAGCAGCATTTTGACGCCCACTGTTGTGCAAACAGTTATCCTTAAGGGTCCTTGTGCGTTTTCATAATCGCTGTTTAATTAGTAAATTTTGAAAAATTTTCATCAGTTTTTTTTCAAATAAAAATTGTGCATAAGTTAACGAGTAATCTTCTAACTGTTATACCATTTTGGAATCAGTCAGTTAAAGTTGAGCAAAGTTTTACTTTGGAATACTTGGTAGGGAAATAAGTGGCAATTTTTCCTGAACGAGAAAAGTTGGCAGTAAGGTTGAGACACCAGTTTGAAGATGCATTATTCATCATGACATTGTAAAAATAAAATCCAAAAAAAGTTAATATTTGTAGTAACAGGAGTTGACAGGCTGCCGTAGGGTGTGAAATTTCTATATCTTTTTCAAAGACCGATAATTTTCAAAAGACATACATAATTTTTTTTTAAATATTTTTCTGATAGCTGTTATGACTTTGCCTATCAGCCGGTGTCGGCTTGACGTCGACTCCTGTATATCTAAACAAGCTAAAAAATCGGACATGTGGCGAGGATCACGACCTATAACGTAAGATGACACAAGTAGCCGTCGCTGGAACAAATTACGCTATAGATGTCTCGTGTATCTGGTAACATTAGGGAAATTGGTGAAGCCTTTTCAAGCCAACAAACTGACACTAAATTCTAGTAGATCCCGATCGTTGACCATAACTTTACGAAATTCCAATGGAAATTATGGCCACATGAATATAGTGGAGTTTCTTGAAATTTACATTGACTCATGTTTGAACTGGAATGAGCAGATCAGTAATGTTACCAAATCGTTCACAAAAATAATTTCTATTTAAGTCGTAATTTGAGGAACTCGCTAAGTGTCCTGTTGCCAGTTACCATGCGTACTTCCACAGCAAAATGACGTATGCGCGTCTGGCATGAGGTCCCTCTCCACACATGTGCAGAGTATTTGCTCTACAGAGGAGATGCACTCGATTCATAGCAAAGCTAAAATATACAGATTCCTGCAAAGCTGAGTTTGACAAATTAAAAATAATGACGTTACTTTGCGCGTGCATATATAGTTGCTTCATGTATGTTAAGTCCCCCTCGGACTTTTATAAAGCCACCATGATTTCCATATAACATCAGAATCAAGGAAAATTTGTACAAGTAGTAACACAGATTCACTAAAACATGGAATGGAATCAGACGATTTTTTGTACTAAGTGAATTCAATAATGTTATGAAAAATTTACTTCACTTTATTCCTCAATCACAACTTCTTGCCGCAGCCTCTATAACCTTTTATGCTACTTTTAATAAAAACTTGTATGTCCATCATTTATCTTTTGTCTGCAATTTTATGCTTATTTATTAATTTCACGTTAGCTTGTTTTATAACTTTATCACTTATATTTCTTATTGTGAAACGTTTAAACACGTTTGTATGTATAATTTGTAGTGTTTGTCTTTTATGTATTGTTTGTCATTTATTTTCTACTTTATATTACTTCTATAGAAATGACGACTTGCCTAAGCACATTTTGTGTGATAACACGAATAAACTGCTGCTACTACTACGACTACGAGCCCCTTCCCACTTCATTTGGCCCACTTCAAGATGTGTACCAGAATATGCCGTTATAAACTAAACATTCAATTCAATTCAATTCAATGGACTTTATTGTAACACATACATAATTATGTATCCTTACAAATGGCGAAGTCTGGCCAATGGCCATTTATACTTAACCATAAATGTCAATGCTTATTACTACCTTCAAAATAAAATAAAAAAAAAACTGAAAAAGAAAAGGAAAAGGAAGAATAATAGTAAAAGAAGAATTAATAAATATGACATAATGCGTACGATTAGAACAAAAAACAGAATACGTACGATTCAAAGAGAGGACAATAACCTAAGAGCTCAATAAGTAGTTTTAATTTTTTTTTTAGAAAAGTTGCTGATGAAACATTGTTCGAAAGAGTTGATCAATTTCAGCGCATTATACGTAAAAGACCGTTGAAAAATGGCTGTCCTATGTTGTGGCATTGTCAGGAGATTAATGTTGCGCGTATTCAAATTGTGAATTAAATTCCTACGAACAAGCTTTAGCATAAGATAAACGGGAACAGAAGTTTTTAATATTTTTACGACAAATGTAACAAAGTTGTATTTGAAATGATCAGAAGTTTTCAACCAATTCATTGAAGATATTGAGTGAGTAACATGATCGTACCTTCTTAAATTGTTTATGTAACGACTACATGAGTTTTGAATTTTTTGCAGTCTGTATTTTGTGATTTCATCCAGACAGGGATAATAAACTATGTTGCAGTAAGCGATTTTACTGAGTATGAGTGACTCGCATAACATTTTCTTAATTTTTCTATTAAAAACCGTTTTACTTGCATATAGAAGCCTGAGTCTAAAATAACTAGACTTACACACATAGCCAACATGCTCCTGAAATCTGAAATCTTCTTCCAAGTACAAACCTAAATTTTTTGCAGAATGGGAAAATATTAGGATACTATTATTTATTGATAAATTTAACTTTGATTTGAGGAAAGTACGTTTTTTCTTGGAGCAAAAAAGTATAGCTGTCGATTTCCATGCGTTTAGACGTAAATTATGTTTTGCAGCATATGTGCATAAGTATTGCAGATCTTGATTGATAAGGTTGTTAGCTAAATGGTAGTTGTTCGGACAGAAATTATGAAAAACCTGCATATGATCAGCATATGATTGACTAGAACAACGTTGAAGGGTGTTAGAAATGTCAAAGGTGTATATAAGGAATAAAAGTGGACCTAATATGGATCCCTGAGGCACGCCGGAACAAATCGGCCTTTTATCTGAAAGTTTATTTTGTATGACGACATATTGATGTCGTTCATTTAAATAGCAATCTATCCATTCCAGAACCAAGTCGTCACACCCAGTGTATTTACATTTAGAAACTAACAGCTTATGATTCAGGGTGTCAAAAGTCTTGCTGAAATCCAATAAGACTAATGCAGTTGCTTCTTGCCTATCCGCCGCTGTTAGTACATCGTCACAAACCCGTGCCAAAGCGGTAGTGGTACTGTGACCCTTTCTAAAGCCTGATTGATTTAATGGCAAAATGCTGCGTTCGAGTAAATACTCATTCAACTGCATATAAACTATTTTTTCTAGAATTTTTGATAGAGCTGACAGCAAGCTAATAGGTCGGAGATCACCAGGAACCTGAGGATTGGGAATCTTTGGAAGAGGTTGCACTAATGCTTCCTTCCAAGCACTTGGAAAAACACCGCGCTCTAAACAACAATTTATTAAGTGCAAAATGTATATTCCTACAGCAGGTAGACACAATTTAATCATCTCAATGGTAATGCCATCAATACCACTAGAATTGGACTTAAGCATCCAATACTGTTGATATATCGACAAGACGGAACTGAAAATGAAAATCTTGGTTTAATTTGTTATGGCTATAAAATTCGATAGTTTCCGAGCAATCATCGTCACTTTACTGGAATATACCGGTAAAATAGTTATTTATTTCATTGAGAACTGCTAAGTCATCCGGAATGTCAGTATTACTAGAATCCTGAATTCTAAATGACTTAAGAGCTTTATAAAGAGCTGCAGAGCTTCTTTGTCGAGATAGATGTTGAAGGTAGCCTGATTTCTCTGCACGTGTAGCAGTTTTGGTAAAATTTCTCAGTTCATTGTAATGATTTCGATTCGCATCCGTTCGAGACCGTCTGTATTTATGAAAAGCCTTAACTCGTTCTTTCATTATCATTTTCAAATTGTTTGTGAGCCATGGTGCACGAGGCTTAGACACTCTCACTGTTTTTAGTGGTGCATGTATGTCAAAAAGTCCTACAATGTTATCGGAAATAAATGTTATTACATGACGAAACTATTTACTTCTAAAACAATTTACTTTCTCAAAAACATTTTAGATACACTCTAGTCGTAAAAAATACATATTTGAAATCACTTAGACCTATAACTAATAGAACATCTGAACAAATGAACAATGTGCGAATAAATGCGCGAAGTTAACAAAGCACCAATTGAAAGATTACCATTGGGTAACATCACCTTTATTTTTTATTACGGCTGAAATTCTTTAGGGCATAGTGTTAACCAAGTTTTGGCAAACATTTGGTGTGAAAAAATCCCATATTTCTTTAAGCTTTTGTCTCAGTTCGGTGATTGTACGAGCAGGATGTTGTCGTAGAACCTTTTTCATCTCGTGCCACAAAGCTTCAATAGATGACAGATCTGTACTGCTAGAAACCCATTTCAAAAGTGGTACAAATATTTTCTTCCATACATTTTATAGCCTTTTTTGAGGTATGGCACGCTGCACCATCTTGCTCAAAACACAAAATCTTGGCCGGATGTCAAACATTCTTCCATCACTGGTAAAAGCGATTCTTCTAAAATTGCCAAATATTTGTTTGTATCCACATTTCCAGCAATAAAATGAAGTTTCCCTACTCCTTTTGATGACATACTGCCCCAGACCATAATGGATGCTGGAAATTTCACTTTTCTCTTCAGACAGTTAACATGGAATGCTTATTTTTTTTGCGAATAACTCTACTGCGACTGTCACTAACACAAACTTCGAATCGGGCCTCATCACTCCATTGTATTGCACACCATTGTTGAGGTGTGCATTGTCTATGTTCTTTAGCCCATCTAAGCTGATTTTTCTTTTGCAGTGGAGTTAATAGTGGATTTTCGTTGGTCTATAAACAAGTTGTGCAACTTTAGGGTTTTTACTTCACTTTTTTTTTATAATAAAACTTACCTTGCAAGTGATAAATCCCAGTTTGTGGGCCTCTCTATGAGTCGAAATTCTCCTTCCAACAGCGTCACTCCACAGAGCACTTAACTGTAAATAATTCGCACGCCTGTCTTTCACGATTATTCTTAACTACCCAAAACTATTTTAAACGTATTCTGACAGCTGTGATTAATAAAAACAATTGTCATGGCTTTTATTTTTCACAGCCACCTATGCGTTATAGACTTATTTTGCATTGAAATGAAAATAGGTTGATATGCTGTAATTGCAACATGTGTTATTTTTATGCTGCAAATTTGATTAGGGAGTGATAAAGTTGGTATTTTCTACTATATATTATCAAAGTATTCATTGTTAATATTTTAAACCTATAACTGAAGTGGGAAGGGGCTCGCAGATGAGGAAGCGGGAGTAATGGCCAATGTTAGATACGTTGATAGTGAGTTTGTTAGAAAAATAGATTGCCATACCTGTAGAGGTTCATCCGGCAATGAACAATAAGCAACAAGTTCATCTTCATCTTCAAGCTAGGCATTTGCATAGAGTAACAACAATAAACGAAACTTGTTGGTGCCAAATCGTATCATCTGAATCTGAAGATTTAAAGTCACAATCATAATCGTCACTAGCAAGTGCACTTGAGGGTACCTCAATGGAGCTACCCTCAAATCTTTCATAAGCTGCTTTCCAGTGACCCCGTTGAGTAACTCGGAGTAGCTCAGTAGTGCTCAGCACCAATACCGTTCCACCGCACGTTGTATTTTCATGCATTGTTTCTGGAGCAGTTCGAAAACGATTCACTATCAAACCAAAAACCACTGGAAAGCAGGTCTCGGAATTGGCAACGTCGTGATCTGACGAATTTCATTCAAGTTTCTGTTAACCTATTTGATCGCTGTGATTTTGGCATTTGTGTTACACAGATAGATATACAGATCAAAATGACTGAAGAACGAAAATGATATTCAGAGGCTGACAAAGGATATTCAAAGACATTATCAAAGCAAGAAAAAACGATGGTGTAACCATACGAAAAAAGCAAGAAACCTTACAAAATAAGTAAGCGGATACCAAAAGGAGTTACTAGCCACTGGTGGTGATCTCCCTTCATCAGCTGTTACTCACCCAATAAATTAACTGGTTCGATCACTAAATAAATAATAAATCAATGGGACTATGATGTCACACTTACTGTGCCTTCTGAGAATCTATATCGTGCCTACTGTTCAACATAGAAACTGAAAAGATTTATAGTATCTCTCAAATACCCTTTCAATTGAAGATGATTCCTCATTGTTCTCAACAAATACCAGGAACCCCTCATCCCAACCCCAATCACTCTCAACTAGGTGACAGCTTTGATGGTACACAAAAATTACTTGACCTGAAAAATGCCCTTGAGTGACCCTCGCTTTCAAGCCACTATGAAACACGAAATAGCCATTGAAGGCTTGTCGAATATCAAGTGACCATTTGTGGATATCCCCGTTAAACAAATGAATTTTTGGTGAAGGTTGACATACGTCAAAAGTAGTTGCCCTTTCAAGTCCATTTCATTTGATACCTGGCCGAAAAATGTCCTCGAATCAAATGCGACACTCAAACACACTGCACACGCCTCTGGAAGCCAAATTAAATTACAGCATTGTATATAAGCTCGTTTAGTCCATACTAATAAACTATATTGTTTGTTTATTAACCAACCAACATAATGCCGGACATAACAGAATTTCCAAATACGCATTGCTTTGCGTGCAATGCGGTCATTTCATCAACAATTTAAATTGTAGTGTGAAAATCGAAATATGTGCGTTATTTGCTCTCCGACACATGGGCGATAGTTTATAAACATTGTTTGATCGACTTTAACCGCCTCGCGTGTCCGTATACAGCTAATTTTACCAGGATTGGATACTTACATGAAAAAATTGCCATACATTCAAACCTCATCTTTCCTACTCACAATCAAACACCCCTAAAATTTAAAAAAAAAAAATTATCAGTTGCCTCTAAAATATCGGCCACCCTGCTCATATCATATAACGTGCAAGAAACGTAGTATCTCATTTTAGAAATGTTTCGTGATTACAATACTTCCTCGCTCAGCGGCCTAGAAAGTAAAACTCAAAAGCTTGTGTTTTGAGGATCGCAAGAGAAAACTTTAATTACCGCTGGTAAGGAACTTTAACGTATTATTTAATTGCACATCACGCCAAGCGGCGCATAAAAATCCTAGCTTTATTCAAGTCTTGCGTGAACAGCGTACGAGTTTTCTCGTTTTGTATACATTTTATTCTCATTCCGACTTTTTCTGACGTGGTTTTCTATTTGTGCAGCAGCGCTTCCGCAACGACGGACGGATACGTTGCAATAAATGTGTTTCAGACATTTTTTAAATTACCGAATCAGAAAGAATGCAGGGACGGACTTGGATATAGTATAAAGAAAACAAACAATATTTGGTTTCTTTCTGCTTGTCGCCCCGCAATTCAGAATACACAAATTCATACTCGCCCAAACCCCGAAGCAGTATCAGAGGGACTGTTACACAATATCTGACTCCTGATTTCTTTCTAACAGACACAGAATAAATCTATGCCTGAAGAACAATATTTTTGTGTTGATGAAAAGAATGCGGAAAATAATTCGGGTTGTTATTTGGTTGTTGTCACGTCTTATTTTCCGAATTGCTGTTTATCTAAACATTAGTAAAACTAATTAACAACATAATTATAACTGGAAAATTTCCAGATGAACTTAAATTAAGTAAATTTACTGCACTTTATAAATCAGGTGATAAACACTCAACTAGTAACTACGAGGGATGTTTTGCATATAGAAACATAGTAGGCTGCGCGGATCGAACGTCAGTACTGAATCTTAACCTCACTCTTTACAGTATATTCAGATAAGAGATAGACCGGATGTAAACAAAAGGTTCGGGTGATTTTCACGCTAACGCCGCCGTCTCGACGTAAAACAGGAGCCCTCATTGGTCAATTCGCAATTAAATGCCTATGCCGAGCGGCAGAGCAGTCGTATCAAGGCAGAGTCACATTCAGGTTCAGACGTGTTACGTATGTCGTGTGCATCATTGCAATTTGATATTTCTTTGGACGTTTTCGCTTGTTTTCTTATTAAGTTGTTGAGTTTGTCGTTGTTATTGTTATACCTTGTTATTGATTGTTATTGTTATCAACTGCTTGCGCAAAATGCCCAGTAGTACAGATGCTGCCGATGAAGTTGTAAACTCCTGTAGTCCACCTAGGAAACGCTCTAAAAAAAGACACCTGAGTGCAGAAATGAAAGAGTTCATTTTGAATATTACGTATATAAGATCGAGCGCGAGGAGAACGAGGCATCAACCATCAAAGAAATTGTTGTGAAGGTTTCTCATAAAGTTGGGGTGTGTCGCGCATCAGTGTTTAATGTGTTAAGACAATACAAAAAAAATCACACGTTTTCTGAGCCAATGATCAGTAAACATCGCAAAAGTATTGTTAAATTATTGGATGAAGCTGATAAGCATGCGATTAGGAGGAAAGTGCATGAATTCTTCTTTAGGAATGAAATACCTACTATAGATAAAGTACTGCAGGAGGTAAATGGAGATACAACGTTGCCAAATTTCAAACGATCAACTTTCCATGCGTTACTGAAGCATTTAAATTTCAAATGGAAAAAACGGGGTCGTAATAGTTTACTACTGGATAGAGAAGAAATTGTGCTATGGAGGAGGGATTATTTAACAAAAATTGGGAAATATAGAAATCAAAACAGGAAGATGTATTACCTTGATGAAACGTGGGTAAACGCAGGACACACTACAAATAAAGTATGGGTTGATGATTCTGTAACTTCATCCAGGAGGGCCTTTCTAGATGGACTGTCCACCGGATTAAAAAATCCAGCAGGTAAATACGAGTAATAGACAACAATCGGATGTTTTTCAAACCTTGGGAACAAGGTTCTAAACATTAATTCCAGGGGGCAGATAAAACATATTACAAGTAACAAAACTTTTATAACTTTCGATAAAATGCGTGGATGTTTTATTGTCATTTTCATGTGTTAGAACTTTTTTAAGCCATGTTTTTATGTGTTTTCGATATTTCAATAATTTTTTAATATAATCTTAAAATATGTCGAATATTATAAACTTAAAAAAAGTTACTAAGTTTTATATTGTGTACCGTTCCTAATATTTCTAATCATTTTAATTCATACTTTAAGCTTTATAAAGTTATAATTTGTTAATATTAATATTTTCGCGTATTTCAGGTTCCTGATCATTCATTTTTTAAAGGTTTATAACTTTAAATTAAATTGTGAAGCGCTGAGTAATCATACGACGTTCAATATTCTTTCTTTCAATATGACTAAATAATCCCAATTATAGCAATCTGATACTCATGTCTCAATGTTTTTTCGCTGAATGTGATGAAAACATTTGAAAAAGGTTCGCTTATTGAAATAAATCTACACCAGTTAGTACTTCGATTTCCAGGTAAAGGGAAAAGGCTCATTATCTGCCATATTGGCAGTGAGGATGGATTTGTTGTTGACGGTCTGTGGTGCTTTGAGTCTAAGAAAACTGGAGATTACCACGAGGAAATGAATGGCGAATCGTTTGAACAGTGGTTTTCAAAAATTTTACCGAACTTAGAAGAAAACGCAGTAATTGTGTTGGATAATGCGCCTTATCATTCTCGAAGAATGGAGAATGTCCCAACAACGGCTTCAAGGAAAGTTGATGTTCAAAATTGGCTCCGCTCGAAAAAAATCAACTTTGAAGAAGCAATGCTGAAAGTACAATTATTAAGAATTGTCAAGGATCACAAGGCGGAATATCAAAAATACGCCATTGACGAAATGGCAGCAAGTCAAAATAAAACTGTGCTCCGTTTACCTCCATACCATTGCGAGCTCAATCCCATTGAGCTCATATGGGCAGAGGTTAAAAATTATATAGCTAAGCACAATACAACTTTTAAATTTTGTGACCTCAAAGGACTTTTCAAAGAAGCACTAGAATTAATAACAGCGCAAAAATGGGAAAACTGTATTAAGCACGTGAAAGACAAAGTTGAAAAGAGAATGTGGGAACTGGACAATATTTTAGAGGAACAAGTCGAGCCATTCATTATTGACGTTGGTGCTTCAGGCAGTAGCGATGATGAAAGCTCATCAAGCTCATCTTTCCAATAAAAGATGTCGTTCATCAAATTCGGTAAGTTATAAGTAATTATAAAGCTACTGTATTTTTTAATTAATTATTGACATTTTTGAACCCAGTTTGGCAAAACCTATTCAAGAATCTACTTTCTGACAATGTTCAACCATGCACATTTTTTTACGTTTTGAACGTTTTAATTTGGTTACATATTTACCTAGAAATCAAAAAATATATTATTTTTAATTTAGGCTAATTTAAACGCCATTTTGAGATTATATTCGACTGTATTTCACCAAACATCAGGCGGCATCCGAAGCTGGAAATCGAAGCGAAAATTTTGAAACCCTTATGTATATTTACATCATTATATATTTCTCACCCCACCCCCACATGATCCTATATCCATCACCAATCGTATACACATCGAACTGTGCTAATTTACTACAAAGTTACGCAAAGCAGCATCTACTATCTAAAATATGTACTGCGTGACTCTTAATACGTCCCTGCCGAATGTTACAGCGTTCGATGATCACGTGGTCTTGTTTATGTCCGGTCTATCTCTTATCTGAATATACTGTAGTAAACTTAAATTCAAAGTTTCACAACAATACGTGTAGTGTTCTCACTACAGTGAATTTTTAAGTGTCACCAAGTCATTTCTCGTTGGTATGGAGAATTCAAACGTAGACGGGTGAGTCTTAGCGACGATCCCAGGGTGGGTGCACCAAAAACGGCAGTCACCCAGGAAAACGTCGATGCTGTGCGCAAACTCATCATTGTAGATAGACATATGACATATCGCGAGATTGAGGCGTCCTTGAAGATCTCAAAGATTTCAATTCAAAAAAGTAGGAGTAAGAAAATTAGTTTCTCGTTGGATACCCCACCTGTTGACTGAAGAGCAGGAAGCAGCCAGGGTTAATTGGTGTCAAAAAACGCTTGACCGTTTCAATTTCGGAAACTCAAAAAATATGTACAGCATTGTTAGTGGTGATGAATCGTGGATTTACTGTTATGAACCAGAAATTAAACGACAGTCGGCTGTTTGGGTGTTCCAAGGTGAAGAAAAGTCAACAAAAGTCATCCGTTCTCGAAGTGTTTCGAAAAAGGTGGTCGCGACATTTGTGTCAAAAGCGAGTCATATTGCAAAAATTCCTTTTAATGAACAAAGAACTATTTCTGCGGATTGGTATACCACCATTTGTTTGCCAAAATTGAGCTGTTTGACTAGCGAGCAAACTGGTTTAGAGACATGGGCAGGGCGAGTTCATGTCTTTTATGCTTTTGAAAGTCTCTTGTTCGCAATGTCAGCGGTCTTTGCTTTTCAGAACCCTCTTCCATTATGCCGCCTGGGTCCGGCCACCCATCCAAACTATGTCAATCTTCGTGCATCCAGAATCGGCGAGCAAGACCGCTCCTATACAAAGTGTCTCTAAGCCGCTTCGCTATGAAAAATAAGCATGTGCGTCACCACTAAACGATGCCCAAAAATGTTTTCCATTTCCATTGAATTCGTTCGCCAATATAAACGTGGTAGAATGCATTATTAACATCCTGACTGTGATGTAACAATTTACAATGCTTTAATGGTAGCGCCGCACTTGCACTCAGTGCATACCGAATGAAAATAATTTTCCATTTGAAAAATGCCATTGTTCCGTATGGAATGGTGCAATCTTTTATTATAAATTTTTAAGCTCCGATGTGGCTTCGCGCTGGATGAAAGAGCATTACTTACGTCATAGCGGAAATGGGAACATAGAACTGCTATCTCTGCAATACGAACTATGTCTAGTACGTGCTAGTTTTACAGCCCTTAGGAGTACTACTTAAATCGCACCAGTCTCTGTCGCTAGGCAACTCAATTGTCCACGGTGTTCATTTGAAAACTTTCCACCACAGATTTATCGAAAACCACTTATTAAAAGAAACAACGCTGTTATACTTTACCCCTTTTCACCATCGGCCACCCCCGGTTCATTCCCTTAAAAATTTTAAATGACAACAGGTATCGAGAGATAGCTTGTTTGAAAGGTCTTTCGAAGTCCTGTTTTTTGACGTTTACTCTTTTGAAATTATTCTATTCGTTTTTGAGAAAATTAAAAAAATCTTTATTTATCTTGATTGGTTCAGATAGAAAACAAAAACACAAAAAATATTACTTTTGCCAAATCTACAATTCGTTTAAAATTTAAAACAAATCTTTATTCAATGGTCAATTTTTACAAATTTTATAGGAAACAAAGTTCGCTAATCAGTGTCTGAAACACTGGCCTCGTGAACAACAATACTTAAAGTGCAAATTTTAGCTGAACTTCGCGCCGTTCAGTTTTAAACTGAGCGCAATGTCGCCGCACCTTGCGTATTTATTCCGTTCAAAGTAATCGAGATCGTTCTCGAACAGATCGTTCAGCGCAGTGTTGCCGCTGCTTGTGTTTATTATGAGAATTTACAAAATATACGGAAGCTTCTATGATTTGTACACCTTTTTAAAATATGTTGTGAGCCACCAGAATTGCCTTTGCGAGCTACCGGTAGCCCACGATCGACAAAACAACTGGTTTATATGATAATAATAATAATAATATTTATTCACTCAATGTACAAAGATAACAAACAATATGAGTAAATAAATATAAAATCAAAACAGGCCCAATAGAAGGCATCGCCTGTACATGGACCAATAATTTAAGTTGAAACTGTAGAATGCAAATGACAAAAAAGGACAAAAATTAGCTACAGTAGATTATGTATTTAGTTGATGTTCGTATTTATGAGTTTATGAATTTCAGTCCTAGATATAGAATGTAGCCACTTTTTTAAATTTCTTTTGAAACAATTTTCGAAACGTAAATCTTTTGAGTCTTTAGGTATAATTTCATAAAATTTAGGCGCTAAATAGAGATAGGATCGCTGCATTTATGCGGTTAAGGAACTACTGTGCCACGAATTTTGTACCTGGTATAATGATTATGCTTAATTTTTTGGTCGGTGTTTACAAATTTATGGTAGTGAGTGATACTGTGTAAGAAATAAAGCTGTCTTATATCATACATTCGAACATCTGCGTATAATTTTTCAGTGGGATAAAGTTTCGGTTTTTTAAATAGCATTTTTAGAATACTTTTTTGAAAAACATCTAAATTATAGATATGTGAGGAACATGCAGCTCCCCATGCTAATATACCATATGTAAGATGAGGCTCAATCAGTGCATGGTATAATGTTCGAAGATATTTTTCTGTCAATATATTCCCAAGCTATTTAATTTTGTAGGATACAAATCTAACTTTCTGTGAAATATAATTGACATGGATGTCTTATCGTAAGTGAGGATCCAAGACTACTCCAAGGTATTTTATGTTGGGCACTCTATTAATTTGTATTTTTTGATCATTAATATTGAAGGAGAAATTTGTGTAATTTGGCAGATGTCTAGCATAAGATCCAAATGGTAAAAAATGTGTTTTAGAGTAGTTAATGCTTAATTTTCTACTGTTAAACCACCGAATAATTTTGATAAAATCATTTTCAATTACATTTTTCAGATCAGACCAGTCAGTGCCTTCATATAATATTGCAGTATCATCTGCAAAACTAGTTATTTTGCCAACACAATTAATTTGGAAAATATCATTTAAATATATATTGAATAACAGCGGATCTAAGACTGTTCCTTGTGGGACACCACGCTTAATATACACTTCCTTACTAAATGATCCTGATATCTGCACAGATTGTGTGCGATTTGACAAATAACTTTCGATCAGTGAGTACGCGTTTCCTCTGAAACCAATTCTCTCCAATGCTTCTAATAATAATTTGTGATTAACTGTGTCGGAAGCTTTCTTTAAATCAACAAAAATGCAGATTGAAGGGATTCTGTTATCAATATTTTGATGTATTTGATTTACAATTTTAATTATCGCGTCCGATGTAGCATTCCCTTCTGTAAATCCATATTGATTTTCACTTAAAATTTTGAATTTTGTGAGGTATCGAATCATTCTAGTAGATAAAACTTTTTAAAAAACCTTTGCTACACTGGATATTATTGATATTGGTCTATAGTTGTTAACATCTGTTTTTGTTCCTGATTTATGTATCGGTATTATATTACCTTTTTTAAAATTGAGGGATATATGCCAGATTCAAAGCATTTGTTGATTAAGTAAGTGAGTGGTTCTGTTATGTCCTCGGCTATAACTTTCAAATGCTCGCTTTTAATACCATCGAACCCAGGACTTTTCGATTTTTTAAGGACATAACAGTGGTGTATACTTCACATTGCTCGACTTTATCCAAAATAAATGAGTTCAAAGTTCTTTTTGGAGGCTGAGTATTTTGTACATTTGCTTGTATATTACTTGCTAAATTTTCGCCTCTGTCAGTAAAGAATTGAACAAATTCATCGCATATCTGTTGAGTATTTTTTAATACTGTTCCCGATGTTGTATTTAACTCAGTGACACGCTCTTTAAATTTTGTTTTGCCAGTAATCTCATCAATAGTTGTCCAAAGCCGCTTAGGATCGTTTAAGTTATTATTCAATTTATTTAGGTAATGTTTTCGTTTGGTTTGCCTTACAAGCTCTATAAATTTATTTTGACATTACTTGTAGCAGTCGGTATTCTCTGTAGTCGGCGTTAGTTTCATTACATTATATAGTCTTTCTTTTTCTATTGCCGATGTTATCAATCCTTTGGTAATCCAGGCATTTCTGCTTTTCTCTTTGTGACTAATTATTACTTTATTGGTACTAATATCTATTAGTTTTTTTATTTTCTCTATGAACAGTCCCGTTGCTTTGTCTATATTATTTATAGAGTATAATTGTTCCCAGGATTCTTGTTTGACATTTGATATTAGTTTTGAATTGTCAACAAATAATTTGTAATTTTCCTGGTTGTTATTAACGGTAGGGATGTTAGAATGTTTTTCATTTGAAGATATCAGTAAAATAGTGGAGAAGTGGTCAGTAATATCGCTTTCTAGGATTATTGGTATACAAGTAATTTTGTTGGATAGGTCTTTCACAAAACAGTGATCTATACATGTGCCACTGATGGACCTTGTAGGTAGGTTTATATAGGACAGAAATCCGTTACTTGGTAGGATATTTAAGTATTCATTTGTGATGGGATCATCGTCCAAAATACGTAATTTATATTGACATCTCCCAAGAAAACGACTTCCAGTTGGCATTTTATTCCCAAAGTTTGTGAATCAGTAAAGATAATGAAGACCTAGATGCTTATGGAGGGCATGAAAATGCATCAGAAATATTGATTCACACATTGAGAAAGGGCAGTAATTGATTTTGCTACTTCCGAGTGATTTATTATAAGAAATAATATGACGACTAGCGCTTTATTCTCTATAACGTAAAAATGTATACTGTTTTTATACACCGAAGTTGTCGCATAAGTACAAACCTGAATTGAAATTACTGAGGCTTCTGAAAAAGCGGAGATGGATCCAAAATCGTCGTAGTATAGTAGTAGTATAAAACCATCCAAAGCGTAAGACACGACAATGCGCATCATCACGTTTCACAAGAAACGAACAACTCTATCGAGCGATTTGGCTGGGAGGTCATTTCCTATCCGCTTACAGCCTTGACAGCGTTTCCAAAATTGAAGGAGTACCTAGACGGTCAACTGTTCGAGACGGACCTCCTTCCTGATCTGATCTTCTATGTCTTCAGAAAAGAAAAGTATTACCCAATGTGATCCCACCGTATACCGCTGTCCAAACTCCTACAAAATCGGTTCAGCAGTTTCTAAGATCATTGTGTTACGACGACAGACCGGCTGACTGACAAACAAACCTAGTGATGATATTGGGTTGTGTGATTTACTTGTTATGGGTGAAGTACCCAGTAAGCTGGTTTAACAATCTGACTCTCTCTCTCTCTCTCTCCGTTCATCATTGTCTGTCAGAGCGGTCTTTAGAATATTTGATCTTGGTTAAAGTACCAGCAGTAGAACTGTCAGGTCTGGTTGCCCAGAAAGTAATAATAATAATAATAATAATAATAATAATAATAGTAATAATGCCTTTATTAGCTGCAGTGAGGCGAAGTTTAGCTACTCTTACACTCAACCCCACAACAGGAAAAAAAGAATACTTAAACACATAAACAAAATAATAACATACTAAAAAAAATACAATTCATAAGAATGACAATATTGATTGCACGAGACAAATGCAGATGGTTTTGCGAGAGTTTTCAATTTGAAACAAAAATAGTAGAAAATAGTCAAACAAAAAAAAAATCACATGAACACAAGAAAAACTGAACTAAATGGACTCCAGCAGCTGACTTTTCATTAATTTCATAAAAGAAACAACCTGTTTGGATCGATAGTCACTGTTGACTGCATTGTAATGCTTGACAGCATTGTAGGTGTAACTTCTTTCAAAGACCGAGGTATTGTGAGGAGGCATGTTAAAATTAGCATTATATCTAAGAGCTCTGGTAACAAAACTACCACGGGGAACTAATTTGCTAGAAAGTTGAGCCGGTCTGTTAGATAATAGAACCTTATGCGCGAAGACGGTCAAAAGATATAAAAATAACTTATCAATTCGCAACCAGTTGAGTTCTTTGATTTTATCTGAGACGCGACTAAACTTGCGCAATCTAAAAATAAACCTACAACAGCTGTTCTGAATTTTCTGGAGTTTCCTTCTGTGGACGTAGTCTAAACATGGGTAATAAAGAACAAGAGAGTAAGAAATGACAGACAACACAAGACTTTCAGCGAGCTTTTTTCGGGTTTTAAAATTCAAGATGTATCGATTAGAATAGAGGAGTTTCAAACGCATATACGTTACTCTAGATAAGAAAGAGACATGCCGATCGAATCTCATATTTAAGTCAAGGGTAACACCGAGATTCTTGGCGTAATCCACAAAAGGGATGAGTGTCTCATCCAAAAAAACACAAATCCTCTGCTTCATTTCACGGTAGGAGTTCTTCGAACGGTACAACATTGCAGTAGTTTTATTAGGATTGGTCTTCAAGCAGTATTTGTTACAGTAATCACCGATGTTAGCCAAATCTAAATTAACTTTAAAAGAAACTTCATCAACCTGTGATGCATCGAAACCAAACACTAACTGAGTATCATCTGCATAAGTTTGCATACTACAGTGGACTAAACAGTCTTGCAGATCGATCGTATAAATCAGATATAGTAAGGGACCTAATACTGAGCCCTGAGGAACTCCTGAAGGAACTGGCTCAGAGAAGGAAATTCCCTGATCAGTTTTCACTGTTTTTTGACGATTTAGCAAGTACGACTCAAAGAACCTTAGAACTATATCTGACATTCCACAATGAGATAACTTACTCAGTAGTATCTGGTGATTGACCATATCAAAGGCTTTCGAGAAATCTACCAGTACCAAGACGGTGTTGATGTGATTATCTAAATTTTGAATGATGGAATCAGTAAGATGTAATAAAAACGAAGTAGTGCTGTAACCAGCTCTGAAACCTGACTGATGTAGAGGAAATAAGAGGTTTTGTTCGAAAAAGTCCACTAGTTGTGAGTAGACAGCTCTTTCGAGTATTCTTGATAGAAAGCATAATAAGGTAATTGGCCTGAGATCCGAAAATTGTTCTGGATGATTAGTTTTAGCTATTGGAATAATAATACCATTTTTCCAACTGGCAGGAGAGTAACCTGTTTCGAGACAGACATTAATAATGTGAGTTATATGGTCTATGGTATCAGGCAAACATAAGCAAACCATGTTTAAAGTTAGACCATCAGAGCCACATGCCGTAGACTTAATGTGAGAGATTATATTGACGATGTCTTGCTGAGTAAGGAGTTTAAAAGCAAAAAGAGGTGCATCCGGTGTATGGCGTCTATCGCTATCAGAGTTAGAGACACTATCAATCAAATTTGGATCAGCTGCAGCTGTCTGGAAAATTGAAAGAAAATAATTATTTAAAATTTTAGGCTCAAGGAGACTGGGAGGTATCGCAACATGATACTGACTACTTTGGAAGAGTTTGCATGTTGTTCAGCTGATCTTGGATAGTTTGTTGATAGCTTGATAGGATACAAACTAGCTAATATTTTTAGCTATTCTGGTAAAAACGAAACCTTGATTGTTTCATTTTGTATCCAGCTAGTAAGCACTTAATCGTAACCAACATCATAAAACGTCAAAAAACTTAGACATACATATTTTGAAAATTCGACATAGTTATTTTCTATTGAACCATTCCTGTCTTGGGATTCTTGTTTCAATATGATACGGTCCTGTTGTACGGTATTTCAGTGACTGAACTAGTATATGATATTATCGACCGCGTTTTCACATATTTCTTTGAGATTGTGATGCACTTATTGAACGGCGTCGATACACGAATTTCTACTCAGTTGGAAATTGGATATGCGGTAAACTTGTATAGTCTAGTGTGATGTGGTGGAAAAAAGGTAAAATCTGATATTATATCTGGATTACTGAAGCAAGCGGCATTGATTCTGGAGTTAAAAAATTTAGTTGATCAAATTTGTGACTTGTGGAAAAGTTGGAATGAAACAATCCTGGATGATTCTCTTCGCGACACTATTAGAGAGACCATACTGATTTTTATTTGTTATTTATTAGATACATTAGAGATGAGCGAATTTACACTTTGAGACACATTTTTGGTTTCGACATGATCGCATTTTTTTTTATGAGCATTAAGGTCAGGCCATCTCACACCATTGAGTTCTCTGAGATTTTGTATGTATACGAGCCCCTTCCCACTTCTGTTGGCCCACTTCGAGATTTGTACCAAAATGTGGCTTTATAAACTAAACATGACGAAACTATTTACTTCTAAAACAATTTATTTTCTCATTTTAGATACACTCTAGTCGTAAAATATACATATTTGAAATCACTTAGACCTATAACTAATAGAACATCTGAACAAATAAACAATGTGCGAATAAATGCGCGAAGTTAACAAAGCAACAATTAAAAGATTACCATTGAGTAACATCACCTTTATTTTTTATTACGGCTGAAATTCTTTGGGGCATAGTGTTTACCAAGCAAAAATTTGATGTAAAATAATCCCATGTGTGCAACTTTAGGGTTTTTACTTCACCTTTTTTAATAAGAAAACTTACCTTGCAAGTGCTAAATCCCAGTTTGTGGGCCTCTCTATGAGTTGTGGACCTCAAAATTCTCCTTCCAATAGCGTCACTCCACAGAGCACTTAATTTTCTTAATGCTCTTCGGTCGGCATTTGTGATATTACTTTTTTTCACATATCAAGGCTTAATATTAACTGAACCAGTTACGTTATATCTTCTAACAATATTTCTCACACTGTACCGCGAAAAGTCCAACAAAGTTGCAATTTCTGGGTTTGATTTCCCAGCATTAAAAAATTTAATTATCAGTAACCGAATTTTCTCACTTTTCCTCTACCCATTTTGCAAACCTTAACTACCCAAAACTATTTTAAACGTATTCTGGCAGCTGTGATTAATAAAAACAATTGTCATGGCTTTTATTTTTCACAGCCACCTACGCGTTATACGAGTAGACTTATTTTGCATTGAAATGAAAATAGGTTGATATGCTGTAATTGCAACATGTGTTATTTTTATGCTGCAAATTTGATTAGGGAGTGATAAAGTTGGTGTTTTCTACTATATATTATCAAAATGTTCATTGTTAATATTTTAAACCTATAACACCCTGCTAGATTTTTATTATTTGTGTTTGATAAGAAAAAAACTAAGATTTCGATAGTTGGGCCAACTGAAGTGGGAAGGGGCTCGTATTGACAATATGACAATAATGGAATTATTGAAAGTATAGGGCAAATGTGACTAGGGATCCTCTTGAAATTATATAGCTTTTGAATTACACTATGTAGGTTACTTAGGTCACCTTGAAGCTAGTTGTCATTGACTTCACGTTCACTTGTAGTAGCTGTACGTGTTGCCTAAACGTGCCGACTCTTAAGCTTTATGGTTCGGCTCTGATGTGTTGTGAAACCTGCTTCAGAAATGGCACTGTCAGAGGTCATTTACAGCTTCTGTGGTTTAAGCTGTAAGAGTTACACTATAGCTGGAGGTAAACACTGCAGTGCACGGTAAAGATTAGTGATGTACTAATATCTGTTTATGATGATCCGTTGGTTTTCTTGTCTCAAATATAGTTACTTAAGATCTATCTACCGGATGTATTAGCCAATTAGGACAAAGGCAGGCAAAAGGTTCAACAAAGAACGAAGGCTGGCATTTACACAGGACCTATTCTGATTTGATAGGAAGACCATGAGGCCCATAGTTTGACAGAAGAGGTCACATTCAGTTTCTGCAGAGACCATGAAGAAACATCAGTGCTTCATATGTGTCACTGTGAAGGCATGTCAATGCTACGGTTTGTAAGAAGAACAAATCAAATAGCTACATGCAAGGCCCTGTGTCTGACTTAAGCATCCCACAAACCGGCGCGAAATATTCGCTTTGGCTGCGAAAATTTCGCGGCGATGAATTCGCGATCAGATTAAAACGCGGCGGTTTACGGACAGGCTGAGACTTGTGCGAAGCGAATGCGATTGTTTCAGCGTTTTTATCGCGGCGTATTTCAGTTCGCCTTTGACCGCGTTTTAGACGCCGTTCTTCAAAAATTCGCAATGGCAAAAACGGAATTATTGATAGAAATAGTGAAAAAGTATCCTTGTTTGTATGATTTGTCGAACGATGAATACAGGAATGTGAGAAAGAAAGACAAGATTTGGATGGAAATAGGAAAAGAATTAAATACAAATGGTATGTACCTAATATTTTTTATTAACTTGTTAAATAATTTACAGTCTACACAAATGTGAAAACGAACATTCTATATATTGGGCATAGGCATATCAGAATTAAAATAATTTACGAATTTGTCACGAGTAGAAAATGCTAGCCTTGCTGCCCGCCGAGGATCATTTGCTATATCAGTAAAAGCTCCAAGCACGGGTTCTGGAGGATCTAAGAATTGAAAATATTTGTCATCGCCACTTTTACTTCGTAAAAAATTGTGTAAAACACATGCCGTACGTACAATTAGAATAGTGGTATCTACTTTAGTTTCTAATGGCCTGTAAAATATTCGCCATTTTTGAGACAAAATACCAAACGCATTTTCCACGACCCTTCCAGCTCGACAAAGTCTTACATTGTATTTCTCTTTTCTGACGTCTGTTAAAGTCTGCTTATAAGCAAATGGTCTCATAAGGTATGGTTTTAAAGCAAATGCTTCATCACCAATTAAGACGTACGAGCAGATTTCATTTTGCCCAGGGAGAAATCTAGGTGCAGGGACACTCATTAAATTTTGTTCAAATCGTTTTCAAATGTTTGAGGTTTCGAAAATACCCCCATCACTATTTTTTCCGAAACCACCAATATCAACACATATAAATTTATAGTCCGGGCCAACAATGGCCATAAGTACTATTGAATATTTATGTAAATAGCACCAGTAATTGGAGCCACTGTTGTTAGGTCTCTTGATTGTTACATGTTTACTGTCCACGCTGCCAATGCAATTGGGAAATCCCCATCTATTTTCAAATTCTTCAGCACATTTTTTCCATATATTCTCTGTTGGTTCTGGTAAATATATATGCTCCATATGTCTGCATATCGCTTGACAGACTTCGGTTACGATTGCACTCACTGTTGTAAAGCCAACTCGAAAGCTATGCCCAATGGTATAGAAGGTGTCACCAGTGGCAAGGAATCTATAAAAAAAATCATTTTTAGGTGATGAAGTAAAAAAAAGGTGGAAGAATATCAGAGACACATTTGCAAAATATATAAAATCTACCAAACCAAAGACCGGCCAAGCAGTGGGCAACATAAAAAAATGGCAGTGGGCTGACTACATGGAATTTTTCCGTCCTTTTTTGGCATTTGCCAAGACGTCGTCTAATGTGAAAGATATTGACGTCATACATTATGAGACTGCCGAATTTAACTCAAATATATATCAGGAAAGGGCTGGAAATGTAGAAACCGAAAATTTGGAAGACCGCGGCCATGGAGAAGATGAAAATGCTGATGTAGATGCAGAAGATGCACAGAACGCCTCGGCAACACAGACAGCACCACCTTCTTCATTAAACACTACAGCAGTGACTACTCCAGGGCACACCTTTCCGCAGACTGCAACTACACCAAAATATAAAACGAGCAGAAAACGCTATGAACCACCATCTTCGTCTGTACAACAGCTCATTAATTATTTTGAAGGTAAAAAACCTAAAAAAGAGAACGAGGCCATTGATTCACTTTTCTTGGCACATGCACAGACTGTGAAAACACTTCCCTTAAAGCGTCAAGCCCGAATAAAACTAAAAATAGCCGAATTAATAGCGCACGAAGAATTTGAACATATTGAAGAAATGTCTTCAGCGTCTACCCAGAATTCTGCAAGTATGTATGATAGTAGTATGTCGTCCTTCCCAAGCGGCACTGGGTTTACTCCAATAATATACCCAACAGAGGAGGCAAATTCTGCCTCGAATTATTTAGCAACATTTAATCCTAGTGGCAACATGTAGTCCAATTATTACAATAAAATATTTATTCCACGATCCCTGAAGTTTTCGTATTCGATAAGCCTACTAATTTTAATACATATAATTTTTTTACCTGAGTGTAATAGCAAGTCGTTCTTCTGGCGAAATAGCTTCACGATAATTTGTGTCAGATTTTCGTATTTCATCTTTCACCAAGTTCAATATTTCATCGAGACACTCTGGAGTCATTCAAAATATACGTAAAAGCGCTGTTCATCCAGCCGAAGTTGTGGCATCAAGGTATGGTATTCCCCAAATTTATTTCGTTCCAAGTTAATATCATATACCCACTTCCTTCGTTTCCTAAACAAAATTGAAAATATTTGTTTTATGTACTTCGTTAAACTTAATACATACCCAACTATCAAATGGCGTTAAATAAACATAACTTACCATGCATTTTGTTCCTCTTCTAAAGCAAGAAATAGAAGTGCCTCTTCTTCTTCTGAAGACGAGCTCATTGCAAACGGCAAAAATAAGATGTACGCAACCTGTCGAAACCTTCACGTTCGCGGAGCGAATAAGACGCTTTGGTATGAATAAACAGGCGAAACAGATTGCGAATTTCGCTCTGAATTTCGTTGCGAATACCTCGCCGCGATTATTTAGCGCCGGTTTGTGGGATGCTTAAAGATTGAAGGATAGACACAAAAAAAACCTATAAAATGTACATCTTGCAGACTAGGTAGTTTTTAGGGTGCACACATTCCACGTTTTCTCACTAGGATCGTTGCGAGCGTCCATCAACGGAGGGATGACTCAGCTACACGCATTGTTGGTTGCATATGTTTTGTGAAGACTAGTAGTGTAGTTTTCATCTCTGAGAAGAAAGTTGGCTGAATATCAAGATCGCATCTGGATCATTATATGTATTGGTCTGCATCTATACGTATATATGTAGTATGTAGTATGAAGTATGTCTATAAGCTGTGCTCGACTGGTTATTTATATGTTGTCCTTTCTGAAGACAGGTTATGTTCGAAGTTATAAATTATGTTTATTTACGTTTTGTTGTACGTTCTCAAAAACTCCGGAAATCTCCACCGTGCCCGCGTTAGGATGTGTATGACTTGTAATTCGACAGTATACAGTGATTATAATTATTTCTTATCTCTCTCGTCTTTGAAATGCAATATTCTTTCTTTTGTAATATTCTAATCTACCCTTGTAATGACATTATATCGGTTTTTTTGGCAATAGCTCGGCGGCGTAAAGCACAACTTACCCCTCAGTAACGCCTCGACGGCATCGACTCCCTCAACGACCTTAAAGCAAATCCAGATGAATTTAGAATACCTGCGAATGCGCCACGGCACCCTTCAAAAGCATTAAAGGCATGAACCCTGCCTATGGCTCTAAACGCGCTCGGTCGCTATTCAAACAGCCTAATTGAGGTATTAAAATACATTATATATGTTCAAAGTAGACGATTTTCAACGTTTCACAGAACTCACGTTCGCGTTAATTAGATGAAGCGTTGACAAGGTAAATCTCGATTCTATGTGTATTATTCACGATTTTGCCTTTCGCCCCCATGACGTTCACTGTTACGGGAGTAGTAGTTCGTTTCAAAGAAGCAATTAAGAAACAGTAACTTGAAATACATAAATATACTAAGTGACATATGTATAAATCCGGACACCCAGTTTAAATGGTTTTATTTTAATAAAAGTTGGTGAATGTATTTATCTTACTGTAAATAACAAGTGAAAAAATTTTCAGCCTTATCAGTTGGACATTCCGGTTTTTATACTGCTTTTTTTTAATTCACTAACGCTCTAAAAATGAATATTTCAGCCGCAGTAAAGAAGCAACTTTGGCGGATTTTGGTTCTTGACATCCTTTACGATCGGTTACGATGCCTAGAGTACGGAGACCTGTACGATTTCGTCAACTTAGTGAGTTTGATAGGGGCCGTATAGTGGGACTTCGGGAAGCTGGACTTTCTTTTCAGGCAATTGCAGTTAGAGTGCAAAGAAGTGTAAACACTGTGGTTAGGTGTTGTCAGGCATGGCTTCGAGAAGGCCGTACGCAAAGAGCAAGGGGCACTGGACGTCGCCGTAGAACAACAGACCGTGAAGATCGCCGCCTAAGATTATTGGCCTTAAGGGACCGTTTCTCCACTACCAGGTTCATTGCAAATGAATGGTTTGCAAAACACGGAAGACCTATTGGCATGCGAAGTGTTTACCGACGAATGAGAAGTTTTGGCTTGTTTTCATACCGGCCACACTGGGTCCTCCCTTTAACTCGAGAACACCGACGTAATCGCCTTGAGTGGTGCAGACAACGGTCACTCTGGGATCAGGAATGGAACAGTATTGTCTTTAGTGACGAGTCTCGATTTTGTTTAGGCATGCACGATGGTCGTGCCAGGGTTAGAAGGCGACGTGGTGAAAGGAGGAACCCACAGTTTTTTCTTGAAAGACATGTTCATCACACTGTTGGAGTTATGGTTTGGGGTGCTATAGCTTATGGTTCCAGGTCACCTTTAATCTTCATCAGAGGTAACATGAACGCGCAGCGTTATATCCACGAAGTTCTGGAACCCCATCTTTTACCCTATCTTGACACCCTGGCAGATCCAACTTTCCAACAAGATAATGCCCCACCACATGTTGCAAGAGTCACAATAGACTTCTTTCAACATAATGATGTCACATTGTTACCATGGCCACCAAGATCTTCCGACTTATCCCCAATTGAGCACGTGTGGGATATGATGGGTAGGAGATTGCTCAATTTGCAACGTCCTCCTCAGACTCTAGAAGCACTTCGAGAGGAGTTGGTGGTTGCCTGGAATGAGATACCACAGGAGGACATTGACCACCTGATCAGAAGCATGCCTAGGCGCGTTGGAGAATGCGTAGCACATCAGGGTGCATCCACACATTATTAAAGGTCAAAGGGCTTTAAAGCAGTGCAATCATTTTGAAATTTTTATCATTTACTTATTATGCTTCATTAAGTACTTATACAAAATTTTATTAAAATAAAACCATTTAAGCTGGGTGTTCGGATGTATATGTCACTTAGTATACATTTAATTTGTTGAGAACATTACTTAATGTCCGATCGAACTTTATTTTTTGGTTTTTGGACCAGTTTCCATGATTATTATTTGTTTGCCATGCATTCCACTATTATTAGTATTAGGTTCGTCGAATTTTATTATAAACTCAAATTGCTTCACAACAATTGAATATACCTGTAGGTATGAAAAGATGTCCCCTAGAAATCAAAATTGACGTGTCCGACCGCTTTGTTTTTTAAGTACTATCCCCAATTTTTAGCTTACTCAACAAATTCAATGTTGATACCTCCTAAAGGTACTTCTTTATATTTCAAAATCAATACAACATACTTTGGCGTTTAAGGGGTTAAGCTTCAAACAGTAATTTTTTGAGTAGTGTTTAATTATGTCTAACTTTGCATCTAATATTAAAGAATTTCCATGCAAAATCCTACAGCTCCCAAACCCCAATCTTCAATACCTACGAAAAAAATCTGAAAAACAGCAGGAATCACTGGAAGGTCAAAAAAGGACGTTTAAACAATTTCAATTATTCCCGTCCTTGGCATAGTAGTAGTTTTGTATCAAAATTTCATCAAGTGACCTCAAGTTATACAGGGGTCCATGATCAGCAGACTTAAAGGCCCTCAGACACATACAACATACTAACAGAGCAAAGGCAATAAAACATCCAAAAATTTCATAAATATCAAGTATTTTCGCGATTAGAATACCTTCTTGTCAATTGCCGAACTAAAAGTACATTTTTCATAAGAATTCTATAAGATTCTGAAGCTGAAAAACGTCACATAATTTTCCACATTCTGGTATCGGGTATCCAAGTTTTCCAGATGCTTAGGCATCCAAGAAAAGATAAAAAGTAGTCACATCTGCTGGTAGCTGATGCAGATAACCACAGCTGCGTTATTTTAATGGACCCCTCAGGACTGCGCCAGAATATTTCACACAACGTAAAAGTCAACACCGACTAAGTTTTAAGCATAATTCAACTTTATATAAGCCTCAGGTTTTTTCCATTACCTTTACTTGGTTAAAGAGCAGGGTAGAAATTACTGATGCTTATAAATGTATACATTCACACCGCGAAAAAAACTTTTGACGCTTTGGGAATAAAATTTGGAGATTCGGGTGAATTTCCCCCTGTTTCCGAAGTTTTCTAATGTAGCGGTCCAACTTTTACGCATTTTAAAGCGGTTTTTATGGTAAGAGACATTTTTTACTGCAGAGATTATCTTGAAATTTATACATAAATATAAAATACCGCAGAATTAGCTAGCAGAGAATAACTGGATTGCTAAGAAAATTGAGAACCTGTGTAAATTAAACCATTTTTCTACGTATTACTCTCTAAATGGTATCTGTTCTGTTGGCCAATAAATGCTTCATTATTATTATTATAATAGCGAGAAATAAACGATATTTCTAAAATTTTGTAGGGTAGTATACTAAGTGATATATAAATCCGAATACCCAGTTTAAATGGTTTTATTTTAATAAAATTTTGTATAAGTACTTAATGAAGCATAATAAATGATAAAAATTTCAAAATGATTGCACCGCTTTGAAGCCCTTTGACCTTTAATAATGTGTGGATGCACCCTGATGTGCTATGCATTCTCCGACGCGCCTAGGCATGCTTCTGATCAGGTGGTCAATGTCCTCCTGTGGTATCTCATTCCAGGCAACCACCAACTCATCTCGAAGTGCTTCTAGAGTCCGAGGAGGATATTGCAAATTGAGCAATCTCCTACCCATCATATCCCACACGTGCTCAATTGGGGATAAGTCGGGAGATCTTGGTGGCCATGGTAACAATGTGACATCATTATGCTGAAAGAAGTCTATTGTGACTCTTGCAACATGTGGTCGGGCATTATCTTGTTGGAAAGTTGGATCTGCCAGGGTGTCAAGATAGGGTAAAAGATGGGGTTCTAGAACTTCGTGGATATAACGCTGCGCGTTCATGTTACCTCTGATGAAGATTAAAGGTGACCTGGAACCATAAGCTATAGCACCCCAAACCATAACTCCAACAGTGTGATGAACATGTCTTTCAACAAAAAACTGTGGATTCCTCCTTTCACCACGGCGCCTTCTAACCCTGGCACGACCATCGTGCATGCCTAAACAAAATCGAGACTCGTCACTAAAGACAATACTGTTCCATTCCTGATCCCAGAGTGACCGTTGTCTGCACCACTCAAGGCGATTACGTCGGTGTTCTCGAGTTACAGGGAGGACCCAGTGTGGCCGGTATGAAAACAAGCCAAAGCTTCTCATTCGTCGGTGAACACTTCGCATGCCAATAGGTCTTCCGTGTTCTGCAAACCATTCATTTGCAATGGACCTGGTAGTGGAGAAACGGTCCCTTAAGGCCAATAATCTTAGGCGGCGATCTTCACGATCTGTTGTTCTACGGCGCTCTTTGCGTACGGCCTTCTCGAAGCCATGCCTGAGAACACCTAACCACAGTGTCTACACTTCTTTGCACTCTAACTGCAATTGCCCGAAGAGAAAGTCCAGCTTCCCGAAGTCCCACTGTACGGCCCCTATCAAACTCACTAAGTTGACGAAATCGTACAGGTCTCCGTACTCTAGGCATCGTAACCGATCGTAAAGGATGTCAAGAACCAAAATCCGCCAACGTTGATTCTTTACTGCGGCTGAAATATTCATTTTTAGAGCGTTAGTGAATTAAAAAAAAGCAGTATAAAAACCGGAATGTCCAACTGATAAGGCTGAACATTTTTTCACTTGTTATTTACAGTAAGATAAATACATTCACCAATTTTTATTAAAATAAAACCATTTAAACTGGGTGTTCGGATTTATATGTCACTTAGTATAATTTTATCAAGCCACCTGTGATGTAATTAAGTCATCCCAAACATTAGAATACAATTACTCGGCGTCCACTAAAGCAGTACGTGCAAAACAATAAAGCAGACTGTTCCGTAGGATGTTGAGCCCTGATAGCAGATGGAGACCCTTATTGGAAATATTTCTCTATTTTTCAAGTTTGAAAGACAAATGTACCGAAAACATATGATATGTGGAATATGGACAATATGAGTATACTAACACCACAAAATTCAAATATGCCCTCCCCCACTCCCCTGCAATCCCCACGCGCCAATATTTTACCCCTAAAAAATTACAAAAATAATCAAGGTCGAAGTTTTTATTTTTTTCGCAACTACAATACTGTCTCGCCCAGTGAGGTGAACGATTTTTTTCTGTTTCGCTATATAAAGCATAAATACCCAACTTTTGAGCCTTTTCGACCCGTTGTATAGCTTTAAATCAAATTAATGCAATGAAAACACTTAGGGAATAGAACCTCAACCTTTGGAGAAAACCCATCCGAATCACCTTTTCCATAAGAATTCGTCTGCTTATTTTTTCGGTCTAAAGAAAGGTCCTACCTGTATAGTTTAATCATGAATCAAATGAAGTGTTCGATTAATGTCGGGATTTCCATATCTCTCTGCATATGAGCTATCCGACATTACTTAGAAGCAAATCCTACCGCGTCGCATTAACTCCAGGTACTTGCTGCCAAACCTTTCCGAATAACAGATTTCCGTTAATTTTGAACATGCTTCTGGCAATATTCCAACTGAAGGTCGCCTTAATTGGTTCTCGGCCAATATAGCTATTCAATTTAGACTGTACTTTCGCTTGCGGTGTTGTGTTGTACACCGCGAAATGTTTGTCTGGAATCCCAGGCAGCTATTCGTAAGCTGAGCTTAAAGACCGTCCATTAAACATTCTGAGAATATAAAAGACGTCAAGGAGATTTTTTCGTTCGTGAGCTTGAAATCTGTTATGTATTTTATTTCTTTCGCCGTGATTATTTCGAGCGGCAGTCAAATAACTTGGAAAGCTAATCCTGCCTTGATGTTGACTACAAATAGGCGTAATCACGAAAAATTTGGAATATGGAATATTATGTTCGTTTAATAATAAACATCAGTTCATTTCTAATGGACAGGTACACCCAATTGCAGGAAATATAACACTGATAAACAGCCAAAAAATATCCTAAATAAAATCAACAAAATATTACTATTTTTAATGTGCTAAAACCGGAGTGAAACTTATTTTCTCAATATTAGTTCAAGTTTTAGAGATACGGTAATTATATGTGTTCCTGCTGTGACAGTGTTAATATACTGTAATTCACAAGAATGCACGTGCTACATTTTTATATTTGGCAAGGAAAGATGATGTAGTTGGCTGACAGCGTTCATGCAAGATGTCTCGAAAGTGTGTAAACAATCCAGATCAGTTTTGTTACGTGTGTGGTGATGTGACTTTTGCGTCTCAGAGACGGTCTATTACTCCACTAATAACAAAGGCATATCAGCTTTATTTCGATTGTAAACTAGGTGATCAAGATAAACAGTGGGCACCCCACATCTGCTGTAACACATGTGCTTCAAGTATGAGGAGCTGGTTAAATGGCAAAAAACGGTCTATGCACTTTGCTGTCCCAATGGTTTGGAGAGAACTACAAATCATATTAATGATTGTTACTTTTGCATGGTACCTTGTGTTGGACAAGCCACAGGTATGTCCAAGAAAAAAAAATCGGTTATTAACTACCCAAACATACCACCTGCGATGAGACCTGTGCCTCACAGTGACGAAAATCCTATTCCAAAACCCCCAGAATCCTACACTTGCGAATCAGAAAACGAATCAGATCATGGCGATCGAGTGATTCGTCAGGAAGAAGATATGCCATCAACGTCAAGAGATCCTGATTTTATACCGAGCATGTCATGCCACCAACCGCACAAAATAACACAGTCAGAATTAAATGATCTTGTAAGAGATTTAGAACTTCCAAAATGTAAGGCAGAGTTACTTGGATCAAGACTGCAGCAGTGGAACTTGTTAGAAGACGATGTTTCGGTATGTGTTTTTCGTAAACGCCACAAAGCCTTAGAACCATTTTTCAATATGGAGAGTAACTTGGTTTTCTGCAGTAACATTAACGGCTTACTGGCGGCTTTAAATATAAACTATAACACAGAAGAATGGAGATTGTTTATAGACAGTTCAACATTGAGTTTAAAGGCAGTGTTATTGCATATTGGAAATATTTTACCATCTCTTCCTGTAGGGTATGCAGTTTACATGAAAGAATCATATGACAATATGAAGTACCTATTGACATGCATAAAATACGATGAGCACCAATGGCATATTTGTGGCGATTTGAAAGTTGTTGCACTTTTACCTAGGCTGCAGCTAGGCTACACAAAGTTTTGCTGTTTTTTGTGTGAATGGGACAGTCGGGCAAAGGCACTTCATTACACCAGACAAAACTGGCCTATTCGTCAACTCCTAGAGCCAGGTCAAAAAAATGTACACCATATGCCATTAGTAGATTCGAAAAAAATTTTATTACCACCACTGCATATCAAGTTGGGCCTAATGAAAAACTTTGTCAAGGCATTAGATAGAGATGGGTCAGCTTTTCAATACCTGCGTCAGAAATTTCCAAGACTAAGTGAGGTAAAGGTTAAAGAAGGTATTTTTGTTGGACCACAGATTCGAAATATTTTGAAAGATACACAGTTTGAAAACACTTTAACAGGTATTGAAAAAACTGCTTGGAATGATTTCCGTCTGGTGGTCACTAATTCCTTGGGAAATAGAAAAGCTGACAACTATAAAACCCTTGTCAAAAATATGCTGTCATCGTATCAAAAGATGGGCTGTAATATGTCTCTTAAGATGCATTTCCTACACTCACACCTGGACTTTTTTCCTGACAATTGCGGAGCCGTAAGTGATGAGCACGGCGAACGTTTTCATCAGGATATTTCAACAATAGAAAAAAGGTACCAGGGAAAGTGGAATCCTTCCATGCTTGCAGACTACTGTTGGACTCTTGGTAGAGATGCTCTAGAAACGATCCATAAAAGAACAGCAAAAAGACAGCGCATATAGTGATTCTTATAAGTATATGAATCTTGTTACTTTCTTTAATATATCCTTAAAAATAAAAAGCGTTTTTCTTTTTTCTAAACCGCAACTAATTTTTTTATATCATTGTCATTTTTGGATTCAGCACCCCAAAATTAACAAAAAAGTGCACTTTTCCCACAAGATACAATAAAAAACTAAAATTTGTTGTTCAGCGAATTAAATCACACTAAACAAATGCATAAATAAGAATAAATATATTTCATTAAATAATCAACAATACGATACTAGCTTACATCATCAAAGTTTGATAACGCGAGGTTTAGTGTAATTGAATATGTCCAAGCTAATAATACTATTCAATAGTGTACACATCCTATGAACGCGAGATTTGGACAAGACATTACTATTGCAGAAATCACAGTAAGACTTAACACAACAACGGCTACCTAAGCGAGAAATATTACTTTCTGTGTTACTTAAAATGCTTAATTAAATTTAGTACGTGTAAGTGATAAATATGAAAATGTTCCTAAGTTTAAATTAATTAAGAGTTCGTTAATTAGATTTAGTCAGTTGAGTTTAGTTGATCAAATTTAGTACACATAAATAATTAATATAAGCGTTCTTAAATTCAAGTTAATTAAGATTAATTAACTGAATCTAATTAACTAAATTTAGTACGTGTAAGTAGTAAACATAAAAATGATATTAAATTTTAATTAATTAAGAGTTATTTAATTAGATATAGTCAAGTTAAACTTAGTGCGCATAAATAAAAAATATATGCGTTCTTAAATTTAAAAAAAATCAAGGTTAATTAACCTAATCTTATTAACTGAAAGTTGGTTAATTAAATTTAGTAAATTTAGTACGTGTAAGTAATAAATATAAAAATGTTCTCAAATTCAAATTTATTCAGAGTAGGTTAATTAGACTTAGTCAATCGAATTTATTTAATTAAATTTAGTATGTATCAATAATAAATATAAGCGTTCTTGAATTTAAATTATTTAAGCTTAATTAAATTAATCTAATTAACTGAATTTAGTTAATTAAATTAGGACGTGTAAGTAATAAATAAAAAAATGTTCTTAAATTGAAATGAATTAAGAGTTAGTTAGTTGGATTTACTCAATTGAGTTTAGTTTATTAAATTTAGTAGGAGTAAATAATAAATATGGAAAATTTTATTATTGTGGCGTAAACTATGCAAACAAGACAACGAAAATATTTCGGCATACTTCAAGCAATTTGATATCAAAACTATGAACCATAGCATAATGGTCGCAGCCTCTCTGTGAATAGAAACCCTTAGATTTGAAATAAGATATATTCTACAGTTCCGCGTTGAATGGAATCCAATCTGCCAATAAGGTTTTGATGAATATCTGTCCAAATAAGCGAAGCATAGTCAAGCTTACTTCTGATGGATGTTAGATATAGATGCTTAATTGTTTCGACACTCGACAAACCTGACACAGTACCCTAGCTCTCTAAATGCAGACGATGTAGTGTCACTTATGTGTACATTAAAAGTGATCTTGATATTAATTAATGTAACAGCTAGGTATTTAAACTGTCTAAGCTTTCCTGATTGATACGGTAGTCATCATTTGTTTCCTATACAGTATGTTACTACTTTACATTATAACACAGTGTGAGGAGGTTTTTGGAACAACATGAATTAAGAATTTGCTAAATTATTATTTTTGAAAATAATTTGCCTCATAGTTAATTTTAGTATGTGAAGTTTGCGAAAGTAAGGAGCAAACTATATCTTTAAAGATTAAAAATCACTAACTAATTTTGCTTGAATGAATTCATACTCATACAAGAAAGGTAATATAATACCGATACATAAATCAGGAACAAAAACAGATGTTAACAACTATAGACCAATATCAATAATATCCAGTGTAGCAAAGGTTTTTGAAAAAGTTTTATCTACTAGAATGATTCGATACCTCACAAAATTCAAAATTATAAGTGAAAATCAACATGGATTTACAGAAGGGAAGGCTACATCGGACGCAATAACTAAAATTGTAAATCAAATACATCAAAATATTGATAACAGAATCCCTTCAATCTGCATTTTTGTTGATTTAAAGAAAGCTTTCGACACAGTTAATCACAAATTATTATTAGAAGCATTGGAGAGAATTGGTTTCAGAGGAAACGCGCACTCACTGATCGAAAGTTATTTGTCAAATCGCCCACAATCTGTGCAGATATCAGGATCATTTAGTAAAGAAATGTATATTAAGTGTGGTGTCCCACAAGGAACTGTCTTAGGTCCGCTGTTATCCAATATATATTTAAATGATATTTTCCAAATTAATTGTGTTGGCAAAATAACTAGTTTTGCAGATGATACTGCAATATTATATGAAGGCACTGCCTGGTCTGATCTGAAAAATGTAATTGAAAATGATTTTATCAAAATTATTCGGTGGTTTAACAGTAGAAAATTAAGCATTAACTACTCTAAAACACATTTTTTACCATTTGGACCTTATGCTAGACATCTGCCAAATTACACAAATTTCTCCTTCAATATTAATGATCAAAAAATGCAAATTAATAGAGTGCCCAACATAAAATACCTTGGAGTGGTCTTGGATCCTCACTTACGATGGGACATCCATGTCAATTATATTTTAAAGAAAGTTAGATTTGTATCCTACAAAATTAAATACTTTGGGATTATATTGATAGAAAAATATCTTCGAACATTATACCATGCACTGATTGAGCCTCATCTCACATATGGTATATTAGCATGGGGAGCTGCATGTTCCTCACATATCCATAATTTAGATGTTTTTCAAAAAAGTATTCTAAAAATGATATTTAAAAAACCGAAACTTTATCCCACTGAAAAATTATACGCAGATGTTCGAATGTATGATATAAGACAGCTTTATTTCTTACACAGTATCACTCACTACCATAAATTTGTAAACACCGACCAAAAAATTAAACATAATCATTATATCAGGTACAAAATTCGTGGCACAGTAGTTCCTCAACCACATAAATCTATAAATGCAGCGATCATATCTCTATTTAGCGCCTAAATTTTATTTAGGCGCTTTAAGATTTACGTTTCGGAAATTGTTTCAAAAGAAATTTAAAAAAGTGGCTACATTCTATATCTAGGACTGAAATTCATAAACTCATAAATACGAATATCAACTAAATACATAATCTACTGTAGCTAATTTTTGTCCTTTTTTGTCATTTGCATTCTACAGTTTCAACTTAAATTATTGGTCCAAGTACAGGCGATGTCTTCCATTGGGAATGTTTTGATTTTATATTTATTTACTCATATTGTTTGTTATCTTTGTACATTGAGTGAATAAATATTATTATTATTATTATTATACTCAGCACTACATCATTATGCGTCTATAGAATATATCTATTTTAATAATTTTTGGCATATATCTATGTTCAGTGTTCCCTACTAGTTATACGATCAAATTTTCAGCTTGATTCGTCAACTGACTTGCAGAAGCTGGTTCAATAATGTGTTGAGGATCCACGATTTCTTATACACTCATTGACACGCCTGAGCATCGTGCTGATGAGGTGGTGTATCTCATTCCAGGCTACTGCAACTTTATGAGTAAGAGCTGGTAAAGTATGTGGAGGGTGTTGCAAATTTCAAGAGCCTGCGACCTTGCATGTCACAGACATATTCAATTGGAGATAGGTCAGGTAGGACATGCAGTCTGTCATTGTCTTGCTATTTTGGATGGTGTTTAGGTATGGAATAAGATGAGAGTCCACTACTTGCTGAATATGGCGTGGAGCTGTGTTACGTTATTCCAACCATCCTTCCGTGCTCTTCAAACCACTGATTAGCGATGGCTCGAGTACTACTGAATCTGTCTCTCGTAGCCAGAAGTCTTAACCGGCAGTCTTGTCGCTCTGAGGTTCCTCCGGGACGTCCAGAAACCCTCGCTCGATGTCCTCGGCCTTCCTGAGTTCACGCTCGTTCACACGTTCCTAGAAACCTCGCTTACCGATAGACCGGCTTCACGCGACCCAAAAATTGGACCCCTCTCTTAGCAGGGACACCCCATGAATTCTACGCGCTCTAGGCATCATAAAAACGCTTCTCAAAAAGCTACACGAAATTTAACATCTAACTGACGCCGTAAATGTACGCAAACTGAATGCTTCAAGATAAATCGATGGGTAAAAAATTCTTAAATTCTAATAAACATGCGTAGGTGTTAACCTTTTATTGTCACTCAGCATATTAGCATCTGTATACTACGTTCAGTATATGTTGAAAAAATGTTATCGGCATCAGCCTTGTCGGATACAATTATACCTTGTTAAATGTAAATAAAAGTTGTATAATTATATAATGATATTGGTAATTAGTTACCCTAAAAACGATCCTAAAAACGGTATGAAAATACATACCTACATTGATGGAATTTTACGTGAAACTAATCAATTGAACCAATTGCACCTGTGTTTATCTACGCACATTAATGAAATGATATATAAATCTACAATATTGCGTGCACATATTAATTGAAACGTGATATCTATTTTGTCGCATCTATTGGGATTGTATTTGCAATAAGCTGGATACATTTGTCTGCCTTTGTCCTCAATCTAATGCTTGGGTTATTATATATTTATACAGGGTGTTTCAGTTTATTGTTGCATAACTTTAAGATCCGATAGAACTTTTAAAACTAATTCATAAAGTCTATATAAACATGGGTCGAATAATGCGTGGCTTCCGAAATACAGGGTGTTTAAATTTACGTTTTAAAATAGTTTTTTTAAATATTTCGAACAATATTTGATGTACAACAGTGAAAATTGGTATACAAGGGTTTTTTGGTACGACAAAACGAACCAAGGGCATAGTTTTACTGTAGCCGGTAGAGGGCGCTCTCTACTGTACCTGCAGTGTATTAAAATGACAGAAAATTTTTTCTTAGTGCAACTTTTGCCTTTTGAATAAAAAAAAACTGATTCTTCACACTTTTATGCATAGAAAAGCTCTCCTGTGAGTTTTCGTTGTAGTTAGCCGTTTTTGAGATATTTCGATTTTTAAGGTTCGACGCATTTTTAATTATTTATGGGAAAATAATATTTTGTTTACATTTTCGATTTGGGCATTACAAGTAATTAAGATGATCGTTTAGATTGTGTTTTTAAATACAGCAATAATTTCTAACCCCAAATAAACACAAAAAAAAAGAATATTAATTTGTTTAATTTTCCAATATTACTTTTAACAAATTAAATTAATTATTTACAACTAAAATGCTATTGGATAGTTAGGACAAACATACAAAATCTAAAGTAGTTGCTCGAAATGTAAACCCAATTGTTCAATACTCAATTCACATCTACGAATGATCGAACGTGGTATAACATTATTCAAATAAGGCCTTATTTCATGACATGCATTCCTGATTCTGTCTATCAGCATATCTCTTGTGGTTACGGGAATCTGGTACACTTTTTGTTTTAGAAATCCCCACACAAAGAAATCTAATGGATTTAGGTCAGGGGATCGTGGAGGCCAGGCGACTGGTCCTCCACGGCCGATCCATATTTCTAGATAATTCTCGTCCAGCCAGTTCCTAATTATTCTCGAATAATGAGCTGGACAACCATCAAGCTGGAACCAGGCCAATCTTCTTAAATCTAACATAACATCATCCCACATATTTGCATGTTCAGCCTTTAAAATTCCAAGAAGGTCGCAGCATTTAACCTTGCAGGCAAAAGGTAGGGTCCAAATAGTCGATTACGGTAGATACCAATCCACACGTTCACACTAAATTCATGCTGAAAATTTCTTTCCCGAACTGCATGCGGATTTTCATGCGACCAAATATGTTGATTATGAAAATTTACCACTCCACGTCTAGTGAAGCATGCCTCATCGGTCCATAAAACGTTACTTAAAAACTCCCTATTATTATCAGTTCTATCAAGAATCCACTGACAAAATGTGATTCTTCGTTCTTTGTCCCCTGGCTGTAGTCCTTTCACAGGTTGCAAATGGTAAGGAGGTCTATGGTCATTTCTAAGAACACGGTGAACATGGCTACAAATCATATATAGTTTATGTATGTCGAATTTAGTAAATTAAATAACAATAGAGAGCTTACGTTTTATTATAAAATTAAGCATGAATGCACATACATATGTATCAAAATAATCAAGAATTATTAATCTAAATCATTAGTGAATTTATCAAATTATGAAGCTTGGAAATATTCATCAATTTTTTCTTTTTTAAGGTTGTTATAACGCGAGATCAGAGCTTTGTCCCTCAGTCTTCTCAAAAGTAAAAGTTCGTTGTACGATGTACCATTCTCTTCAGCCCATTGTAAACCTAGCTCAAAGGCGGTTATTGCGTCTTGTGGAGCAGTTGCAATCACGTCGTCGTTATTTTCCTGATTGTTTGTTGTATAATTAGAAACCTCTTTTATAATCTCTTCGTCAGACATTACATGAAAAACAGTTTCCTCTTTATCCATTCCACGGCACCAGATTTCCAAATCTTCCGGACTTATCTGTGTTTCTGTAGCGACTTGTTCTATAACTTCCGAAGTTACACTGATTTGAGGAACGTTGCTAGGAGTGGTGACTATATCTGGCCATAACTTTTTCCAAGACGATTTAATAGTTGATGACGGTAACGCATTCCACGACTGACAAAGAGCAAAAACCAAGTCTTTCATATTAAGTTCTTTTAAAGTTTTTTCTATTGGTTGGTCTTTTGATACGGCTCTCAGAAGTAGGTTTTTCTTATAGTCTTGCTTGCCAAACTGAATGATATTCTGGTCCATTGGTTGAATCAGTGCAGTGCAATTTGGCGGAAGAAACATCGCAGTGATGCATATATCCTCAGTTGTTAGGTCTTCTTCAGACGGCTGACCGGGAGCGTTATCAAGAAGCAACAACGTTTTTTGAGAAAAATTATGATCTTTTAACCATTTTCTAACTTCAGGTACGAAGCATTCATCAAACCACTTTCTGAAAAGGTCTTTTGTCATCCATGCATTTTTTGTCCTTAATAGTGTACAGGTAAATCAATGTTTTTGAATGCCCGTGGTTTATTATATTTCCCAATGAATCTTAAGCGCGTGTATGCCCGCAGCGTTAGGACATGGTAGTATGGTTACACGCTCTTTACTTACTTTTCGTCCAGGTACGGAATTTTCGTTACAAGAAACGAAAGTTTTGTAAGACATCACACGCCAAAAAAGCCCTGATTCGTCTGCATTGTTCACGTGTGACGGGTCAAGATTTAAATCGTTCACCTTTTGCAAAAATCCTAATTTAAAGGGCTCTATGCAGGTAGCATCGTTAGAAAGTTTCTTTCCTGTAATAGTCATTAAACGTATGCCATGATGACTTTTAAAACGTTCTAGCCATCCTTTGCTGGCCACAAAATCATCATTTTTTGTTATTTCTTTATAAAAACTCAGCTTTCATGACCAACATGGGTCCTGAAATTGGTGCATGACTATTTATTTCCTGAAGAAACCACATGTGCAAAGCTTCTTCCACTTCTGGATGTTCGACTTTCTTGAGTGTCTGTCTTTTGCCTGGCCCGCAGTCAGTAGTTGACACCAACTTCTCGTGGCTGCTTTTAATGTTATAAATTGTAGATTGGCCTACGCCGTATTCACTTGCTAAACTGCTGAAAGTTTAATTGCGATTTAAGCGGTCTAAAATATCACATTTTTCTTTAATTGTCAATGTTTTGTGCTTTCGCTTCTGAGTTTGTGATGACATTACTAGGTACTATACTTAATACACAATGAATAAATAGTGAACAATGAACGCACGCTAGGTCGTACCGCTATCACCAGTAGCCAGATTCAAACTATGTAAAACAATGCTTACGCGTCGAGCACGATAGCGGTGGCGCGTACAAGTTGTAACCTGTTCAAACCTGCGTGCTCTACATTAGCGAAGATTGTCAATTATGTATGTTGTTGTAATACATATTTAAAGACTACAAGATTACAGGGGGCGCAGGATTAGACAGGTGCCGGATTTTCGGCGGTCCATTGTATTATCATATAGTTATTTTTTTTACCCTGAAGCAGTAGCGGCGCAAGCAGGAATACCATGCCAAATCAAGCCCTCGGTGATATAAAACCGGATGAGCGCTAGGGTCACTCATCAGAGAAGTAGCTGCTAGTCTTTTAACCAGCTCACCGGCAAGGATCGGCTATGAATTCATGCATCTAGAGTGCTGTGACCAGCAAAACCTTGGATTGGATTGACCGTACAGGGAAGGAGGTCCTCGATATGCAAGGGGCACACTGCCGGAGGAACGACCGATCGCTGAAGAGCATCTGCAATTTGTTCAACTTGATTTTTTTGCGATAAGATAGTCCTACAACAAGAATGAAATGATAACATTCTCACGAAGTTTTATTGACATATAATAAGAAAAAGAAATTGATAATGTGTTGAACGACCCCGCAGCTGAGTACACTCTACGGTGGATAAAGTCGTAAGGTAGTACCGTAGATGGAACACGGGCTAGAAAAGATGAGGTTTTGGTGAGTGTGAGCAGTGCATTGTTGACTTGTCTAGTCGGCAATGCGCCGTTGCGTGCGGTAGGTACATTTCGTTCTCTCTAAAAAAAAAGGAAAGCTGAATACACTCCTGTGTACGTTTAGGTATCGACAAAATAAGATGACGATGTCTAGTTGTGGCACCACATTTCAAGAAAGAAGAACTTCGTGGATTAACTGGGTTGGATGGTGCAAAGTGGACAGTCTCCTCCCCATCATATCCTACACATCTTCGATGATATTTAAATCCGTCCACGGCAAAACAATAACTCCTGCTTCTTGAAGAAAGTCCGTGGTACGACGAGCAAAATGGAGACGTGCGTTGTCTTTTTTCCTTGTGGATACTGTAGTACCTCATCAACGTAACGCGCAGCAGTCATGTTGCTTTGAAAAAAGACAAGGGGTGATCGGCTATCATAGGCAATAGACTCCTAATCCAGTACTCCTGAGTAAATTCCTCTCAACAGCTAAGCCTTACCCTTCTACGACCATCGCGCGTACCTAGACATGCTTGACACTAAACTGTATCCATCGAAGAAACAAAGTAAAATCAAACATATACACCCGTATTGCACGTGATCAAGAACTTAACCGTAGGAGACGCTACAGGGCCGTATCAAGCTATTGTGACTGATCTATCAAAACATGTCGTACAAGATATGTGTTGCTGTAAATTCTATCAAAAGCATAGTAAATTATCAGGAATCATATTTCGACATTAGGAATCAGTGCAAAAAATTCTGTATTCACCATTTCAGCAAAATGTTACTAAAACGCACACGAAAAAAACTTGTGGACCATCTCAATTGAAATTGTTCATATTTTATTATTAACTTACATATATACCCAATAATATTTACAAATCAACCTTCTATTCACAATGCAGAGCAAATTTTTTTGAGCAAATAGAAACTACAGACGTAGTAGTAGTAGTACAAAAGTTTATTACAGACTCCATAAAGTTTGTTAGTTTGATTGCTATTAAAATTTACATGAGAAATAGGAAGAAGGTCAAAAATGGCACTATTGGCCTTTTTGGTGGCCATTGTTGGAATTTTTTCCAATTTTCTGGAGTGGTACGGGGCATTATCCATCACAATAATTGCGTTATCATCAAGTGTCGGCAACATTTTTTCGTGATAGTCTCCAGTTTTTTTGGATTCAAATGCCGACAATGCTTCAGGAACAAATCCATCTACGCTACCTATGTGGCAAATGATCAGGCGTTTTCCCTTGCCTGAAAGTATTTAGTTATTTTACTTCTCAGCGAGCGCACTAAATGACGAAATTAAGCAACTTACTCTTTTTAGGTTAGTGTAGGATAGGGTCTTAGATTAGTTTTTGGGTGAAGGAAATACTCAGAAACTTGGATGAGATAGCAAAACTGAGTTCGGAGCTTCCAAATCATTGATTCGATCAGAAAATGAATTATCTGCATCCAAAAAAGTTCATATAGTTCGAAACTTACCTGCAGGATTTTTCAATCCCGTCGAAAGGTCATCTAAAAAAGCCTGCCTTGAGGACCTCACAGATCTGTCTACCCAAATCTTTCCATGCGTATGCCCCGCGTTCACCCATGTTTCGTCTAAATAATAAATTTTCTTCCTTCAGCGCGGAATTGCCTAATTTTTCTAAGGTATTCTCTCCTCCAGATAACAATTTCCTCCTTTTCTATCAATAAACTATTCCTTCCTCTTTTCAAAAATCGAAAGTCTAGTTCTTTCAACAGCTTATGGAACGTAGATCTTTTAAAATTTGGCAGGTCCTCATCATCATTCACTTGCTTCAATATTTTATCTATTGTAGGTATTTCATTCCTGAAGAAAAAGTGATGTACTTTTCTTCTAATGGCACTTTTGTCAAAGTCATCTATTTTTTCGATGATTTTTTTTCTCGCTGGATATGTTTTTGGCTCAGATAGTGAGTGATTTTGTCTATATTCCTTCAAGATTTTGTAAACACTTGATCGACCTACTCCAGAAATTTCAGCAACCTTACATACGATATTTTCTATAGCCAATCCACTATTCTCTTGCATCTGGTTTTTGTAGATATTTAGAATAATTTGTTTTTCACCTGCGCTAAGATGAAGCTTTTTAGCCCTTTTGCTGGGTGGCGTTAAGCTGATTTCAACCACTTCATCAGCTGTATCTGTGTCAGACATTTTAGACTAATATTAAATTTCCGCAAGAAAAATCAAGTCAAGACGTGCATAAAACGTTCGCGCTCATAAACGGGTATCCGTAACTGATTACAATCCTGTGCGTGGTGACGAACCATCAACGTGACGCTGAGAGTTCCCTCTACTATGCAGCGTTGCCAAGCTTAATGTCATAATGATTATGTTTTATTGGGAAAATTGTCAGAAATCGCCGAATGTTGAACAGAAACATTACAAGAAGTCTAACCTTGAAATGTGAGGCTACAAATCGATATTCTTATAGGGGGGAAGAGTAGGGAGCTGTTATGGTTCCTATTAACCTTGGTGAAAGTTGGAAACGGTAATATCATATATGGCATACATTCGGTTGAAGGTGTGTGCACGGAAAATAGATTGCGGATAGGATTTTAATAGATAAATCTGCACAAAAAAAACACAAAAGGAGATTTTTGTATTTCCCTGAAGAATATCTCAAGGTTATTTCAGATGTACTCATCGAAACTTTATGGAAGGATTATCGAAACCTTATTTTCAATTGCGATAGGGCCACATACCTGGACATCGCATTAATGTGAAAAATAAGACAATAGAAAAAAATTCCCTCACTGATGCTATCTCTTAGGAAAAATTTAACTATAAAGATTTCACAAAAATTGTCTTCACCTTTTTGAGCTTGTTTTCGCATCTCCGTATATTCCGTTCATAATTTGCTGCAGATCAAATTGGAATATACCTTTGTGATGCCATTTATTGTTATATAATGTCCTTTACAACAGTTATTGCACGTATTGCACCAACAGATTGATTTGTGATCCATGCGAATGTGATCAACCAGTCTGGCGAAAACTCGCCGAGCGTGGCAACCGTGCGACTTTGTCTGGAGGCTCGTCGCTACAAGCCAATCAGGAAGAGGCCGACAGAGCGCCATGGCTACCGATCACGCGTTGATCACGGATCAACCACTGTTTACGATTACTTTGTAGCTTCGTTAGATACACTTTAGAAAAGGAAAGGGCAATAACTAAAAATATCAGTACTACTCAGCTCCCAGAAACTGCTTTCCTCACAAAAACTTTAACAAAGGTAAACGAAAGCAAAGGTAATTATGTTACCAAAAAAAAAACAAGTTGAAGCGTTTATTTTTCTGGGTGTAACACTTCCAATGTCGCAAAGTATACTTGACATTATTTGATGTTTATCGTTTTTGAAAATAGAAATGTTACTCCCATATGAATATTCATTTGGTCCCACAATATTTTAACAATGTTATTGTATCCCGACCGATGATATTTTTTGTTGCGTTGCCATCATTGCGAAAACCCCGCCGTGCGACGCGAACGCAATAAAGATTAATTTTTGCGAGGAGGAAATAGGGTAGTAGATTTGCATCCAAACACCACGTCGCTTCCGCGTTGCTGAAACGTCCCGTCAACAGCTATTAACGTCGGCAGTTAGTAAGTGTGTTCACGATGCTCGTAAACGGTTCCAACCTTTACTGCCGCCCGCCCCGCTCGTCTTCTCTAACGGTTTGAGTCAAATACACTTTATTTTGTAGCTGGTCCGTCGCTGTTTATACTTAACGAAATGGGAAAATACGTGACGACAGGTTAAACATTCGGTAACGTTTTCAAACCATCCCCAACAAGTACTACGTTGCCCAGCTGATTCTAAATTTTTAGATATTTCTTTTATTAATCGGCTAATTGCTACTCGTTCATCAACATTATTTGAGACAGCGACGTATCATTGAAATATCTAAATTATAGAAAGGTGATGAACATGCGGCTCCCCATGCTAATACAGGGTGTAAACGTTATGATAGTCGTTATTTGAATGGGTGATAGAGGGTGTTAAAAGAAGCAAAAGGTTTCATATAACATGGTGGTCGAAAAGGCATTTTTTTTTTTAGGGAAAAGCGACTTTAAAGTAAAATAGAATCTGACAACGCCGCAATGCCAGTTGCAAATCACGACGGAACGCAGTGCAAATGAAGATGGAGTTTGTTATTTTAGGCTTTTAGGTGTTATTTGATTATTTGATAATGTACTCGTAAAATGAAAAACAATTAAAAAAACTGACTTACCACTAATTGTCTCAGCGCTTCACCTGGTGTGTGAAAGTTTATTGAACGTATTAAAAAAATCCACTTATAAATAGGGAACACAATTTTGATACATACGGTTTTTCTTTTTAAAACCCACACTGCACTTTTTTGTATTGAAAGAAGATGTTAAACATATCTCGCCCTCCACTTTCCACACAAGCTTCAGTTATTATTGGACCAGCGACATAAACCATCCTTTTAAGTTCTCCCCAATACCAGAAATCCATCGAATTGAGGTCAGGAGGTCTTGCTGGCCTTTTTCGAGGATCAGGAGCTTTTCGACTGATCCAGCAATTTGGATAATGTTTATTCAAATACTGAATGACGCCTCTAAAAATGTGTGGTGGCGCCCAGTCATGAAGAAACCACAAATTCTGTCTCCGTTGTAATGGCACGTTGTCTAAGGTCCGTTCCAAAAGTTCTGGTAGGTTATTGGCTAGAAAGCTAAGGTATCTCCTGACAACTTTAGGGGTAACTCGAAAGGGCCAATTACCTGATCGTCAAGAATACCCGCCCAAATATTTATTTTGTAACGTTGTTTTGAAATGACCTTCACGAATGGTATGAGGATTTTCTTGGCCCACGTGTGAATATTTTTGAAAATTTAATATCCCGTCTCCGGTAAAAGTACATTCGTCCTTCGCTAGAATGTTTTTAAAACAATCCGGATCTTCAATGTTTCTGTGCAAAAGCCACTGACAGAATGTTAGTCTGCGAGGATAGTCTTCTGGTAACAAGGCCTGCACTCATTGTACATGGTAGGGATAAAGAAAATTTTCCCGTAGGATTCTATGGACTATGGTATGTGATAGACCTACGCGGCGGCCTAATTCCCGAGTACTCATATCTGCATTGATTTCCGCGATATTTAAAATTTCTTCCTCCTGCTCTACAGTAACCTATCTTTCACGAGTGCGAATATTAGTGGGCTAAACACTTCCTGTATCTCGAAGTCTTTGGTACACTTGCACAAATGTCCTTCTGTCTGGGTGTACTCGTTGGCGAAATCTGTCGCGATAAATTTGAGCTGCAAGATTTGAATTCTAACGAGCCTTGCCGTAAAGTAACACCTCTTGATTCGAGAACATTGTAACTAAACACGACGACGTACGCGAACAAAAACAAAACAACACGCCCGATGCTCTGCTCGACAAAACGATATAGTAATTTATCTGTGCAAAACGATAGCTAACCACTGTTACCGTTTGCGATCGATTTCCGGCTCGATAAGAGTGAAGAAATACCGACGCACTGTTGTCATGTGTGTTTTAAATATTTAATTTAATGAAAATTACTACAGTATATTCAGATAAGAGATAGACCGGACATAAACCAGACCACGTGATCATCGAACGCTGTAACATTCGGCAGGGACGTATTAAGAGTCACGCAGTACATATTTTAGATAGTAGATGCTGCTTTGCGTAACTTTGTAGTAAATTAGCACAATTCGATGTGTATACGATTGGTGATGGATATAGGATCATGTGGGGGTGGGGTAAGAAATATATAATGATGTAAATATACATAAGGGTTTCAAAATTTTCGCTTCGATTTCCAGCTTCGGATGCCGATTGATGTTTGGTGAAATACAGACGAATATAATCTCAAAATGGCGTTTAAATTAGCCTAAATTAAAAATAATCGTATATCTCTCAAAATTGCTTTTAGAATATTGATTAGTATATTTCTTGATTTCTAGGTAAATATGTAACCAAATTAAAACGTTCAAAACGTAAAAAAATGTGCATGGTTGAACATTGTCAGAAAGTAGATTCTTGAATAGGTTTTGCCAAAATGAGTTCAAAAATGTCAATAATTAATTAAAAAATACAGTAGCTTTATAATTACTTATAACTTACCGAATTTGATGAACGACATCTTTTATTGGAAAGATGAGCTTGATGAGCTTTCATCATCGCTACTGCCTGAAGCACCAACGTCAATAATGAATGGCTCGACTTGTTCCTCTAAAATATTGTCCAGTTCCCACATTCTCTTTTCAACTTTGTCTTTCACGTGCTTAATACAGTTTTCCCATTTTTGCGCTGTTATTAATTCTAGTGCTTCTTTGAAAAGTCCTTTGAGGTCACAAAATTTAAAAGTTGTATTGTGCTTAGCTATATAATTTTTAACCTCTGCCCATATGAGCTCAATGGGATTGAGCTCGCAATGGTATGGAGGTAAACGGAGCACAGTTTTATTTTGACTTGCTGCCATTTCGTCAATGGCGTATTTTTGATATTCCGCCTTGTGATCCTTGACAATTCTTAATAATTGTACTTTCAGCATTGCTTCTTCAAAGTTGATATTTTTCGAGCGGAGCCAATTTTGATCATCAACTTTCCTTGAAGCCGTTGTTGGGACCTTCTCCATTCTAAGAGAATGATAAGGCGCATTATCCAACACAATTACTGCGTTTTCCTCTAAGTTCGGTAAAATTTTTGAAAACCACTGTTCAAACGATTCGCCATTCATTTCCTCGTGGTAATCTCCAGTTTTCTTAGACTCAAAGCACCACAGACCGTCAACAACAAATCCATCCTCACTGCCAATATGGCAGATAATGAGCCTTTTCCCTTTACCTGAAAATCGAAGTACTAACTGGTGTAGATTTATTTCAATAAGCGAAGCTTTTTCAAATGTTTTCATCACATTCAGCAAAAAAACATTGAGACATGAGTATCAGATTGCTATAATTGGGATTATTTAGTCATATTGAAAAAAAGAATATTGAACGTCGTATGATTACTCAGCGCTTCACAATTTAATTTAAAGTTATAAACCTTTAAAAAATGAATGATCAGGAACCTCAAATACGCGCAAATATTAATATTAACAAATTATAACTTTATAAAGCTTAAAGTATGAATTAAAATGATTAGAAATATTAGGACGGTACACAATATAAAACTTAGTAACTTTTTTTAAGTTTATAATATTCGACATATTTTAAGATTATATTAAAAAATTATTGAAATATCGAAAACACATAAAAACATGGCTTAAAAAAGTTCTAACAAATGAAAATGACAATAATACATCCACGCATTTTATCGAAAGCTATAAAAGTTTTGTTACTTGTAATATGTTTTATCTGCCCCCTGGAATTAATGTTTAGAACCTTGTTCCCAAGGTTTGAAAAACATCCGATTTTTGTCTATTACTCGTATTTACCTGCTGGATTTTTTAATCCGGTGGACAGTAGATCTAGAAAGGCCCTCCTGGATGAAGTTACAGAATCATCAACCCATACTTTACTTGTAGTGTGTCCTGCGTTTACCCACGTTTCATCAAGGTAATAAATCTTCCTGTTTTGATTTCTATATTTCCCAATTTTTGTTAAATAATCCCTCCTCGATAGCACAATTTCTTCTCTATCCAGTAGTAAGCTATTACGACCCCGTTTTTTCCATTTGAAATTTAAATGCTTCAGTAACGCATGGAAAGTTGATCGTTTGAAATTTGGCAACGTTGTATCTCCATTTACCTCCTGCAGTACTTTATCTATAGTAGGTATTTCATTCCTAAAGAAGAATTCATGCACTTTCCTCCTAATCGCATGCTTATCAGCTTCATCCAATGATTTAACAATACTTTTGCGATGTTTACTGGTCATTGGCTCAGAAAAGGTGTGATTTTTTTTGTATTGTCTTAACACATTAAACACTGATGCGCGACACACCCCAACTTTGTGAGAAACCTTCACAACAATTTCTTCGATGGTTGATGCCTCGTTCTCCTCGCGCTCGATCTTATATATATTCAAAATGACCTCTTTCATTTCTGCACTCAGGTGTCTTTTTTTAGAGCGTTTCCTAGGTGGACTACAGGAGTTTACAACTTCATCGGCAGTATCTGTACTACTGGGCATTTTGCGCAAGCAGTTGATAACAATAACAATCAATAACAAGGTATAACAATAACAACGACAAACTCAACAACTTAATAAGATAACAAACGAAAACGTCCAAAGAAATATCAAATTGCAATGATGCACACGACATACGTAACACGTCTGAACCTGAATGTGACTCTGCCTTGATACGACTGCTCTGCCGCTCGGCATAGGCATTTAATTGCGAATTGACCAATGAGGGCTCCTGTTTTACGTCGAGACGGCGGCGTTAGCGTGAAAATCACCCGAACCTTTTGTTTACATCCGGTCTATCTCTTATCTGAATATACTGTAACTACAAATGTTGGCTCAACTTAGAAAAACTTGCCATTTATTTGTTAATTACCCAATTTGAAAACTTTTTAGATTAGGTTATAAAAATTAGTAAGATTGTGGTGATTGTGGTCGATAGAAAGCACTTAAAGCCATTTGGACAAAAATCTATGGACTTTTGAACCATGGGTCATATGAACTTTTTGACTTATTCTGACCCCCCGACCCCCCCCTCCCCGACCTTAACGTTTACACCCCGTATACCATATTTAAGATGAGGCTGAATCAGTGTATGGTATAATGAACGAAAATATTTTTGTCAGTATATTCGCAAGGTATTTAATTCTGTACGATAATTGACATGGATGTCCCGAGGTATTTTATGTTTGACACTATTGAATCATAGAATAATTTTGACAAAATCATTTCCAATTAAATTTTTTTAGATCAGAACAGTCAGTGCATTCATATAATATTCCAGTATCATCTGCTTAAGTAGTCATTTTGTCAACACAAATAATTTGGAAAATATCATTTAAATATACTAAGTGACATATAAATCCGAACACTCAGTTTACATGGTTTTATTTTACTAAAAGTTGGTGAATGTATTTATCTTACTGTAAATAACAAGTGAAAAAATTTTCAGCCTTATCAGTTGGACATTCCGGTTTTTATACTGCTTTTTTTTAATTCACTAACGCTCTAAAAATGAACATTTCAGCCGCAGTAAAGAATCAACGTTGGCGGATTTTGGTTCTTGACATCCTTTACGATCGGTTACGATGCCTAGAGTACGGAGACCTGTATGATTTCGTCAACTTAGTGGGTTTGATAGGGGCCGTATAGTGTTTACCGACAAATGAGAAGTTTTTGCTTGTTTTCATACCGGCCACACTGGGTCCTCCCTTTAACTCGAGAACACCGACGTAATCGCCTTGAGTGGTGCAGACAACGGTCACTCTGGGATCAGGAAAGGAACAGTATTGTCTTTAGTGACGAGTCTCGATTTTGTTTAGGCATGCACGATGGTCGTGCTAGGGTTAGAAGGCGACGTGGTGAAAGGAGGAGCCCACAGTTTTTTGTTGAAAGACATGTTCATCACACTGTTGGAGTTATGGTTTGGGGTGCTATAGCTTATGGTTCCAGGTCACCTTTAATCTTCATCAGAGGTAACATGAACGCGCAGCGTAATATCCACGATGTTCTTGAACCCCACCTTTTACCCTATCTTGACACCCTGGCAGATCCAACTTTCCAACAAGGTAATGCCCGACCACATGTTGCAAGTGTCACAATAGACTTCTTTCAACATAATGATCTCACATTGTTACCATGGCCACCAAGATCTCCCGACTTATCCCCAATTGAGGAGATTGCTCAATTTGCAACGTCCTCCTCAGACTCTAGAAGTACTTCGAGAGGAGTTGGTGGTTGCCTGGAATAAGATACCACAGGAGGACATTGACCACCTGATCAGAAGCATGCCTAGGCGCGTTGGAGAATGCGTAGCACATCAGGGTGCATCCACGCATTATTAAAGGTCAAAGGGCTTTAAAGCAGTGCAATCATTTTGAAATTTTTATCATTTACTTATTATGCTTCATTAAGTACTTATACAAAATTTTATTAAAATAAAACCGTTTAAACTGGGTGTTCGGATTTATTTGAAATTTAGTATATATTATAACATATTTAAATGATATTTATGTGTATTTTGAATAACAGTGGTCCTAAGACTGTTCCTTGTGGAACACCACACTCAATATACATTTCCTTGCTAATGACTTGATTGATAATTTTCGATGAGTGAGTATGGTTTTCCTCTAAAACCAATTCTCTCCAATGTTTTTAATAATAATTTGTGATTTACTGTGTTGAAAGCTTCCTTTAAATTTAAAATCATCAAAAATACAGATAGGAGGTATTTTGTTATCAACGTTTTGGCATAGTGATTGTAGTGTAGTTGATTTTCAATTTTGCATCTGGTGTAATGTAATGTGTAATGTAAATCCATACTGATTTTCACTCAAAATTTTGTATTTGGTGAAGTGCCGAACGGTGCTCTACAGTATCCAAAATAGAAAGTCTTATTAACGGTTTCCGTTACTCAGCTCCAACCTCAAAAACAGACGTTATTTCTCTTGGGTAAACTTCGTTGTTCTACACTACAAGCACAATAACGAAATTAGGCACAAGCTCAGAAATCTTCTAACAGAATCATTTGTGGCATCTTAATTTTTGCGTGCTATTAGCTCCAAATACTTGCTTAACTGTCTGATTAACATTTAGATACAGCATTTACTTCCTTTCTCTTCGATGTGAGGTAGTGATGATTGAAAATGTAATCTTTAAATAAATGTAATAAAATTCTTTTGAAATAGATACTTAAGCACGCATACGGTCAATTCGCTATTCGTAGCAAACGAAAGTACTTAGAACTTACAGAAACGAACAAGGACAATTAAAATACGTAAATTTATCGACTGCCGGTAAATGAGTGAAAGAATAATTTTTTTATAGGACACATCAAAAAAACATATTTTAGTAACGGTTCCTCACCCTACTCAACATTCAGAAGACTTTTGAAAAATTTGGTTGACTTAAAATGTTGTTTTTAGTTTTGGACTTTAATCAGGCTTTGGGGCATAGTGAGGGAATGACTTTCAGGCTTCTCTTTATTTTTTATTTCTCTGAAATACTTATATCGTTGAAAAATTACTACCGCCACTCTTAGCTTCGATTGTGTTGTTTTCAAGAGAAAAATATTCACCATAATACATGAAACAGATTTTTTTTCAAAACCTAAACGACAAAAATGTAAAGTTTTTGTAAGAATTACCCATATTAAGTGTGTGGGCTAAGTTGCATTGTTTAGAAACAATTTTCATCCTCTGTGAGAATTCCACTCTATGATCAATCTAAAATGCAGTAAAACACTTGTTGCAAAGATTTATGTTACCAAAAGTCATGTTTCATCACAAAGAATTGAAAAAAGAATAAAAACACAAAAAATGTTGGCCCTACCCCTACTTATTTTTTGAAATGATTCAGTTGGCGAACTGAGTATTTGGGTAATTTCTGCTAAAGCTCGTGTATTTAGGTCAAACAGTTCTTGACATAAATTTCTATAGACTGACGCCCAAGTACCAAGGCTGCTATGAGGATCCCAGAGAAATTTTGTTAATGCGATTTTTGAACCGCCTAAGGTTAATAGAACTGTAAAAAGCCTCGGAAAAAGGAGCGGTCGTATTGGCCAGCTCTCGATGTAGGATGTTCGACACGGATAAGATGGGAGGAGAGCTCTGCGGATGAAAACCCTTTGCAGTAGCAGTAAAACCCTACTCTAAGCTGGAATTCTTTTTCATTGTCTTTATTTCGCAAACACAACTATAGACCCCACTTCACCCCTTAGGAATGGAATTTTCAAAATTCCTTCGTGAGTGCTTAATTTACATTACATCAAAGAAACAAGTATAACAAATCCATATTCGGTATCCTTAACTCAAAGGATAATAACTCCCCGTAGTAACTATTATTCCTATTTCAACCTCTTCAAGATTTATTTTTGAAACAAAGGGTAGCCTACATCAGTCTTAAAGATCTAATCTATAATTATGCTAGAATAAGACTAGAAGGAATATTCGAAAATTAACATCAAGTTATGGCGAAACTGACGCACCTGATAGATGCTAATAATAATAATAATATTTATTCGCCAAAATACAAAAAATGGGCAAATAAATATGAAAAAACCACAGAAGGCATCGCCTGTATGTGGTTTATATCTTAATAACTAACAAGCAATCATATATGTGTATTACAATTATTGTTAAATCTAAAAGGTATTAATGTAATTGGAATTTTGTAGTTTTAGTTTTCTATATAATTATGTATAGTCATTCGCTGCACATTACTAACCCAGTCTTTCAATTTTCTTCTAAATTTTTTTCCAAAATTAAGTATCTTTATTTCGTTTGGTACTACATTATATAATTTAGCTGCTAAGAATTCAAATGATTTTTTGAATAATGTTTTGTGTGGTCTTTGAATATTAGATGAGCCTATTCGAAATCGTGTGTTATGCTCGTGTTTATAGGATTTTTTCTTTTTATTACAATACTTATGGTATAAGGTGGTGGCATGTAAGAAATAAAGTTGTCTTGTATCAAGTATCCCTGTTTCTTGATATAAGTTGTTCGTTGGATATAATCTTGGCTTATGGAAAATGGCTTTCAAAACAGTTTTTTGTGCTATATTCAGGTTAGAAATATATGTCTTGCAGGCGGCACCCCAGGCTGTGATGCCGTATATTATATGGGTTTCAACTAAGGCATGGTATAGGATTCGCAGATAACTTTCTGTAAGAATGTTAGCAAGCATTTTGAGTTTATAGGCAACATTTCTAATTTCTTTGATAACATATTTAATATGGTTATCCCACCTTAGATGTGAGTCTATAAATATTCCAAGATATTTCAAAGTGTTAACTCTATCGATTTTGGTCTTTTGGCCATGATAATTAACGGAAATTTGTTCGAATTTAGATAGAAATTTTGTAAATGTAAATGCAATAAATTTTGTTTTTTTGAAGTTAACTGTTAAAATTTTAGTATCAAACCAGTCAATGATCCTTATAAAATCCTTTTTAGCTATTAGCTTCAGTGTGTTCCAGTCATCAGCTTTATATAATACGAGGGTGTCATCTGCAAAACATATAATCTTTCCAGAACTGTTAATTTTGAATAAGTCATTTAAGTAGAGACTAAATAATGTTGACAAATGTTCTTCAATGTCACGTTAAACTAATTTTTAAGGTTCTGATAAATATAAACCATCTCTTTTCAACTCAGTACTCTAAAATTTCACATTATTTAAACTTTCTAGAAATGCTACGTTCCTCTATTCAACGAACATCAACAGTCCCATGAGCTATTTTGTTTAACTGATCCCTAATTTTCTTTACACTCCATATCTCCTTAACGCCTACTATAGTTACTTCATCCATATTCTCTCGAAAGCATAGCTTACCGTGTCATAATCCCACAAATATTTCCCTGCAAAGTGAGTGGCCACGTTTTGTACGTTCCGACCTTAGGTCCAGCGTACGGTTAAATGTTTTCTGAACTGCTAACATTTCCCCTTTGATGGATCTTACTAACAAGGAAACTTTGTCGAAAAGTATTACGTAGACGGAGTTTCCAGCTAACCCAATATGATGGAATATTCTCCTCAAAAATAGCTTTATAGAGAAGAAAAATGAAGACCGGCATATACTTATGGCTCATTCGGAAGTTGGGCCAAGGCATTGAAAGAAAATGTTGGCGCCGAGATGATATATGCTATGCTAGCAGTTATATTTGTTATTCAAAACACAGCCAAAAGCAAAAAAAATTTACTCTGTGTCAAAATTGTGAATTTTGCCTTACAGGTTATGGATATCGAGGTGTTTCAAATTAGACCCTTACCACTGGGATCTCGGAAACCGTAAGGGGGATAGAGTTGCATATTGAGGTAACCAACAGAATACAGCTTAGAAAGATTCGAAATTCAAAGCACTTCCGGAGAGAAACTGAAAATACCGAATTTTCCCAATATCATTTCAATTTCTTTCCGACTTTATTTGTAGGGAGATTTTAAAATTAGTTGCGCATGAAGATTGCCGCCTTTATCTTCTACAAGGTGGCATAATCAGAATTGCAATTTGGTGTTTCGTCTATTGTCCTTCAGGCTCAACTTTATTTTTTCTTATGGACGCCATATTGGATTCTTGCACACATGAATGGAGTATTTAATTCTGACTCAGAAACGTATAAAATGTTATACATTGACACTCCCTAACTTTGGTGCGGGTTTTATTTGACATGGGATTTTAAAATAAATGCATACTAGCAGTGCTTTTTTTATTATTTACAAGAATGCGTAGTCAAGTTTTCAATATTTTGAATAATTTTAAAATCAGAATTAAAAGCTTTTTTCATATGTGCATCAATCCAACATGGACCATCAAAAAAATATACGCACCCTTGCTCCTATTCAAGCAACTTTTTATATCCTAGATCCTAGAATTTACAAGATCTCAATGCTGATTGTCGAACTTGAAATACCCGATTTATAGAAAAGTATAATTTGCCTCTAATATACATTGTGTTCCTTGTGGAGGTACAAATACGAGCCCCTTCCCACTTCAGTTCGCCCAATTCGAGATTTGTACCAAAATATGCCTTTATAAACTAAAAATGACGAAACCATTTACTTCTAAAACAATTTATTTTCTCAAAAACATTTTAGATACATTCTGGTCGTAAAAAATACGTATTTGAAATCACTTAGACCTATAACTAATAGAACAGCTGAACAAATAAACAATGTGCGAATAAATGCGTGAAAAATTGAAAGATTACCATTGGAAAACATCAAGTTTTGGCAAAAATTTGGTGTAAAATAATTCCATATTTCTTGAAGCTTTTGTCTCAGTTCGGTGATTGTACGAGCAAGATGTTGCCGTAGAACCTTTTTCATCTCGTGCCACACAGTTTCAATAGGTGACAGATCTGGACTGCTAGAAACCCATTTCAAAGGTGGTACATTATTTTCTTCCATCCATTTTATAGCCTTTTTTGAGGTATGGCACGCTGCACCATCTTTCTGAAACACAAAATCTTGGCCGGATATCAAACATTCTTCCATCACTGGTAAAAGCGATTCTTCTAAAATTGCCAAATATTTATTTGTATCCACTTTTCCATCAACAAAATGAAGTTTTCCTACTCCTTCTGATGACTTACTGCCCCAGACCATAATGGATGTTGGATATTTCACTTTTCTCTTGATACAGTCAACATGTAATGCTTCATTTTTTTTTTGCGAATAACTCTACTGCTACTGTCACCAACACAAACTTCGAATTGGGCCTCATTAGTCCAGTGTATTGCACACCATTGTTGAGTTGTCCATTGTGTATGTTCTTTAGCCCATCTAAGCCGATTTTTCTTTTGCATTGGAGTTATTAGTGGCTTTTCTTTGGCTTATAGAGAAGTTGTGTAACTTTAGGGTTTTTACTTCACTTTTTTTATAAGAAAACTTACCTTGAAAGTGCTAAATCCCAGTTTGTGGGCCTCTCTATGAGTTGTGGACCTCGAAATTCTCCTTCCAGCAGCGTCACTCCACAGAGCACTTAATTGTAAATAATTGGCACGCCTGTTTTTCACGATTATTCTTCTTAATGCTCTTCGGTCGGCATTTGTGATATTACTTATATCTTCTAACAATATTCCTCACACAGTACCGCGATAAGTCTAACAAAGTTGCAATTTCTAAGTTTGATTTCCCAGAATTGAAAAATCAATTATCAGTAACCCAATTTTCTCACTAATAACCTTTCCTCTACCCATTTTGAAACCTTTAACTACCCAAAACTATTTTAAACGTATTCTGACAGCTGTCATTAATAAAAACAATTGTCATGGCTTTTATTTTTCACAGCCACCTATGCGTTATAGACTTATTTTGCATTGAAATGAAAATAGGTTGATATGCTGTAATTGCAACATGTGTTATTTTTATGCTGCAAATTTGATTAGGGAGTGATAAAGTTGGTGTTTTCTACTATGTATGAGCCATTGAAAGCCAGGATGGTCCAAGTCACAAAAAGACGTATCCGATATTTAAGGTTTTAAAGTTTAGATGTGGCTGATAAATGTAAAATAATACAACTGCAGTAAGAAATCAAAATACCCTTAAAGGTAGAATCAATTTAAGTATCTTATCATAAAACACGTGAACATTTTGTGTTCATGTGTTTTTCTTAGGCTCGTATATTAGTACGCGTATCACATAACCTGAAAAGTGATCGATTTTCAATGACATTATGTATGCGTAATACGAGGTGTAATTAATAACCAACCACATTTTCATCATCAAATATTGTTCACAAGTATACCATCTCAGGAGCTTGCAACCCACAATGCATGCCAGCATGAGTTGCAGTATCTTAGGCAACATGGTCTTTGAACTATCTCCATCAGAAGGAAAACGAAAAGTTTTCTGCGCTACAGATTTTTTTGAATCATCTCTTGCAGTTGTGAGTAAGGCAATCAATTTCGCATGAATCGCCTATGTCAGACCATTTCTTTTGAAGAAAAGTTGGCATGAATATTTGAGGTAACATTCACATAGGCGTTATTTGGATAATATTCGTGTCTCGTCTTTATTCAGTATCATCGATCGAGTAGAAGCTTAGAACACCCTGTATCATAGTCACATTACGGTATGTTTACAGGAACTTTCTATGTTATTTTTGGATATACTTCCTACTCCAAAAATGTTGTTGCAATGGTTTTGTCGGTAGAGATAGATTAGTCACAATTTTAAAGCAGAAATTGTTGAGCGTTTCTCTGAGCTCTGATCATTTATTCTCGCAACCATGTTCGGCACAGTAAATTCATTTGTTCGTTTTTTTAATTGCTCTGTAACTGCATCATTGATAGATTTTTTCCAGCTCCAGTAATGGCGCCCCATAAAACTTTCACGAATAAGTAGACAGATATGGGTCAGAAATTAATTATACAGGGTGAGTTTGAAGTTGAGTCATTAATTTTTAGATAATGATTGTAGAAGGAAGATAAACCAAAACATGTGTGTAAAAATAAAAGAAAATAAAAAAAAAGTGTTACCTTGTTTTATAAAGTATCCTCCCGACAAGTATTTCAGTGCGGACCTGTATTTGATCGTGAGGTCTTGGAGCACCGGCATGTCGTCCCCTGTGAGGTCTTAAGTCACCTGATTCACGAGCCCGTTGTACTACATTAACAAAGGCACGAGGGGTTGGTTGCACTCGTTTGGGAAACTGATCCGCATAAACATGTGCCATTTTTTATTTCGTTTGAGCCACGCAACAGACACCACTATTCACTCACGCGTTACCGACTGACACTGACTGTATACAACTGAATAGAATAATTGTAAAAACATCGTTCCAAATTCTTTCGCTTTTTTGTTTCCGATGCGATGAACGGATAAGGCGGATTATATCCGTTGTTGCCAAACACGAGCACATAATATTATTATTGAGACAGGGCGGTACTCAAACTTCCAAAGGGATATAACTTTGTTACTTTAATTTTACCAGAAAAATGGTAAAGGAAAAAAACATTTCTTTTGATCAGATCTACTCAATGTTAAAATAAATGACTCAACTTCGAAGTCACCCTGTATATTACGTACAGCATAGTTGCGTTAAATAACTCAGAATATTTCGTGATTACGATACATTTCCTCGCCTGTTTGCTTTAGAAGAAAAAGACATCGTAGGCGTCTATGAAAATAAATTCATCCTGGTGCTTTGATAAATCACCTGGGTAGCTCATTAATTTTGTTCTGGAAGCGCAAAGAGAAAAATTCACACTACCTAGCCATGTTACTAGACCTAGAAGAAATTGCAGTTCTTTTATCCTCGAGCAACCCTGAAGACAGAGTCTAATTACCAAAGCTATAAAAAGTTAAAAACAACTTGTTGAGTTGATTTTTGGTACTCTGAGAATAAAAACTGGCATCAAGTAGGTTGACTCTTCACTTCCCACGCAACGCACTCATCAGCTTATCAAGGACTGTTTCGCATCAATCAGCCTCTCTTAGCTGACCACGAAAATGTATATGAAAGGATTTGATTCTCCAAGCCAGGGTAATATGTCCATATAAATAGTCCTCACTCCCCACCCATTTGACAACGCGTCGGTCTAATAAGAATCAGTGTCCATAAGCGAGTTTTTTGGCCCTAGAGGTGATTGCATTTAGTAAACTTTGAAGCTTGGATATTCCAGAACATATTTATTTTAAACACTTTTGATTTTATTCCAGTACTTGACTGTTCTGGAATGCAGGAATTCTGGTGTCTCTATCTTGTTAAACATAACGGGATAAGCTTTCAGGAATTAGCATCAACGAAAATATTTGTTACGTTTTTAAGTACTTCTGATCGCAAGTGCGGAATTTGAGTAACAAAGAATTCCACGTACTAAAAAGGCGGACCTTACGCTTTGTAACCCAGCCGTGTCTTAATTTCTGTTAGTGCGTTTGCGATGAGTAGATCAACTTTGCATTCCAGGTACTTACATAATTTTGCTTCTAGTTGACCTCGAGGATTGTTGCGACTAATTTTACAATGTGTCCGTTTTCTAATTTCATTTTTAGCAGTTCTTGTATTAATAACAATCAAGTTCTTCGATAATATTTTGTAGACGTAGTCATTCTTTCGACAAAAACGTATGGCTATGGATGTTCGATAATATTTCTCTGATAATTGAGTCTCTTAAAGCTTAGAGTTAGGTTAATATACTAAGTGACATATAAATCCGAACACCCAGTTTAAATGGTTTTATTTTAATAAAAGTTGGTGAATGTATTTATCTTACTGTAAATAACAAGTGAAAAAATTTTCAGCCTTATCAGTGGGACATTCCGGTTTTTATACTGCTCTTTTTTAATTGACTAACGCTAAAAAATGAATATTTCAAGTTCATATCTGTAGTAACAGGAGTTGACAGACTGCCGTAGGGTGTGAAATTTCTATATTTTTTCAAAGACCTATAATTTTCAAAACACATACATAAAATTTTTTTAAATATTTTTCTGATAGCTGTTATGACTTTGCATATCACCCGGTTTCAGCTTGAGGTCGACTTCTGGGACACCCTGTATGTAATGTGTGAAACCCTCAATACAATAACTGATTATTGTGATATGCATGCAGACAGTTTGAACAGCATTCTGGATAGCTAGAAATAATTTATATATTTCTCACTTGAGTGGAATACGTTTTTTTGCTTCTTTTTCCTGTTTGTTTTACTCTTTAGCTTTTTGTTAGTTCGATTTTTCTTTTCTTAGAATTGTTCTGTAAATTGTTTCCTTAACTGTTGTTCAACAAACGCTATTTTATCATTTACTGCATCATTATTATCGCTTTATTCCGGCGATGTCTTCTAAACGTGTATAACAGACAGCTTGTCGAATCTAGTGAACGAAACAAAGACATCGGTTGTCTCGAACCTGCTGCCCATATAGACAATTTGTCTCCCATTCGTCATCCTCTTGTAGAAGGGAACGACAACGAAGAAAATCGAATCCCGGAATCTGCGAATGCTGCTACGTCTGTCCGGAACCGACGGCGCAGCACTTTATCAGCAACTGAACAAATTGACGACTAAATTGTTCACGACTTTTTCCGGAGAAGAATGCTGGCAATCCAGACCACTGGCGTACATATCCAGATTACAAAACTTCGTGAGTTATTGCCTACGCATGCTTACACATAGGCGCTGCTTACTTTCGGCTTTGCGATTGAAGCGCAGTAGCTTACTGCCAGTGCATGGGCGAGGGAAGTATTGCTAGAGGTGAAAGCTTGTTAAGAATCGGGTACAGAATGATGTTACGCCTTCTCGGTAGGCAGTACTTTTTTGTCGTGTCTAGACTAGTTAGCGTATAGTCAGAAGAAAAATCGTCAGGCAGTGAAACAACTTTGTTACTTATTATCTGTGAATTGTATGTATTGTTACAAATTCGTGAGTTGAATACATACAATTTTACGTTATTAATGGTCGCCACTTATTCCTTGCTGTGCTAGGAGATTAGCTCGTTTATAATGGATCTTAAATCCAAATTACAACGTAAAGTATTATCAGGACAAACTAGGGAGATTGCAGCGAATGTTATATTCTTTATGCAATGAGAAGCAGAAGGAAATAGACCTCTTAAATATTTGAAGAAAGTTCACGAGCGTACACCGGGCAAGCATGGCCACGGGAGTTAGTTTACCGACTTCACAGGCCAGTTTTAAAAGCACAAAGATTTATTATTGTGCATGCTAGTAGTGAATGGCTAAGGCAAAAAAACATTCATTTCACTGACGATATGTTAAAAATTGATTTGTATAGCCTTATCAAAATGCATATAACTTATGAAATAGACACTAGAGTGATGGCTGAAAAAGGTCATTCCGTTTTAAGATTGCCACCATATCACCCCGACTTGAGCCCAATTGAGTTGGTATAAGCATCTTTAAAATAATATGTGACTGAGAGAAATGCAGATTTTAATCTCAAGACTGTCGACCAACATTGCGACGACTTTTTCCCGTCTTATCCCACAGAAGAATGGAAAAGCGATGAGAGCGGTTTTGAAAAGCAATATATGGAAATGGAACCAGCACTCGACTTAGTTTAAAATAAGTACGAGATATTTTCTTATCTTTCTTTAAGAAATAACTTTTTTGCCACAAAAAAACGCTCCAATAGCGATTTTCAACAAGAAAATGATAAACAAACCATGGGCGTAGTGAAGAAAGGCATTTACTTATTAAGTAAATTCTTTTAGTCAAATTTCTTCTGAAAGTAGTACAAACTAATCTGATGTATCTATTAAAGTCTACTTTAAGCTTTAAATCAATAAATCTTCAAAACTACTGAACTGAAGCTCATGTATTCTACATCATTAAAATAAAGGGAATTGAAAGACCTTTAAAATAAGGTATCACTCGACCCCCCTTTCGATTTAAGATTTTAGGGTTAATGTCACCCCCGTCATGATTTTTTGCCAAAGTTGTGTCCCCCTCAAAAAAATCGACGGGTCTGAGCGTTTTTCCAAAAAAAAAAACTGAGCTGCCAGTAAATGCGTCTGTTTCGTTTTCGATGCGCCACCCTGTATAAATTATCACATAAATCCGATTTTTAACCATCGACAGCGAACAGGTCTGGACACGTAAAACTACTTGTGTAGTGTATCATGCAGTTTTGAAAATATTGAAAAAGTAGTATATAAAACTTGTTTTTTAGATATGAATTTTTAAATGCATCTGGTGGACGTACAATTTTATTTTAAGGTACCTAATTATATAGATTCGTTAATTGTATATTATATGCTCTCAAGCTCGATTTTATAATGGACATAAACGCAACTCATTGAACAAATTTTCTCTAAGAGTTATCGAGCCACATGAAATACTACAGGCAATAGGTAGATTAAGATCGGGTGCTCGTGAAGTTGTTGATCTAAGGTTGACAACGGTAGAACTCATTCTTGTAACGTTAATCAAGTTACGAAATTTAGAATATTATATATTGACACATGCCAACAATTTTGATTAAAAAAAGCAGGCTTCACATAATACGTATTCCATTATTGAAATTATTCTATTAATTTAGGACGCAGTCTGTACCACTCGAGATTGAGTGGCACGGCACGTATTATACGTGCCATCTCTTTTGACCGAATGCGTTCTCCCTCTCTCGTGTGAGCAGTCTAAGCAAATCCTCATATCTCTTCCTACACTTGACGAGCTGTACGTTGAGTTTGGTACGATTTTCGTTACTGTTACTGCGATATATTCTAGATATAATTAAAAAAATAATAAATGCATATACATATATATATTCTGACTTTCAAATCTCTTTCCCTTAAAACATCACCAGGAATATTTTCACCTCCTCCCGCGCTCCAAACAGTTTTGGATGCTAACAAATTCCGGTAATATGTTCTGCTGGGCCTGTTTTCTATTTCGTAGGATTTTAGGAGCACATTCGCGTATTTGCGGGCGCTCAATGTAATTGGTAGGATAGTTGTTGACACCAAGGTCGGGTATCGCCAGTCAGACAGTACCGCTCTAAGAACGGAAGATGTCGCCCACCATCATAGTAAATTTATTTCTCGCATCAACAATACATATTTCAAAATTATCGATAGCCTTTTTAACTTGCACTGGCTCGGTTTGTCTCTTCTGCAACTGGTTGAACAAGATGGGTTGTTCAATAGGGACGCAGGAAAGTAAACGTCAATTTGACATAGACGCCATCTTTGTTTTCTGTCACCGACATGTCATTTTGTTAGTTGAATGTTTACCATTGATCGCTATGGAGTCGTATTCGATTGAAGACCGCATTAAAGTTATTCAAGAGCACTACAAAAATGGTGCAAAAATAAAAAAACACGTTTCGCGCGCTTCGTGAACATTTCGGTCGCAACAACCGCCCAAACGAAACAACCATCGGTCGTCTGGTGCGTAAATTCGAGGCAACAGGTTCTGTGGCAAATCTGCCAGGCTCTGGCCGGCCAAGGAGCGTTCGCACACCGGAAAATATTGCTATTGTGAAGGAGAGTGTGAGAGACGATCCGAAACAATCAACAACGCGTCGATCCCAAGAATTGGGCATTTCGAGAACCAGTTTACTCCGCATTCTCCACTAGGATTTGAATGTACACGCCTACAAGATCCAATTGACGCAAGAGCTGCGTCGGGCCGACCATTTTTCGCGCCGAACGTTCTCAGATTGGCTCCTTGAACACCGCCAAATTGATGCCAATTTTTCATCAAAAATCATGTTTAGCGACGAAGCGCATTTCACTTTGAATGGGACGGTAAACAAGCAAAACTGCCGCATCTGGGCGAACGAAAATCCCCGTGAGTATCAAGAGCAGCCGATGCATCCTCAAAAAGTGACTGTGTGGTGTGCATTATGGTCAAAAGGCATCATCACCTTACTTTTTCGAAAATGCGGCCGGGGACGCCGTTACCGTCAATTCTGAGCGATATCACGTGTTGATAGAGGACTATTTTTTGCCGCAACTTGAAGGAATGGATATGGACGATATTTATTTCCAACAAGACGGTGCAACATGCCACACAACCAACGTCAATATCCATCGATTGCAGTCCTTCTTCGGTGATCGCGTGATTTCGCGCAGAGGAAATGTGACATGGCCACCAAGATCGTGCGATTTGACTCAATTGGACTTCTTTTTATGGCGATATTTGAAAAGCAAAGTCTACGTCAACAAACCAGCCACCCTCCAAGAACTCAAAAACAACATCATTGCCGAGATAAATGCCATAGAACCGACCATGTTGCAAAATGTCATTGAAAATTTCGACCATCGCGCGCACGTCTGTAAATCCAGTCGTGGTGAACATTTGAGCGATATTATTTTGGAATTTTTTGGAATCTCATCTGCAGTCAGGGAAAAATAAAAACGATTTTTTGAAAATTCGATTTGTGTCCTTTATCGGAATTGCAAAACTTTTAAGTTCGATCGTCTTTGTTACCTGAATGCTCAACTGTTTCCCTATTAAACTGACTTTGCGTCTCTTACCTTTTACGAGATCCCAATGGTGAGAGTCGAATTTGAAACGCCCAGAATATCGCTACTTTAGCAGCGTGCCTCCTTTCCAATAGTGTTTTCCCTAATATTTTGTCAGTCACAACGTCGCGAGTATTTCATTCTCCATGAGAGCAGATGCGGATGTGCAGATATATTTTGCCGGAAAAGTTGTAAAAAATTCAAACGGACAGCGATTTGACGTCAACAAGTTAATCTCCGGTGTCTTCAACCGTTGACATGATATTCCAACTTTCCGTTCTCATCCGTTATACAGTTTCAAAGTTTTCAGATTTACTCTGATTCGCTGATATTCTGGCTTACACAAATGTAAAGAAAAAGGTACGGAATTGCTCTGAAAACCATTCGTGTAAGAAATACAAATATACATGGTGCCCGGTAAATAGTGCGACAAAAAATGGGGAAGATATTCGCAAGGCAGATCTACAACATACCAAAAAATGAATGTTTCAATGTTTTTGGGATATCAATTTTTTTTTTCTTTTTAGAAAAATTTCCTCGTTTGATCTACCTGTTGTTGCTAATTATGCAGCTAATTTATCGCAGTACTGTGCAGTAGCACTCTAGTACATTTTTGTTTCATTGCTGAATACCAAAAGTAGTCAAATAATTTCGTAAAATAAAAATTACGAAGAAGAAATTAGTTTGCCAAGATACCTACTTGTATTTATATTTATAATTCAAAATTCTAAATTCAAATCAATATGGTTTTATAGCGGGCAAATCTACAACAGATGGGGTATTAAGTATAGTAGATGAAATAACCCAAAATATAGATGGAAAAGTACCATCGATATGCGTATTTGTGGACTTACAAAAAGCGTTTGACACAGTTAACCACAATATACTTTTGGAAATCTTAGAAAGAATAGGTTTTCGTGGAAAGATGTATACTTTAATGGAAAATTATTTATCAAATACACCGCAATCAGTAAAATTATTAAGCTCGTATAGTAAAGAAATGTTTATTAAATGTGGTGTTCCACAAGGTACAATTTTGGGTCCTCTGTTATTCAATATTTATTTAAACGATATATTCAAAATTAACAGTACTGGTAAAATAGTCAGTTTTGCAGACGATATTGCTATACTCTATAAAGGTAAGGATTGGAACGACTTAAAAGATATTATCCAAAATGACTTTTGCAAAATTATTCAGTGGTTTAATAACCGAAAATCAACAATTAACTTTACTAAAACTCATTTTTTACCATTTTCATCACTATCTAATCATCTACCAAAATATAACCACCTTCGGTTTAAGGTAAATGATAAAAATATAAAAATCAATAGAGTTAATGATACAAAATATTTAGGAATTTATCTAGATCCCCACTTGAGATGGAATGTACATATTTCTCACATACTAAAGAAAATTAGATTCATAGCATATAAAATAAAATTTCTAACCGGTATATTAACTGAATATTATCTACGAATAATATATCAAGCTTTAGTCGAGCCACACATAACATATGGTATAGTAGTGTGGGGTGCTGCATGCACGACATACTTTAACGATTTAGATGTACTTCAAAGAAGAATTTTAAAATCAATGTTAGGCAAATCAAAATTATTCCCAACTAATGACTTATATAATGATGCACAAGTATATGATACTAAACAACTTTACTTCTTACATACCATCACTCATTATCACAAAATTATTAGTGAACACGACATAATTAAACATAATCATAAAGCCAGATATAAATTACGCGCAAAAAATGTTCCTAAACCAAACAAATCCCTAATGAAACGATGTCACCTGTATATAGCTCCAAAATTGTACAAACATTTACCAAATAATTTAAAACAATTACGCAATACATTAAGCTTCAAAAAAAATTAAAAAAATTTATTAACACGATTGGGAGAAATCAAATTAATAAAATAATCTCAAATATTACACAATAAATGCTCTACCATTCTTACCAATAATTTCTTTTTTCTCTCTATTTTATTATATTTTGCAATTCAACATACATATGATCCATGCACAGGCGTTGTCCTCCTATGGATATATTATATTTATTTACTCGTTTCATGTTCCCTGTATTTTAGAGTAAATAAGTATTATTATTATTTTTATTAATATATTATTATCAAAGATGATATTTCAAATGGCAGACCAACTATCTGAGAATATTTTGCAAATAAACAAACAGATATCCTGTTATTTCTCCTAGGAACAAAAGATAGATTAAAAAAGAGAAGACAAAAAAATTATTATCTCAAAAACAGAAACTTTTACTAGGGTCGTTTTTTTGTATGTTGTAGATCTGCATTTCTTCTGTCGTTCCTTTTTTTTTGTCCTACTATTCACCGAACCGTATAAATAATATAACAATATTTATTCGAGGAAATACAAAGGTGTTCAAGAGAAGCAGATAAATTTGGAAGCTCCACAGCAGGCTTTGCCAGTGGTCTGTAAATTAAGTGATGATTCTGGCACCGTAGCGCTCGATCTGGCAACGCTGAAGGCGTCGAGCTTGGAGGGGAGACAAAGAAACATGTGATCCGCCTTTCGTACAAGTTTGAACTCTCTCGAGTCGTTTGGTTATCTTTAGCGATTTTTTTTAAACAGTTTCTTTTTATCGTGTTCTAAAAATGAGTGACATCAATTTGATAGGTTGCTAGAAAAGTCTGTGCACTTTCACAATCCAAAAAAATTATCATACTCACAGGTCTCAACCCTTATTTTTCCAAATATTCTTCAAAAACTGGCAATTAATAAATCCCTATTTCTATAGTACCCAAAATCAAACCCACTACAATGCAAACGAGTTTTCTTTCCAAACACCCTGATACGGTTATATGCCCACGTACGCAGGATGTCATTTTCCTTTATATGAATATTCCAAGGAGTAACCGAATATCTTTCAATTCCGTCCGCCAATGGATTCCACAGAGAGAGAGAGTCGTATTTGTCCTTCGTCGATGCTCTTGAGGGACAAAATCATTGAAGTGACGGCAAACAGAGGTAGGACAGCACCTTTATTGGCCCCTGTTTCCTGCAGGAAAAAACAAGTAGGCTAAAATACGCGTCCGACTCGCACAACTAATGAAAGGCTAACATTTCCAAGAGCTGAAGCGGTAATTAGGTTATCTGTGATGGACAAGTTTAGAGTAGCTTGCTTGATAGAGATACGCAAGGTCGAGGTGGTAATGGAATGTAGGCTGATGAAAAAAAGAGAAAACAAGATTAAGTTAGGTTTCGTGGATAATAATGATGGCTTTCGTGACTGGACTGTGCATCAGAGTAAGTAAACTATTGTTTATATATGCAGAAATTGGTAAGTGATAACATAATGTTTGAGATTTTGCTCGCTAGAAAATTTGACCCAAATAGATCTAAACCTCCATCACTTTTGAAAATTATCTTTAATTGCATCGAACCCACGCATATGCTATCTCAGAAAATGTGAGATGTCAACGAGAGTGCCACGAGGTACCAACTTATGTCTCCTACTATTTTTAATGTTTGTTAATGATATCAACCATATAACTAGAAAACCAAATGTTTGCGGATGACCTAAAAATGTACTCAGTAATTCATGGACAATGCAGTTCGGAGCTTTAGCAGGAAAATTTAGATAGCATCCTTGACTGGTGCCAGAATAATGATATAATGCTCAATTCCAGAAAGTGTAAAGTAATATCCATTACCATGGAATACTTTGTCATACTATATGAGTAGATACTTGACAATCACAAACTTAACAGAGTACAGGAAGCAAAAGGCTTAGATATTACTAATACTTCACATCTGTCATTTTCAACATACTAAAATTAAATAGTTAAATCTGCTACACGTATGCTTGGCTTCCTCACCAAAGTCCAAACGAAATTTTTAAAATATCTGTATCTAAAAGCATGTGGTGCGTACTCTACGTTCAACTATCCGAAGAAGGATCTTTTAGATCACTTTGGCATGAACAGTCTTGCACACCAACATTTTTTGTTAAGCTGCTGCTTTGTGCACAAGCTGCTAAGCAGTCAGGTTGACTGTGGTAAAATTTTGTCCAACTTAAACTTTACTGTGCCTGGATTGACTAGCATGAACTATACCATATATATATATATATATATATATATATATATATATATATATATATATAATATAATAATATATATATATATATAATATAATAATATATATATATATATAATATAATAATATATATATATATATATACAGGGTGACTTCGAAGTTGAGTCATTTATTTTAACAGTGAGTAGATCTGATCAAAAGAAATGTTTTTTTCCTTTACCATTTTTCTGGTAAAATTAAAGTAACAAAGTTATAGCCCTTTGGAAGTTTGAGTACCGCCCTGCCTATTATATGCTCGTGTTTGGCGACAACGGATATAATCCGCTTGACCGGTTCATCGCATCGGAAACAAAAAAGCGAAAGAATTTGAAACGTTTATCACGATGTTTTTCGTCAGTCGATAACGCGTAAGTGAATAGTAGTGTGTTGCGTGGCTCAAACGAAATCAAAAATGGCACATGTTTACGAAAATGCTGAACTTGTGGACATGATTCTTATTTACGGGGGGGGGGCAGTCTTTACAAAATGCTCCCGGATGCATCACGGATTTATGCGAATCGGTTTCCCAATCGAGTGCAACCAACCCCTCGTGCCTTTGTTAATGTAGTGCAAAGGGCTCGTGAATCAGGTGACTTAAGACCTCACAGGTGAGGGCATGCTGCTCCAAGACCGCACGATCAAATACAGGTCCGCACTGAAATACTTGTCGGGAGGATACTTTATTAAACAAGGTAACATTTTTTTTTTATTTTTTTTTTTATTTTTACACACACATTTTGGTTTATCTTCCTTCTACAATCATTATCTGAAAATTAATGACTCAACTTCAAAGTCACCCTGTATATATATATATATATATATATATAAATCCGTCTTACAATGTACATATAGTCAGGATAGAAAGAATTCAACACAAATTTTTGAAGATGTTAGCACATAAAACTCGCCAACCTGTTACAGATCATCATTATACGCAAATTATGAAACAGTTCAATATGATTTCCTTAAAAGATAGAAGAACGATTTCTGACATTTGCTGTGTCCATAAATTGTTGACTGACCTCACTGACTGTCCGGATCTTTTGGCAAACTTGAACTTTAACACTCCTGATAGAACGTTTGGAACCTATCATCTGTTTAGAATACCGTTCCGTAGAACCAATCTTGGTCTTAATTCCCCTTTGTTCAGGGCTCAAAAAAATCATAATAATTTCTGTAATATAGATTTATTTAACATTGGCTTGACCTCCCTGAAAAAGGCTTTAAAGTATGAGTATTACAGCTCTATGGCAGACTAAAATAGAAATGTTTTATTTTTTTACATAACTCAAGTTATCACCTCCAATATCATTTCTGGTATAATTTCAATTTAATTTTGATTTCAGTTTTAATTAAACGTAAGTAAATGTTAAATTATGTATACTCCTTTCATTAAAAAAGTTAAATCAATAGTTTATTGCTTATAATTAGAACTACTCACTCAGTTTATGTTGTTACAACAATATCGGAGGATAAAAAAATATTAATATTGAAGTATTCAATAATGTAATATATGTACGTTGTATACGATATTTTATGTAAGTTTAGTTTTAGTTCACTGAGGGTGTGTGTTGGGTTTACCTGTTAACACCCCAAACTGTATATAAATATAAATAAATAAATAAATATAATATAATATATATATATACGAGTATATATATATATATATATAACAGGTGGGCTGAAAAGTCCGTATCGTTTCTATGAGATGGCGCCACCAGAATAAAATCCATACGCTTCTTAGCTAGTACCAACCTTCAAAAGATGCCTGTCAAAATTTGACAGCTGTCGGATCATTAGTTTTTGAGTTATCGTATCGAGAGTGACGCTACTTTTGTTATTTTTGAAAACCATGGAAAGTCAAGAGTTTCGTGTGTTAATGAAACATTATTTTTTGATGAAAAAAAGTGCCGTCGAATGCAAGAAATGGCTTGATGAGTGTTATCCGGACTCTGCCCCGGGCGAAGCAACCATTCGCAAGTGGTTTGCTAAATTTCGTACCGGTCACATGTCAACTGAAGACGACGCACGCAGTGGACGCCCAAAAGAGGTCGTTACGGACGAAAACGTGAAAAAAATCCACAAAATAATTTTGGGAGACCGCAAAATACGGTTGATTGACATAGCTGAGGCCTTAAACATATCAAAAGAACGTGTCAGTCACATCATTCATGAATATTTGGATATGCGAAAGCTCTGTGCGAAATGGGTGCCGCGCAATCTCACATTTGACCAAAAGCAACAACGCATCGACGACTCTGAGGCCTGTTTGGAGGTGATTTTGCGCAATAAAACCGATTTTTTTCGCCGATACGTCACCATGGATGAAACATGGCTCCACCACTACACACCGGAGTCAAATCGCCAGTCGGCCGAGTGGACGGCTGCATCCGAACCACCTCCGAAACGTGGAAAGACGCAACAGTCAGCAGGCAAGGTTATGGCCTCTGTTTTCTGGGACGTGCAAGGAATTATTTTCATCGACTATCTTCAAAAGGGCCAAACTATCAACAGCGACTATTATATAGTGTTACTGGAGCGTTTGAAGGCCGAAATCGCCAAGAAACGGCCACAAATGAAGAAAAAAAAATCTTGTTTCACCAGGACAATGCGCCGTGCCACAAGTCCATGAAAACGATGTCGAAATTGCATGAATTGGGCTTCGATTTGCTCCCCCATCCACCGTATTCTCCGGACCTTGCTCCAAGCGACTATTTCCTCTTCTCAGACCTTAAGAGAATGCTCACCGGAAAAAAATTTCACAGCAACGAAGAAATCATCGCCGAAACTGAAGCCTATTTTGAGGACAAGCCGAAGGATTACTACCGGAAGGGTATCGAAAAACTTGAAGAACGTTATAATCGCTGTATAGCCCTTGAAGGCAACTATGTTGAATAATAAAAGCGAATTTTGACGAAAAAAATATTTTTTCATTGAAACGATACGGAATTTTCAGCCCACCTGTTATATATATAACAGAAAGTAGAAAAATAATGGGCAAAATCCGCAAAAAGGAGGAAAGTGTATTCGAGCAGAGAATAGGATAGGTAACCCGAGCGATACCTATTTCTGCTGGTTGGCTTCATCAGGTCCGAAATGAATGCACATATGAAACTACAAAAGTAGATAACATGCTCACACCTCCGTATACGGCTGTAACCTGAGGAAACGAAGATGGAGAGGGAACAAAGCGACACACGAAGTTCACAACAAGAGACAACCTACACATTGTAGTATAAAATGGCTCGAAGACCTCGAATTTTCAAGGAGACATCTTTCTCCGCATGATCAATTTCTCTTTATATACTTCGAAGTTGAGTCATTTATTTTAACAGTGAGTAGATCTGATCAAAAGAAATGTTTTTTTCCTTTACCATTTTTCTGGTAAAATTAAAGTAACAAAGTTATAGCCCTTTGGAAGTTTGAGTACCGCCCTGTCTCAATAATAATATCATGTGCTCGTGTTTGGCAACAACGGATATAATCCGCCTTATCGGTTCATCGCATCGGAAACAAAAAAGCGAAAGAATTTGGAACGATGTTTTTACAATTATTTTATTCAGTTCAGTTATACATACAGTTAGTGTCAGTCGGTAACGCGTGTGAATAGTGTCTTTTGCGTGGCTCAAACGAAATAAAAAATGGCACATGTTTATGCGGATCGGTTTCCCAATCAAGTGCAACCAACCCCTCGTGCCTTTGTTAATGTAGTACAACGGGCTCGTGAATCAGGTGACTTAAGACCTCACAGGGGACCTCACGATCAAATACAGGTCCGCACTGAAATACTTGTCGGAAGGATACTTTATAAAACAAGGTAAACATTTTTTTTTATTTTTTTTTTTTATTTTTACACACATATTTTGGTTTATCTTCCTTCTACAATCATTATCTGAAAATTAATGACTCAACAGAAGAATATTGTCAAATTTGAAAACTGTTCAGTGACGTTAACATTGTTAGCTTTTCGGTACCTTTTAGTATATGTTAGGGGTGAAATTTATGTTCAGGAATATATTACTTTGAGCGCCCTAGCTCTGCATTGATGGGCCCTTGTGTTGGTTTTCTGATATGCGCATATAGGGTTTTTTAGTATAATCAATCAATGATACTATTTTTGGGGTGTCAGTCTATTTATTTTATATCACTTGTAAAATGTTTCTATCCAATTGGATCATGTATCTGCTTAAAAGAATATATAAATGAAGTAAGATGAAATAGAATATAATAATATACAAAAAATGAAATAAAATTAAATAAAATATAACAAAATATAATGTAATAAAATAAAATTGAATGAAATGACATGTTACATAAATGAAACGAAACAAAACGAAACGAAACGGAACGGATCGCGATGCGATGAAATGAAATTGAAATTAAATAAAATGAAATGAGTAAAATAAAAGGCAAAATAAAATAAAAGAATAAAATAAAATTAAACAAAATAAAATAAAAAAAGGTAAAATTGTCGTATTGGCGGCTTAAGCCTGATCGAAACGTAGCATGAACTTGCATTCGAATTATTCTCTACATAGTTCTGGCGACAAACTAGCTGTATACTTGCTCTTTTACGTTGATTCGTTGGTTATACTGGAGATACGGTACTGATACGGATACCAAACTCTTTCTGCGAATAAATCACATTCAAATTTAAAACATATTGGATATGTTAGCGTTACTTGTGCCTCTTTGTGCTTTTACTTTTTCACACATTTGAATTTATGTATTTTGTAATGACAGATTTTCTATCAGTGCCAGGCCACTCTCTCACTTTCACGAATCGGCCTCATGATTGAACTCTTGTTGGTATTGCTGTAGATTAAATGCTTTAGATACTCAATTCTCCCTTTTTGTTGAAGTTTAAGTATCGCTTTAGCTTGCTTCTGTTTATTTGTCTTATTTTTAATTAACCACTGCTGAATGTTACACGCCTCGGGCTGAAGCTCCATAAGTAGTTTCGTCTAACTTAAAGACACCGCATGCTTGGCAGGTTGATGGATGTTATTCCCATAATGAAATTTACAAAACATCGTGCGCTGCATAATTTGCGTAGTTTACGTTTGACGTAAATAGCTGGAAGGAACATCTACGCTGATATTCACTAGGCGTATACACAACAAAACTTTCAACGGCGACACTTGACGTGCGTTGCTAACTGAAACTTGTTGTGACGATAAAATTGGAATACATTGGATGCCGTCTGAAAATTAGTCGGCTTGTGCCAAAACAGGAGGTCCCATGGGCAGCAAATAGATAAACTGTTTTCGCGGATACCTTACCCATACCCCAAACAAAATACTATATTATTATTATTATGTCTTTATTGAGCATTGTTATATACAATGCAGAAATCTGCAACAGGGCGAAGTCTAGCCTAAGCTACTCTACTTAACCCTAAATAAAAGCTAAACAATGAAGAAAGCCACAGATAATACATAAAATGCAATCATCAGAAGTGATCAAATACAAAATAGCATAGAAAGTATGAGATAATTTGAATGCAAATAAACAAAAGCCTAAGACACAAAACCGCAAAGCGAAGGGTATATAATCAAAAACTATTGAACTATCCATTACATTGACTATTGTTATAAAATTGCCTTACCAGGACTTTAAACATCGGTACAGAACTAAACTTAAGCGCGTCATCGATACTATTGTATATAGTAACAGCATTATATGAAAAAGATTTTCTAAATAAAGATAAACGAAACTTAGGAAGAGAAAGTTTATTAGTGAACCTCGTATTTAAATCATGCAAATCACGCCTAAAGACTAATTTTCTTTTCAGGTAAGCAGGGCTCTGTGATGATAAAATACGGTGAACTAAAATAGAAGTATAATATTTATGAGTATATTCCAGTTTTAACCATTTTAACTCATTTATTTTAGCTGAGATTCGATCAAACTTTTTGAGCCTAAAAACAAATCTACAACAGCAATTTTGTACCTTTTGAAGTCTGTATTTCAAAATAGACGTTAAGAAGGGATAATAAAGCGTGATTGCATGATTTAAAATAGGTAATACTAGGCTCTCTGAGAGCTTTTTACGTAATTTAAAATTTAAAATACCACCATTTCGATACAGTAGCCTTAAAACTAGGTAAGTCTTTTTCACTAATAGTGAGACGTACTCTTCAAATCTGAGCTTACAGTCGAAAATAACACCAAGATTCTTTGCACTATTAACTACTGAGACTGATTTTCAATTTAATGTTAAGCCGATTTGCTGCATAAAAATTTCATAACATGGCGGAGAGAAGATAACAACTTGACATTTATCTGGATTGAGGTTTAAGTTGTGATTAAATGAATATTTTTGAATATTTTCTAAATCTTGATTAATATAAGCAGATGCGGTATTTATAAATCTAGGATCGAACGACAGGTATAATTGTATGTCATCAGCATAACCTTGTATCTTGCAATAAGTGATAGTTTTAAAAATATCAGACGTATATATAATAAATAGCAAAGTTCCTAATATGGAGCCTTGAGGGACTCCAGAAGTCACAGGCTGGAAGTCAGAATACGAGCTATTATCAACCACAACACATTGGTAATGGCCCTGAAGGTAAGATTTGAAAAGTCGGCAGCCCAATTGATTTATACCATAATATCGTAACTTTGCAAGAAGTAAGCAGTGATCAATCGTATCAAACGCCTTCGAAAAATCAAGAAATACAAGAGCTGCAGCAAGGCCAGCGTCGAGAGATCTAATAATATCATCTGATACATTTAAAAGGAGCGAAGTTGTGCTATAGCCCCTTCTGAATCCAGACTGTGATTCAGGTATAATTTGGTTAGAAATCACAAATTCATATAACTGTAAATAGATCACCTTCTCCAGTACTTTAGACAGAGCAGGCAGTATACTAATTGGTCTTAAGTCATTATATACAGACGGTATGCTTGTTTTGGGCAAAGGTTTTATAAGAGCATATTTCCATAAACTAGGATAATAACCAACCTCTATGCAGCAATTTATAATATGAGTTATGTGTGGGGCAGTTACAGAAATAGAGTATTGTAGCATTTTTGCACTAATTTCGTCCACACCATATGCGCTAGACGTTAGATCAAGAACCAGTTTTTTTACTTCATCCACATTAGCAAAATTATATGCACTATATGCACATGTGACATTGAGAAGAGAGTTTAGAAATTGAACAATCAACATAATAATGTCCATTTGTTATAAATCTGTACCTTATTGCCAAAATAATGGCGTTTGAATTTCTGAAATTAAAAACGCTCCCCCTACGGCTTCGCGGCAATTTTCCTTGGTATCTTTTTTTAACGGATAGATTTGGGATACAGCCGGCATCCTTTATTATTGAGTCACCCGGTAGGTGTTGAATGAATGAATGAATCTTGAAGTTACAGGCATTCCGGTCACCATAAGGAGCCAGAGCATAGGCCGCTTAAGCGGGTCCTTATGCACCTCTACATTCCTTAGATCACAAGCCTCGCCCTTTTAGCGAAGTCTTTCTCTACCCCGCAGCGTTCACACAAGGGATCCTCAGCCACCTCCATCACGTGCAGGTGGTGCCTTAACGTGTTATGGCCAGACAACAGTCCCACCAGCAACCTTAGGTTGGCTTTATGCAGAGATAGGCAATAACGTCCATCCTTAGCACTGGGCCCTTGAACGAGTTCCCGTGCCTGGCGGAGATGTCTGGAGATACTTCTCCATTTCTGTGAGTGTTGTCTTGCAACCCACGTCTCCATTTTCCTCCTAGTTCTATGCGCGGTCACTCCTAGAGCTGGCTCAGGACCAACGAGCTTGGTCTAGGCCCAGAGAAACCAGCACTTGCGCCCTCTTCGGCTACCGGCGTCCCACTCCTCCCTGGTTGAACACTCCACAATAAACTTGCGGTCGAAGCGATATTTAGGGGTAATACGATCACCCCTGCTTAGAAGAACGGGGTCCTCCCTTTGCAATTCGACTAAGATGGCAGTATGCCCCTTGACAGGATTCAAGAAAGCCCAGCTGCCCTGACTCCACAGTCGATGAGCAACTACTCTCGCTTCACTGCGGATCACCAGATCCAACGGTGGGAGATCCAACAGAGCTTCCATTGCGCTCAATCGCGTTGTTAGCACTGCGCTTGTAATGCTAATACAGGCCAAACGCTGAATTTTATTGAGTTTGGCCTTAGTAGTCTCAGTTCTAATGCAAGGCCACCAGACCCGGGAGCCGTACAAGAGAGATGGACGTACTTTCGTCGTGTAGAGCCAGTATACCACTTTGGGTTTAAGCCCCGACCTTGCTAACCTTATATTCAACATGCTCTCTCCAGTTCAGTTTGCAATTCAGGATAATTCCCAGATATTTCACTGATTGGGATAGAATTAATCTAGTCCAAAAGAAGGTCGGCATGACCAGCCCGTCAAGCCTTCTTCTCCTAGTGAATAGGATCAGCTCGGTCTTTTTAGCATTAACATAAAGATCGACTTCCCTACACCACGATTCCACGGAGCGCAGAGCGCCCTGCATAATTTCCGAGACTGTTCTACAAAAACGTACCCTAAGAACTATGCTAACGTCATCAGCATAGCCTTGCACGTAAACACCCACACTGCTGAGCGTAACTGGGAGTTCGTTCACCGCGATGCACCACACAGTAGGGATGACAGAACTCCGCCCTGAGGGCAGCCTCTAGCTACGCTGGCGCTGCAGCTTACGTCCCTCCAGAGTAGATAGGACAGAATCTATTAGGATTGATCCAACCCCGTGTCTAACCAAGGCATGTCTGATAGAGTCGGTTGTGGTGCAATTAAATGCACCTTCAATGTCCAAAAAGGCCACGAGTGCCACTTTTCGCTGATCTAGAGTCTTCTCCAGCCTACCGACCAGATTTTGTAAGGCCAGATCAGTCGATTTCCCAGCTTGGTATGCAAACCGATTTGCATGAATGACACACCTTTCCAGCGGGCCATCCCTTAAGTATCTATCAACTATCCTTTCCAGTGTCTTAAGCACAAAAGATGAAAGAGTAATCGGACGAAAATCCTTCGGGCCAGTATATCTAGCTCTGCCTGGTTTAGGAATGAATACCGCTTTAGCCTGCCGCCAGATTCTAGGTCTGAAGTCCGTGGCCACACATGCTCGAAACACCTTCAACAGGTGAGGAACAAGCGAACTTCGTCCCTGCTGTAACATGGCCGGAAATACGCCGTCCAGACCTGGACTTTTGTATGGAGCAAACGAATCTACTGCCCATACCGTCCTTTCGAAGGTGACCATCTTGATTGATCGCGCTACTGTGGAACCGGGGAAGTGCGTGTCCATCAAAAGCCTCAGAGTACCTTCCTCAGAAGTAGTATTCCCCCCCGAGGTATCATGCAGAGATGCCAATCTTGCTTTAATGTCTTTGCATAGGACCCTGTGTATTCTCGCAGTAGCAGTAATGTGATTTATGGATTGACAGAAGTTCCTCTAGGATTCTGTGGAGGCCCTTCTAATCTCCTTTTTGTACTCCTGCAATGCCTTTTTGTGGTCTTCCCATAGAGGAGAACTTCTGCTAAGAAGTTTGTGCACCGCTCGTTTTCTATCCTTGCCTTGCCCTTACCTTGAACTTTGCGTAACGGGCAGTTTTCCTCATATGAAGCCGTCAAGTCCCTGCTCAGAGACTCGATGGCTGCTTCTATGTCAGAGCCCCTACAAAGTCTGTATGGGACCGCTCCAAGCTTACTGTCAAGGTCTGCCCTAAAGGACCCCCATCTAGTATGCCTAGGATTCCGAGCATATTTATCTGGAATCTCTACATCAGTCTTAAACAGTATACCTGTGATCCGATAGACAGGGTGTTAGAGACACTTTCCAGTCCCTAATGTCCTGAGCTAAGTTAAGCGTGCTCAGTGTTAGATGATGATCTTTGACCGTCGAGTCTGGAGGTGCCAACCGCCGAATCTCTAAAGGCGAGGCCAGAATGTGCCCATGTGTGACCTCTTTGCCCTGTAACCCCACGGTACGTATGGGTACTTAGGGCTCAGGTCTGTGTGATAGCCTGAGCATGAAAACCTCAACGAGCTTTTAAATTTCGATCGTGAAGGCCCTGTACAGCTCGCTTCAAATGGCCTCGAGCCGGAACGTTATTACCAACTTGCCGCGCAATGCCAGAAAAGCCATAAAATCAATTTAGCGTGTTCTGCGATGAAGTAGCAGTAGTTTTTTGCCTCATTCGCTTTTCCGTAAATCTAGAGAGAAAAAGAAATAAAATTCGTATCGAGCGCCAGACGCACCGCCCTCAAGTCGGCTGTCTATGTTCAAATGAAGATTTATCGGAGCAAAATAGAATATTCCAATAGCAGACGCTCTTCATCAGAGCTAGCGAGAGATATGCTTTCTGCGAAACGCTAAAGAAATAATTCACCAAGTTTTCTGTACTCGGCCAGCCGCATCATAAGTAAGTACGAATATCTCCGGGGATCGCAGATCGCTTTTAAGTTATTTAACTGAGACTTGGAAGATAACTATCAGATGCCTGTGAATTCACTTTTCAAGTTCTGGCTAACAACATAGGTCAGGATTGTAACAGGAAGTTTGTCCGAGAGTACCGGACCTCTCAATGTCGTGCCTTGAACATATTAGACCGGAAGCTGTGGGCAAAAATGTGATACAGCAGGAAACCTACTATACAACTATTTAAAACTGCAATGACTCATACGCGTGATCAACACGTGATCAGAGCTCGATCCCGGCTTCCTTCCAGTACAGCCGTATAGCGTACGACATATGTCGTTTCTGTGGCTTTGCGGTGGTCAACAGCACAGACAGAGAGAAATAATGGCTGATTGTTCTCCGCCGGTAGAACCAATGAAATCAAAGACGCGCCTCGACCGGCAGACTGATAGGCGTCGGTAACGCATTGGAACGTGTTTGGTTGAGCGATCGCATATTGTGTGTTTTTATAAGAATTGTTGTGTGATTGTTATTGTTGTGGTTTCTGTGGTTACTGTTTTGGTTATACTTAACCATGGAGAGTACAAATGCACGAGTGGAAGTACTGACAGCCAGGGAACAAGTAGACGGCTTCGTAAAGCACTGAAGAGGGACGCGAAAGAAATCGTGCTCAACGTGTTCAATTATCTGAACAGAACTATGTCGCAGGGAGATGCACTCGCGCGTTGTGAAAGTATGACAGGCGTTCCAGAGTGGACAAATCGCAGGGTGGTGCATGAAAAGAAGAAAGCTGGAGTTACTACTGATCCAAAGTTTAATTTGAAGGGACGAAAGGCCGTTAAATTGGATGACCATAGCAAAATGGCGTTAAGGCGAACCGTAGATTCATTCTTCTTTAGGAATGAGATACCAACCCTCAAGGCTGTACATGCAGCGATCAAGGAAAATGAAATTATACCCCAAATGAGCGTCGAGGTAATGAGGAAATCCCTGCACGAAATTAATTTTCGTTACGAAACGCGTAATCGGAAGTCAGTATTGATAGAGAGACCTGAAATAGTCGCCTGGCGTCGAAAATACCTACGCGAAATGATTGAATATAGGCGACAAAGCAGAAAAATCTATTATTTGGACGAGACATGGGTAAATGTAGGTCACACAGTTAAAAAACCTAGATAGACAAAAACGTAGTGAGTAACCGACAAGCAAGCATTGAAGGTTTGTCAACAGGTCTTCGTGGACCGTCAGGGAAAGGTCAAAGATTGATCGTAACTCATATTGGTAGCGATAGTGGCTTTTTAGAAGAGTGTGACTTGATTTTCGTCTCTAAGAAAGGAGGTGATCACCATGACGAAATGAATGCCAGCTGCTTGGAGAGCTGGTTTCAATAGTCCACCATAGTCGTCGAGCCGAACGTGTACCGACTATGGGATCTCGAAAAAGTGACATGCAGCAATGGTTGCGCGAAAAAGGAATCCCGTTTGACGATTCATGTGTGAAAGCGGAATTGTATGAAAAAATTAAACAGCACAAACCTGCGAACATTAGTTACGTGACTGATGAGATGGCCCGTCATCTGGGCTCAAGTGAAGGGTTATATTGCGCGCCATAACACAACCTTCAAATTACCAGACGTTAAGGTTTTACTTGAGACTTCCATACAGCTAGTAACGCCCGAAGCTTGGCAGAATGCTATCCGTCATGTTGTGAAGGAAGAAACAAAAATGTGGCAGCTTGACCACCACATCGACACCATCATAGAGCCAGTTATAGTCAATTTCAACGAGGAAAGAGATAGCGACAGTTTATTACTGTCAGATGTAAGTGGAAGCGACGATGAATAAAGGTAATTCCCAAATTTTTTACTTACAATATGTTTCAAACCACTCTTTATTAAGCATGTGACAAATCTAGTTCACCCATGTTAAACATTCATACCCGCCTATGAACAGCCGACTACTGGTAGTTAAGTGATGTTCACGTGAACATCGATGAGTCATTACAGTTTTAGATAGTTATAGTATAGAAACCTCCATCGTAGATGGTTGCGGTTAAAAAATTTATCTTTATTTATCTATCCGCTTTCCACATTTGTATGAATTAGTTATAATATAATGCCGTACACATTCGCCGGTTCGAATAATTTTTAATATCACTTTTGTTATTAAAAAAGTACATCTAAAAATCTTAAAATTTTTTAAAATTTATATTTTTTTTATTTTAATATATTTTCATGTTGCTCCATTTGATATAAACGGCTACGTGGTAAAATGATAATATTTAATATAATTTTATAAAAAAGTTGATTGCCGTATAGTATCTTATGATTTTATTGTAAGAAAATGATATTGCACCCCCAAATTTTGGTTATCATGTATTTATATTTATATGAACTAAATTTTTAAGACGGCATTATTATTTAAAGTTATTTTAGATGTTAAACAAGAGATTGGAATGAATGCCGTACATTTTCCGATGACTTTCCACCATAGAGGTCTAAAGCAGGGGTTGCGAACCGAGTTTTCTCACCCCTGTACCAGCAGCATAGTGCTAGAAGTTATTTTTTCATGTAGTACTATTGGTCTGAGTAGGTTTCCTGCTGTATCACATGACCCCCCCATTTTTGCCCACAACTCGCGGTCTATATAGTTTGGATCTCCAGTCCAATACTGCAATTTCTGGACTGGTCCGAGACCCCTCGAATTTCAGTTCTGTTACCTTTTACGTGTCTTCCTATAGGAGGTAGACTCGCGTAGAATCTGACATAAAGTAATATAATCTTGACTCATTGAAACACTCACTTTACGCGGAATGATGCTTCCTCTGTTCTCCAAGTAATCATAGAATGTGGTAAACGCTCGAATGAATACTTTCGGAACCCTCGAACACAGTTAGCTTCAGTTAATGAAATTAATGAAACTCAAGTTAAAGGAGACTCATTTTTATTAATAATTGAATTACAGACTCAAAATATCTATACATTCGTGAAGAGTGAAGTAGCAATGACAAAGAGCAGTTAACTTAACGTAAAACTAATAGGATGGGGAAAGGATCACTGGAGAAGTGAACTGACTAAGTTAAAACAGTGATAACTAATTTACAATAAATTTAAGTTTGAACCTAATAGCAAAAGCAAACTCAAGAATCACAACTTTACAATGCTAATTAATCAAGCTAATGCATAGAATCCTTAGTTGACTCGGTGTTATTTTAGTTTTAGCCAGAAGGGCTAATAAAGAAGGGAAAAACCCCCTTTTAACTAACTGGAAGTGCTTACTGATGAGAACACAACTTAACACAAATTCTACCAACGCAACACTTATTAACAGCCACTAACTGAGGGAAAATCGAAGCAACCTTTTCAACCGTACAAAGCAAACATAAGAGAAGAACTGAAGTTTTTAGTTTCAAAATTATCGGAAGTCAGTTGCGGATTTTTCCCTCCATCAGAAGGCTGGTCATTTTTACTAAGTGAGTTTAATCCTTGACTCCTCATTGGTCGATCAGTTTACAACCCTTGCAATGGCCATCTGATTCTCTAAAGAAGGTATCTAACTTGACCAATTATAATTTTTGAGCTCAAAATGGCCTTAACCTCTATTGGTTAATTACGTTCCCTTGTCCCACCTCAAGGCGTGTCGTCAGACCCTGCAGTTTTCAATAAGTTCAATGAATTGGGAATTCCTGTAATGCTGAGGCCACAATTCGAGATGTCCTCTTAACTAATTATAAAGTTATACATAGCATTTAGGTGAAACTAACGGTGACTCTCTGCATTTTTATCAAAATTAGCTTCGTTGGAACTACGCAGTCATTCGTTAGTTTTACCTGCTCCTCTCTAATGATAATTTCCAAACCGCATCTGTCAACGCGTACGTTGACAGAAGGTAGAATCGTATCCAGCCTGGCGCACCTACTCCTATCAGCTAGGGGAAAATTCTACTAAAGACTTAGCTGTCTGTCTCATCTTTTTCATATTTTCCCACATATCATGACAAATATTAGTAATATGCTAGCCTTCGGTTCAGCGCTCGGGGTAGTTTCTAACATCTGCTAACCAAATGGTAGAGTATCAAATTTCTCATCACTCCTTTGGCTTTAAACCTTGTAGTTATAGCAACCAAATGTTATTACAGAATAGATCTCCAAAGCCTGTTTTTGTCCCGGCCTATTTGAAAGGTCCAACTTTATAGCATCCGGTCCTATTATCTATTTTCTTTGAAATATGAATTTGGTCTCCCTTGGCGCTCGCTGGGTGGCTTGCAGACGCGAGTGTTTGTTCTGTCCTTAGTTTTTATGTCTATTTCTATTTTATGGATGCGACGAATTTTTACAAGGGTAGGCGGCATGATGAATTATTTCAACGAATTTGGAAATTGATAACTTGGTCGGCTACAGGATCTTTAACCATAATATACATTCCTGAATGTTTTTTATTATTTTTTGAAGCACTAAGTCCGAATCCGTGATCAAAACCTCTCATGTGATCTTAGTTTCCCGAATATAGTAACCTAAGACATTTGCCTGTATTTGAGGCTATGTAACATGGCGACTATTTTTTTTTTCAGACAACCCTTACATATTGATAATAATAATATTCATTAAAGTGGACTACATCGCAAATAGAAATTTAAAGCATATACGTATAGATTAAGAAATAGATAGCACATCTACAAACACATTCAAATCAGTATCACATATACAGACAAATTAAAATAGAAATCACATATCCGAGAATTCCCTTATATCATAAAATGCGTTTTGTTCAAAATACTTACTTGCACCTCTCGATATCTATAATGCTCTTTAAGCTTGCATCTAACTTATTATATAACTTAGTCGCCATATATTTTGGAGATTTTTCAAATAGTGACAAATTATGAGTAGCCAAACTAGGGTGTATCTGTTATGTAAGAAGCTCATTTGAATTTTTTGTAATTGCTTACAATAATTGCAAAAGTATTATTGACTTCATGACAATGATGCTATTGAATGGTGAATGAGGCTTCGTCGCAGTATGCGCATTCACCAAAATTGAAAATATACGAGCCCGTTCCCACTTCAGTTGGCCCACTTCAAGATTTGTACCAAAATATGCCTTTATATACTAAACATGACGGAACTATTTACTTTTAAAACAATTTATTTTCTATAAAACATTTTAGATACACTCTAGTAGTAAAAAATACATATTTGAAATCACTTAGCCCTATAACTATTAGAACATCTGAACAAATAAACAATGTGCGAATAAATACGCGAAGTTAACAAAGCAACAATTGAAAGATTACCATTGGGTAACATCACCTTTATTTTTTATTACGGCTGAAATTCTTTGGGGTATAGTGTTAACCAAGTTTTGGCAAAAATTTGGTGTAAAACAATCCCATATTTCTTGAAGCTTTTGTCTAAGTTCGGTGATTGTACGAGCAGGATGTTGTCGTAGAACCTTTTTCATCTCGTGCCACAAAGTTTCAATAGGTGACAGAAATGGACTGCTAGAAACCCATTTCAAAAGTGGTTCATTATTTTCTTCCATCCATTTTATAGCCTTTTTTGAGGTATGGCACGCTGCACCATCTTGCTGAAACACAAAATCTTGGCCGGATGTCAAACATTCTTCCATCACTGGTAAAAGCGATTCTTCTAAACTTGCCAAATATTTGTATCCACATTTCCATCAATAAAATGAAGTTTTCCTACTCCTTTTGATGACATACTGCCCCAGACCATAATGGATGCTGGAAATTTCACTTTTCTCTTCAGACAGTCAACATGAAATGATTCATTTTTTTGCGAATAACTCTACTGCGACTGTCACCAACACAAACCTCGAATCGGGCCTCGTCACTCCATTGTATTGTACACCATTGTTGAGGTGTCCATTGTCTATGTTCTTTAGCCCATCTAAGCCGATTTTTCTTTTGCAGTGGAGTTAATAGTGGCTTTTCTTTGGCTTATAAGCAAGTTGTGCAACTTTAGGGTTTTTACTTCACTGTTTTTTATAAGAAAACTTACCTTGCAAGTGCTAAATCCCAATTTGTGGGCGTCTCTATGAGTTGTGGACCTCGTAATTCTCCTTCCAACAGCTTCATTCCACAGAGCACTTAATTGTAAATAATTGGCACGCCTGTTTTTCACGATTATTCTTTTTAATGCTCTTCGGTCGGCATTTGTGTGTAAGAAACTTATGATGAATAATGAATAAAAATATTTAGTACTGTATTGAGGATCATCTGTTGGGGCACAACGAATCTTTATACCACAAAAGAGAATAATCAGACTCTTATCAGGCAGCAGCGGTGGCCGCAGTAGTAGACTCTTCGGTCTCCTGATCAGTCGCCGTGCGCTGTGCGGGTTCGAGTCCCGTCCCAGGAGAAATTTTTCTCTTGGCTATGGATGTTGTGATTGTCCGTAGGAGGTAGACGGTCTCTGACTCTCGAACGCGCAGGTACCAGCCGGCGGATCTCGTAGGCGGAGCCAGAATGTGTGCATGTTGCATGCACACGTGTTCCCTCGCCAGAGTCCGTGTGACGTTCTCCCTTTCCCATGTATTCCCTTATAGCCCCACGGTACCCAATGGGTGCTTAGGCCTTAGTTGAAGAATAAAAAAAAATATTCCCATTGCATCGTCTAGAGTTTTGTCCAAAAACATTTCAGATCAAAAAATACTAACGTTGACATTATTACTCGTTCTAGAGGCGAGCCTGCATGTCCTTCTAAGTCCTCTTACCTAAAGAAGTCCCAGAGATACAATCTAAGCAATCATAACAACTTTACATTGAGCCTAAGTCTTATCACATACCGTAACAGTCCTGACTACCCGATGTGGGTCTATCTTCAATAATTTGCACTCCGAGTTAGAAACCATCGACGACTCAAGTCTTCGAAAGACAACTTTTAACATACTTGTACCTTAATTTTTTCTACATATTTATCTATTTGATAGATTATTTTACTTATTATACATTTATGCTGCACACTTTTTCTATTCTCCTATTTAACTATTTATACTTCTAAACAAACATATTTTTTGCTACTTATTTTATAACTTATTACCTATTTTATTCTAATTTAATCATGTATATTTTTCTTTTGCTTATGTAAATCCGACCTTTTCCTACTGACGTTTCATATCCGCAAAGCAATTTGAATAAGAACTATTATTATTACTATTACTATTATTAATAGCAATGTTGAACCTGAAAAGAAGACGTGTCTCAATATGATCAACGTACAACCAAAGAGTAGATATGTGAAGAGAAAAGATCAGTTAGATACGACAAATAAAGTTAGTGAGAGATAAGCGATGGCTTCAAAAACACGGCGTTCACAAAACAACTGATGGCGTCTAAGTCGGAATTAATGCATTGTTGTTTTTTGGACCTCGGTTGGCCGCGTGGGTCAGAGTGTCGTGCTACTGATCAGCCGGTCGGCCGGGCCGCGAGTTCGAATCTCGCCTTGGCCATGGATGTTGTGACGTCGTGTGTTTGTCCATAATTAGAAATGTAAAATATAACAACCTAGTTTCTGGCTGCATGGATTAGGTCCTAAAGCCAAAAAGAAAAATGCATTGTTGACAGCTAGATCATCCTTTCTGGATGAATTCGCTGACCATCAACCAATCAACTTGTAGACCTATTTCTAATTTATACGACATCTTAAAGCGAAAACTTCGAAATAAATTAATGTCAACTAACAGTAAAGTAGGTAAACAAACGTTTGTTTCCAAAGGCCACTTGATACTATTTCGTGTTTGTTAAAATTGACGCTAGTCAATTTTGTAACAAAACTCATAGGACATACGTTATTACTATTAATATAATAAATACTATAATGCAGATGACTGCCATTGATAATGGGGCCGGCCGGCGGATTATAAGAGCATTCCACGGATTGTCGTCTTCTGAAGTAACTACTCTTTGGTACAGCCTTAAGTGCCAAATTGCAACTGACCAGAAATGTTCGATAAGGTCGCGCTAAAGTTGACACGCAAGGGTGGTGCTTGTAACGAAGGGTGTCGCAGTGATAGCCAAGCGGAATTAGCACTGGATTTCAACGTGACGAGATTTGAAGAGTTATGGAGCACGCTATTCCTGATAGTCTTCCAGGACCCCTACTCTTGAGGACGAAGGAGTATAATTACTGAGAGAAAGTTCTTTTGCTTTTCATTAAAAAAAAATAGGGCCAAGTAGATTGACTCTATACTTCTTACGCCTTTGTTGGAGGTTTGAAAGAAAATGGATAAGCCTAATCATTTAAAAAAAGGGAATCGAATCATGACTAGGTGGGTTCAGATACAATGAATCTTCAACCTCTAAGTATCAAGCTATACAAAGCAAATCTATCATGTTTCATATTCGCACAAGGCCCTGTCTCTTATTTATGCCGGTTTGTCAGTCCGTGTCTATTGTATATCAATGCATCATAAGTACTGAGTGAATCTACTTGACGAAATATTTAGAGAACCATCATAGAAGCAGTAATACAAATTAAAGATTAGTTCAATTATATAAATATTTTTCCTATAGCGGTCTGTCAGTGACGACACCACGCAGATCACTTATAGTTTGTTACCCATTGCATAGTCGGCAGTTGCCAAGTTATTTAGAATTATGAGCGGACTTTTAACATTCAGCTGGCTCCACAAGTTACAGACGGTTACAAAATTAGCGCGCAGACCGATAGACGAACAGACAGGCCGAAGTGACATGGTTTTTCGTAATGTATATGTCATATTTTTTAATTGTCACACCAAATGGTATCCAAACATCTGAACAAACGAGAAAAGACCTTAACAAAAAAATTAGCCTTGCGGATTTGAAAATACAAATAGAAAATATACGAAATTCTAAAAATGGAGGAATTATAATTAAACTGGCTGAGGAACAACACAACACACTCAAAACTGCATTCGAAAAGAAATTAGGAGATGAATACAAAATCACAGAACCTACAATGTTTAGACCGAAGATCAAAATTGTCAATTATAGATGCACGGAGAAACCACATGAAGAAGACATAGAATTAGATCTTATCCAACAAAATCATTTTATTGAAAAGGATGACATCAAAATCAAATAATGTAAAGTATCTCCCATCGAAAAAATGTTACACATTATTTGCAGACATTTCTGGCAAATTATTCAGGACAATATTTGAAGATAACAATGGAAAAATTCTTCTTGGATGGCAATGTTTACCAGTGTATGATAATAACGAAATAACGCAATGCAAGAAGTGTCTTCGCTTCAATCACACCGAGAAAAAATGCCGCAATAACAAGACCTGTACCAACTGCAGCAAAGAGGATGTACACGATACTGACTGTTGTAAGCATGAACCGGTTGTATGTTGTAATTGCAAATTTTCAAACTATAGATATAACAAAAATTATAGTACCAACCACTCACCATTAGATAAAAAATATTACACAATAAATGCTCTACCATTCTTACCAATAATTTCTTTTTTCTCTCTATTTTATTATATTTTGCAATTCAACATACATATGATCCATGCACAGGCGTTGTCCTCCTATGGATATATTATATTTATTTACTCGTTTCATGTTCCCTGTATTTTAGAGTAAATAAATATTATTATTATTATTATTATTATATAATATCCAAAAACATATCTCAATTTCCAACTTTTTTTCTATTACAACACTGCTTCACCAAGTAAAAAAGTATGAAAATCCCGTCCTCGTCTAATAGTCACATTACTTTAGACGAATGATACGTTTTCTGATATGAAAAATGGATGCATTTACAGGCTTGTTTGGAAAACGTCAATAGCTTCACATAGATTGAATTCGGCTGTCTTTCCAAAACTATAATCCAGCCACAATTCGACTGTCATTATCTGCCCATTGTCCCAGTAGCGTAAATCCTACACAAATTTTAAATGAACGGTAGAAATATCAGATTTCGTAGCTAAATATGCATATCCCGTTATTTATTAATATGCGACTAGCCAACTAGAAATAATCCGACTGTTGTTAGGAAATGATTAATTTCGGACGATATTGTCGATCCGTTTTCAAATATGACATGTGTCGTTGTTTTAACCGTTCTATGTATCTCCAAATTAGGTATTACCCTGGAAATTGAAATAATTTGTTTTAACTTTGTTACGTCTAACTTAACGGCTTTGTGGGCTATTTTCAGATCATCAGCATAGCAAATGCAATAATACCCAGTATCTAAAGGTTTCGCTGATTTGTTTTTTGACGAATTTCTGTAACTTGCCTGCTCCGTGAACGTTACAAGATGCCGTCTATTTTTAATTCCATTTTAATAAAAGTAAGGATACGGACGTATATAGCATCCATTCTGACCTATCCGTTTTGCTTGCGGTCACTCATTCAATGCTCCAGTGCTCCTCATTTAAATTACTTACAAAAGAAGGCGAGATTGTTGCTAAATGTTATTAACTAAGTTAATGAGAGCACTTGATAACTTGATGAAAACTGGATCCATGGTAATTTCTCTATCTCTCACTTTATCAAATATCAACGAACTAGTAAAAGAAGTCGATTCCACCCTAAGCGTATCACCATTCACTACACAGGCCTACAGAAAACAGGTATCTTTACTTTACATGTGACATATGATTTCCGATGCTTTTTTGTCTTCTAAAAGCGAATCCGTGTGTCAGTCATCTCTCATCTCATCCAGAAATGTTTGAAAATGTTTAGATCCGTCTCTGTCCTCATGCGTCCGGTCTCGGTTTTATAGTCGTTTTATGACTATCAGCAAAAGTGTAAACGAATACAATATCGATGTCGTCTACTATACAAGGTTATTAAAATTCTCATTTATTTAAAAAACATAGGATGTCAACCCGAACACAGAAGTGGTGAGTATGCAAGGCTCACCTAGTTTGCTGCACAGATATCCTGTTTCCCTCAGAAGAGTTGGAAGTAGACCTAATTTCCAGTTTGGAGACCCTTGACACCCACGTCACAGTACTAAAGCACCATTGAGACACAATCGAGAACCCTTTAGTGAGCACGACTACTAACTGCACGGAGCTGTGAACGCGTAGACATTCCGTGCTGTACCTCGCTGCGGCGATACGGTACGGCCGAGTAGTACAGCCACGCCCCTTTCCAAGTCCCACTCCGCGCGTCCGCTCCCGTCAACGTGAACATCGAGTCGCTTCGAGATACTGTCAGATAAGAAAACGGAGACGCGCGGAGTGGGAGCTGGAAAGGGACGTGGCTTTACTACCCGGCCGTACTGTATCGCCGCAGCGAGGTACAGCACTCACACGCTTCAGTCTCTTGGAGCAGCGGAATATCCACGCGTTCAAAGCTCCGTGCAGAGGTCTATTGGGTTTAGCTATTTTTTTTATAGTGGTGTTCACTATAGGGTTCTCGATTGTCTCTCAGTGGCGCTTTGGTGTTTTAGTGTTGTGACGTGGGTGTCAAGTGTCTCCAAAGTGGGAATTAGGTCTACTTCTATTTCTTCTGAGGGAAACAGCATACATGTGCAGCAAACCAGGTGAGCCTTGCTTACTCATCTACTCGTGTGTTTGGGTTGACATCCTAGGTTTTTTAAATAAATTGCGCACATTGCATACAATGAGAGGTTAGTCATATACTGAGGTATTCGAGAAAAACTAAAATTTGGCCAAATACATGGTTATGTTTGAATGTACCATGTACCATCACCGATGGTGCGACAGATTATACACTGAAATTAAAACAAAAAACTGGACTGCAATTTTATGTATGAATGTTGAAAATCTTGAACAGTTTCGGACCAGTGGTGTTAAAATGTCGTTGAGAACTGGAAAGAAGTGTATGAATGTGATGAAACGCAACACCTAAAAAAAATTTAGTGAAAAGGTTTTTTCATGTAAGGGTTTGGAAGTGCAAGTTTGCAAATGTAGGATAAACTATAAACACACGGTAGGTGATGTTTAATATAATCGCATATGGATTACAAAAGTAGCAGTAAACATGGAGGAACCTTCAGCTTAACTGAAAAAAATGAATTTTACTCAGACATCAAGCATTTTTTAAAAATTTTGGCACAGTGTTATATAATTTCATTACCTTTAATAAACTGAAAACATTTCAATCACAAGCTGTCACTTCATATTTTCAGCGTTTTGTTTTGAATACTTTGATGCTGTTTGCTGCCAAAAATTTAACAGAGAGATCTTAAGGCTGATTGGGTATATTTGACTGTCTGTTTGGCACTCGTACCCTATTGTTGCAAAATAATGGTTTGTTAAATTGTGAAATCCGCCCTAAGTCTATTAAGAAAATATTAGTTGCGAGTGATGAACGTTTCAGAAACTATTATTAGGTGGTGGAATTACTACTATTTTAAAGGGTGGTTGGGAGATACTCGGAGAGGTAAGGAATTTATAATAAAAATAATAACACGAGAGAAAACCTCTGGCTGGCCTTGTACGCGGGTATGGCTAACTACATAAAAAATAATTTGTAAGAAGAAAAAATATTGAAATGATTTTGAAAATTATCATCCAAATTAAAGTTAGGCCGAAAACTGGCATTACTAATCCTCCTCCTTTCTGTCTAGCTACTCCTTTTGAAGCAAGACTGGTTTGAATATTTCAGGTATAATCTCTGTAAATATCTCCAACCCATACTACTTTGAAGATAAGCTGTGGCTAGTCAAGTTGACATTGAAAACTTTGTGTACTGTATTAGAAGACCATATCAATTTGGACAATGCTCATGTATTGTCCTTATCCAGCCTCATCAGTTGATTAACAATATACATACCCTGTTCTTTGGTAACGGAACGTTTTAGAATCCATGCTTTTGTGGTATTTTTGGATGTACTTTCTATCCTAGACTTCTAGACGCAATGATACGTGTGCCTGGAACACCTTTTATGTAAAAATGGCGAAAGGCCCGTACGATATCGCCCATTAATAACAATGACTTTCTATGCATATACATATGCATAAATAAACACGATTGAATTATATGTTTGCTTTCCGTCATCGTAACTACGACCAACCGCAGGCAGCGCTGTTTCATGCTCATTAGAAACTCATCAGTACGGTATAGGTCCAGCAGAAACGGATAGACGGAAAGCAAGCAATTGCGCATGGTTGTTCGAAAAAATCGAAATACTAACAAACTGGCAAACCATTGCATTGGTAGCTAGCGATCGTTAGATTTTTGGCCTACCTACTCACAGTATTTTGAGCTGTTCAAACGACCATACCGACTTGTTTGGTTTTCATTCATCTGTCTCCCGGACTACCAAACCTATACCGCACTGATGAGTTGCTAATGAGCAAGAAACACCGCTGTGTGCGGTCGGTCGTGACTAGAAATGGAAATCCTGTATCTGGGTAAAGAGGTGCCATAAAAATACTTGCTCTTGTTTGTTTATAAGCACCGCCGGCCGCTGCAATATTTTTCCAAACCGCATGCCATTAGCTCGTCCATACTACTGACACATAGGTGGCAATTTCACTGATCTATACCTTCATCCATAGCATCACGTCTGGATGCGACACGGTCATATTTTAATATTCGTAACGACGATACGTTGGCGTTCCAGAAACTTATTAACGCTTAATATTTCACGCGTTACAGGCTGAAATATTGTTAGCGGCGAAGCGACGAATTTCTCCATGGAATGCAAATCAATCCTGCTCACCTTTCACCGTCGGGGAGACGAGCTGTTCAGTTTGGCATGCATTCGTCATTCTGACTTAAGCCGGAGCGCAAAAAAGCGCGGGGTCACAAGTTCAAGCGATGAGAAGGCCTCTTTGAAGCAGTGGAGTTAACGAATATGGTCGATTTCTTGTAAAATGTCTCTCGAGCTAGGAAATAATTATACGGTTTGTGCGGCTACTCGACGTTTGTTAAAGAATAGTTTGTTATTTTTGGTTCTTAGGTATTATTTCATTATTTGATAATGTACTCGTAAGATGCAAATAATTAAAAAAAAAACGGACTTACCACTAACTGTCTCAGCGGTTCACCTTGTGTGTGAAAATTTATTGAACGCATTAAAAAAATCCACCTATAAATAGGGAACACGATTTTGATACATACATTGTTTTTCTTTTTTAAACCCACACTGCACTTTTTTGTATATAAAGAAGGTGTTCGAAATGTCGTCCTTCACTTTCTACACAAGCTTCATTACAACGAACCTGGTTTCTTCTTACTCTAGGTCCTCAAAGTTGTCCATTTATTATTTCAGCCACATTAAAATTGTTTTCGTGAAGTTGTGCTTCAGTTGCTACTGGACCAGCCCCATAAACCATCCGTTTAAGTTTTCCCCAATAACAGAAATCTATCGGATTGAGGTCAGGAGATCTTGCTGGCTATTTTCGAGGATCAGGAGCATTTCGACCGATCCAGCGAGGTACAGCACTCATACGCTGCTCTAGTCTCTCGGCAACCATCGACGCAGCGGAATGTCCACGCGTCCATAGCTCCGTGCAGAGCTCTATCCGGTTAAGCTATTTTTTAATAGTGGTGTTCACTATAGGGTTCTCGATTGTCTCTCAGTGGCGCTTTGGTGTTTTAGTGGTGTGACGTGGGTGTCAAGTATCTCCAAAGTGGGAATTAGGTCTACTTCCAGCTCTTCTGAGGGAAACAAATTTTAGAGGTTCAGGAGAATTTCGACCGATCCAGCGATTTGGATAATGTTGATTCAAATACTGAATGACGCCTCTAAAAATGTGAGGTGGTGCCGCGTCATGAAGAAACCAAAAATTCATTCTCCCTTTTAATGGCATGTTAAATATAAAGAAGTTTCTGAAAACATGGGTCGGCAGTTTTCAAGAAACAGGGTGATTAATTTAACAAAAAATTAAACTTTCTAGAGACATTTTTCAAATAAAATTACTTGAATAATTCTTTTCTGGAAGAACTGACGCGCGAATGTCAAAACGCCATGCAGAAATGATTTTTTTTGTGCAAAAATTAATAAACCAACTTTGTCCAGTAACATGCAATAAAACGATTTTTTTTCTGGAAAACGAAGTGAGATGCGAAAAAATACAAGAGGCAAAGGAGTTTTCAGATGTTTAAACAAAGAACAAAAATCAAAGTTATAAAAAAGGCAGTGACGTAAATTATTCTCTTAATACAAAAAATAATATTTCCAAGTTTCAACAGAAACGGGTTATTATTTTTTAAAGTAATAATAAAAAAGAAACAAATGTATCTTCCTGTATTTTGAAAACTCTTTTTTTCATATTTTTTAACGAAGAACCTTCCTCCAAAATATCTCAGTGCATTTTTCGGACACCCTGGATTTAGATCGGTAAGACCGTTATCAGTCAATTATAAGTAGCGATATACATGGATCAGCTTTTTAGATCTATCAAATGTCAATCGGCTTGGCACTGACGTATGAATTAATGACCAGCCCCAAACTCTTCCTAATTGTGCTGATGAAGCTGGGACTCGGTCGGGTTAAGTTTGCTTAATTTACGGTGACCTATTTAAACCGCATTTACGTCAGGTTCTATTACATATTAAAACGGTAAAATTGGGCGTCGATAGCCGCATACTGCGATACGACACAAGCAGACACACCTGTGCGATTTGAAGCTCCATGCAGCTGGATTTGAATTTTTTTTACAGATGCAGCGCTCGACGGAATATTTTTCCACCTTCAAAGTAAATGAGCCCTACAGTATATTCAGATAAGAGATAGACCGGACATAAACAAGACCACGTGATCATCGAACGCTGTAACATTCGGCAGGGACGTATTAAGAATCACGCAGTACATATTTTAGATAGTAGATGCTGCTTTGCGTAACTTTGTAGTAAATTAGCACAATTCGATGTGTATACGATTGGTGATGGATATAGGATCATGTGGGGGTGGGGTAAGAAATATATAATGATGTAAATATACATAAGGGTTTCAAAATTTTCGCTTCGATTTCCAGCTTCGGATGCCGCCTGATGTTTGGTGAAATACAGTCGAATATAATCTCAAAATGGCGTTTAAATTAGCCTAAATTAAAAATAATCGTATATCTCTTAAAATTGCTTTTAGAATATTGATTAGTATATTTTTTGATTTCTAGGTAAATATGTAACCAAATTAAAACGTTCAAAACGTAAAAAAATTTGCATGGTCGAACATTGTCAGAAAGTAGATTCTTGAATAGGTTTTGCCAAAATGGGTTCAAAAATGTCAATAATTAATTAAAAAATACAGTAGCTTTATAATTACTTATAACTTACCGAATTTGATGAACGACATCTTTTATTGGAAAGATGAGCTTGATGAGCTTTCATCATCGCTACTGCCTGAAGCACCAACGTCAATAATGAATGGCTCGACTTGTTCCTCTAAAATATTGTCCAGTTCCCACATTCTCTTTTCAACTTTGTCTTTCACGTGCTTAATACAGTTTTCCCATTTTTGCGCTGTTATTAATTTTTGTGCTTCTTTGAAAAGTCCTTTGAGGTCACAAAATTTAAAAGTTGTATTGTGCTTAGCTATATAATTTTTAACCTCTGCCCATATGAGCTCAATGGGATTGAGCTCGCAATGGTATGGAGGTAAACGGAGCACAGTTTTATTTCGACTTGCTGCCATTTCGTCAATGGCGTATTTTTGATATTCCGCCTTGTGATCCTTGACAATTCCTAATAATTGTACTTTCAGCATTGCTTCTTCAAAGTTGATATTTTTCGAGCGGAGCCAATTTTGAACATCAACTTTCCTTGAAGCCGTTGTTGGGACCTTCTCCATTCTTCGAGAATGATAAGGCGTATTATCCAACACAATTACTGCGTTTTCCTCTAAGTTCGGTAAAATTTTTGAAAACCACTGTTCAAACGATTCGCCATTCATTTCCTCGTGGTAATCTCCAGTTTTCTTAGACTCAAAGCACCACATACCGTCAACAACAAATCCATCCTCACTGCCAATATGGCAGATAATGAGCCTTTTCCCTTTACCTGGAAATCGAAGTACTAACTGGTGTAGATTTATTTCAATAAGCGAACCTTTTTCAAATGTTTTCATCATATTCAGCGAAAAAACATTGAGACATGAGTATCAGATTGCTATAATTGGGATTATTTAGTCATATTGAAAGAAAGAATATTGAACGTCGTATGATTACTCAGCGCTTCACAATTTAATTTAAAGTTATAAACCTTTAAAAAAACGAATGATCAAGAACCAGAAATACGCGCAAATATTAATATTAACAAATTATAACTTTATAAAGCTTAAAGTATGAATTAAAATGATTAGAAATATTAGGAACGGTACACAATATAAAACTTAGTAACTTTTTTTAAGTTTATAATATTCGACATATTTTAAGATTATATTAAAAAATTATTGAAATATCGAAAACACATAAAAAGATGGCTTAAAAAAGTTCTAACAAATGAAAATGACAATAAAACATCCACGCATTTTATCGAAAGTTATAAAAGTTTTGTTACTTGTAATATGTTTTATCTGCCCCCTGGAATTAATGTTTAGAACCTTATTCCCAAGGTTTGAAAAACATCCGATTGTTGTCTATTACTCGTATTTACCTGCTGGATTTTTTAATCCGGTGGACAGTCCATCTAGAAAGGCCCTCCTGGATGAAGTTACAGAATCATCAACCCATACTTTACTTGTAGTGTGTCCTGCGTTTACCCACGTTTCATCAAGGTAATAAATCTTCCTGTTTTGATTTCTATATTTCCCAATTTTTGTTAAATAATCTCTCCTCCATAGCACAATTTCTTCTCTATCCAGTAGTAAACTATTACGACCCTGTTTTTTCCATTTGAAATTTAAATGCTTCAGTAACGCATGGAAAGTTGATCGTTTGAAATTTGGCAACGTTGTATCTCCATTTACCTCCTGCAGTACTTTATCTATAGTAGGTATTTCATTCCTAAAGAAGAATTCATGCACTTTCCTCCTAATCGCATGCTTATCAGCTTCATCCAATGATTTAACAATACTTTTGCGATGTTTACTGGTCATTGGCTCAGAAAAGGTGTGATTTTTTTTGTATTGTCTTAACACATTAAACACTGATGCGCGACACACCCCAACTTTGTGAGAAACCTTCACAACAATTTCTTTGATGGTTGATGCCTCGTTCTCCTCGCGCTCGATCTTATATATATTCAAAATGACCTCTTTCATTTCTGCACTCAGCTGTCTTTTTTTAGAGCGTTTTCTAGGTGGACTACAGGAGTTTACAACTTCATCGGCAGTATCTGTACTACTGGGCATTTTGCGCAAGCAGTTGATAACAATAACAATCAATAACAAGGTATAACAATAACAACGACAAACTCAACAGCTTAATAAGATAACAAACGAAAACGTCCAAAGAAATATCAAATTGCAATGATGCACACGACATACGTAACACGTCTGAACCTGAATGTGACTCTGCCTTGATACGACTGCTCTGCCGCTCGGCATAGGCATTTAATTGCAAATTGACCAATGAGGGCTCCTGTTTTACGTCGAGACGGCGGCGTTAGCGTGAAAATCACCCGAACCTTTTGTTTACATCCGGTCTATCTCTTATCTGAATATACTGTAGTTCCTCAAACTTCACAAACATCATTTATTCCAATCCGAGCAAATGGCGGAAGTGAAGCTAAAAATAATAGTCAGGTCAAGTCACGCGGTACAAGAACATAAAAACAATGACAGTTTTCTATTACAACAAAAGGAAGTTCATAATTTCTTTATTATTTTTTCCATTACGTATAACACAATGGGTGATGAAAGGTAGTTGTAAGTAAAGTTTTGATTCCATGGTTAATTTATTGTATAAGGAATTTACTCTGGAATAGTAAATAATTTTCATTTATTTCCGACACGTTTTTTCTGTTTTTGCCAGATCTTTTAATAAATGAACCACTGCGCATAAGTTGCCAAACGCTGAAATGGCAAATATTCTTCTGCTATTTAAGCTTAGCTACCTATGATGTAATCATTGCCAATTCCACATCTAATTGATTTCGTTTTGGTAATTTGACAGCTGCTTGCTAGATGTTAAAAAAATTCTTATAAAATAATTTTAAAACATCACGACCACAAGGTCAAATATTTTCTTTTACGTTCTGTCAGTAATAGAAAAATCCTATACGTACCTCATTTGAGGAGGACGTTATAGATTTCGCACTATATATCCTTCGACATTACGCCTACGTGCCCATTAAATATATTTTGTATAAAAGTGGTGTCTTTATGTCAGTTTGTGAATTCCCTTTTTTTTTGCTTGAATCGTCTTCAGTTTTTGCTGCAGATTTCGTGACAGCAGCAAGTGTTTTGCTACCTCGAGTTGATTCTGGCTCACATGTACTTGATTTTTCGTCACTGGTCAATTCCTGTACCTGGCTAGTAGATGGCAATTGATTGATTCAAATTTACGTTTTTGTTTTTGGATGTTTCCCGGATTTGCTAAAATGGTGAATGTGCCGGTTGTAGTTACAAGGCAAAAACCCGGAGAATTGATTGATGCTGAAAAAAATATTTCGTAAAAACACCTCGTAGGAAGATGTTGGGAGGTGTCATGCAGATCTTAATCTCAAATGTAACGGGTGATTTTTTAAGAGGTATAGGATTTGATTTTCAAAAAAAAACACAAAGAAATTGAAAAAACGATTAAATCTTTATTTGAGTCGATAGAACGGTCGATATAATTTAATGTTTAAAGATTATTTCATGTAAATGTTGGCCGCGGCTCCGCTTTAGATGGCCAATGCGCAAGGTCCAATTTTGGCAGACTCTCTCCAACATATCGGCCGGTATCTCACGAATAAATGCTTCAATATTGGCTTCCATTGCGTCAATCGTTGCTAGACATTAGCCTTAATATGGCCCCACAAGAAATAGTCCAACGGCGTTAAATCACACGATCTAGGCGGCCAATTGACGGGCCACAAACGTGAGATAAACTGTTCACCGAACTCGCCTCTCAATAGGGCCATTGTTTCGTGTGCGGTGTGGCATGAGGCACCGTCTTGTTGAAACCACATGTCAGCCAAGACCAGCTCTTCCATTTTGGGCAAAAAAAAGTTTGTTATCATCGCACGGTAGCGCTCGCCATTCAGAGTTACGTTCCCGCCATTGTCATCTTTGAAGAAGTACGGCCCGATGATGCCACCGGTCCATAATCCACACCAAACAGTGATTTTTTCGGGATGCATTGATAGCTCTGGCAATGCTTCTGGCTGGTCTTCACTCCAGATGCGGCAATTTTGCTTGTTAACGTACCCGTTCAACCAGAAATGAGCTTCGTCGCTGAATACAATTTTTCCATAAAAATGTGGATCTACACCAAATTGGAAACGTAGTGGGAGGTTGTGTGGCTTCAGTTCTTGCACCAGCTGTATCTTATAATGTTTTACACCCAAATCCTGTCGCAAAATCTTCCACGTAGTGGCACAATTGCTGCGAACGGCGGCGAATCGACATTTTACGGTCATCACTAGCACTGGCGGATACAGCCGCAATATTTTCTTCAGTCCTGACTCTACGTCTGCGTGTTGGTGGTTTAATGTCCAATAATGTAAATTGGGTTCGAAATTTAGTCACAAGTTTCCGAATAGCTCCCTCAGTAGGCCGACCAAATTGCCCATAAATTGGAAGCAGTGCTCGATGCACTCTCTTAACCGAGCATGAATTTTGATAGTAAAATTCAATAATTTGCAAGCGTTGTTCGTTCGTAAGTCGATTCATGGTTAAATTATAGACCAAACTGAACAAGTTTGACAATGACACAAGACACGATTCACGCGTCATCTGTCAAAAACAGTGTTGCCAAAAGGATACTAGCAAAAAAATCACCCATTATTACAAACTTGCTCAAAATATGATATAGTGGGACCATTATTGATAAGTGTCAGACAGGATCTCACAATCATTGGCTTCTCATCCGTGAGTATATATTGATCTAGTTGAAAACACTATTCAATAGTCGGCGCATTTGCCAAAACTGACCACTACTCGTATTTTGATACAAAGATAGCCGCAATTGACCGTTTCAGCAAGCAAAGCAATTTCTAACGTCCTCATAAATAGCCGGCACAAATTTCATTTTGTGTGACTGCACGCACGGAGCCAGCATAAAGGCAGTAATTCTTTTTTATCGGCTGCAATATATCGAAAACGCCACTTCGTCTGACCTACTAATGTTCCCCGAAATGCCATCTCCAGCCTCATAACTCTCCCGTGTCATTTCATAGATCTCCGACTGGAGCGCAGAGGTTTGTACAGTTGCAAATAATCAAAGTATACGAAATCAAGGGAAGTAAGGTCACTGTCGGAAAATCCCTTCACCTTTGGACTGTTTAAAGTGTAACTAGTGTGTCAATCGGAGGTGGAATTTCTCACCAACTGCCACGACGACCTGTACGAGGGATGGTTCAAGTTCCGTAGTGCGCATGTGAATGCATACTCGTATAATAATGATAGTAATAACAAGCGAGTTGTATTTAGAGGGAAGCTACTCCACCACTTAACGCTTGAAGTGCTAGCACTAGAATAATATTAAAATAAAAATTAGATTCACCGTACACATATGTGTACAAAAACAAGAAACAAAAAAGTATTTATGTAATATACTAAGGGCGGATTTCACAATTTAACAAACCACTATTTTGCACCAATAGGGTACGAATACCAAACAGACAGTCAAATATACCCAATCAGCCTCAAGATGTCTCCGTCAAACTTTTGGCAGCAAATAGCATTAAAGTCTTCAAAATAAAACACTGTAAAATATGAAGTGACAGCTTGGTCATTGAAATGTTTTCAGTTTATTAAATATTATGAAATTACATAAAACTGAAGCAAAATTTTTAAAAAATGCTCGATGTCTGAGTAAAATACATTTTTTTCAGTTTAGCTGAAGGTTTCTCCATGTTTATTGCAACTTTTGTAATCCATATGTGATTATATTAACTTAACATCACCTACCGTGTGTTTATAGTTTATCCTACATTTGCAAAACTTGCACTTCCAAACCCTTACATGAAAAAGCTTTTTAACTCAAATTTTTGTTACGTGTTGCGTTTCATCACATTCATACTGTTACTTTATGATATTGGATTGATCGAAATCTTGGTACTGCCTGGAACTATTTTTCTGGTGGAAATAAGCAATGAGAACAAAAATATTCCCATGAGTGACTTCAAAACTACAAAACTGTAATTTTACCAACGAGAAAATTTTTCCAATATTCGAGAAATGGGTCTGTTGCTCCTTGCGGGTCCTTTTCGGTCCTGTTTGGCCAATGTTCTATGTGTCCCGCCCCAGAAGAAAAGGCTGGTTGAGTTTGATAGATTTTCGCGTATATAAAAATTATTTCAAGTTAAGGGCGGATCGATATCGACCAGTCACCGCTACCCCCTTCCTTGAGGACATGAATCCTGTGCCCCCCGCTTCCCCTGTCTCAGATGCTGGATCTTTCCTTGCTATTACAGAAAAAAGTTCAACTTTGAGGGCCAAATGTCCGGCCAAGTACAATACCAAGTTCGGCATACGTATTCAAGAAAATGCAAAATCTCTATCCAGAGAGTGATCATACTACTCGTGTTTGTGTTCGTCGTCAATAATAATCACAAAGCTACGGATCTCTGCTAATGGCCTTCCGGTCCGGTCCAGTCCGGTCCTCGCAATCAAATTACCACTGCCGCTGCTATATCTGACGGCTATTGAATCAATTTTCTATTGGAATGTAGTGGGTAAATGTTAACCCGGATAGGGATAGAGATGATTCGGAGGGCTGTGACAGAAATTATGACTAATTCAACCAGGAAGGTCTGCAGTATGACCTTGGTTTTCGGAGAAGGATTGGTAGGTAGTACGAATTGACGCCCTTCCGCATTTGATGATATAAAAAAACTAAATTCCTTTTTAGGTATACAAGGTGTTAGGGAAATAATATTCATAACTTTAAGAGGTGATTCCTTGCATTATTCTAAGCAAAAAAGTTCATTATACTTATGTCCGAAAATCAATCGTTCTCGAGGAAAGTGAGTCGTAAATAATGGAATTTTCTCAAACATTTGGCAACGCTGCAACGCAACCGCGATACGAGCGCATTACGGCCGCAATTGTTTACGTTTTTATGATATTTTTTTTGGAAATATGCCTTGAACTATTGAATACTTTTACTCAATTCTTTGTGGCTAATATTTCTTATTTAAGAACGCTTCCAGTACAGTAGATTTACTTAAAAAAAATGACAGAACCTACCGGTTCGTGGCGATACACACCACCAATTTAAACGATTATCAGTCACTTATCTATAGTGATGCTATGCACGAAAAAGGAAAAAAAAACAACATCCGTAAATCACATAAAGTTACAGTTAAATGTGTTAGTAATCACAACAACACGCGATGATACTTACAGTGCAGGTGAAGTACGACGTTGCCAGTTGTGTGAGGGATTTTGTTTGTCTGTTTTTCTTCGGAAAATTGTTTTTAATGAGCAAGAAAATTATTTTGTAGACAGTTAATTAATTAAATAGATGTATTGATACATTTTGCGCTATTAGGCATATGAATTTAAATTATTATGGTGCATAATTAACTTATTTCTTGACTAAACAGAAATAAGTTCAGCATTTGTTTGCTCCGAAACGGTTTGTTTTCGGAGAATATTATTTCCCTAACAGCCTCTATACCGGGTATTTCAAACCTACTCCATTGGGAACAAGTAGATGGTAGGAGATACGAAGACCCGTGAATGGGGGCAAAGTTGCGTATTTAGCCAAACAACAACACTGTATAATTACAACTTCAATATGACGTTTCGTCTGTTGTCATCCAGCATCAACTTTTTTTTTCAATAATAATAATAATAATATTTATTCACTTAATGTACAAAGATAACAAACAATATGAGTAAATAAATATAAAATCAAAACAGGCCCAATAGAAGGCATCGCCTGTACATGGACCAATAAGTTGAAACTATAGAATGCAAATGACAAAAAAGGACAAAAATTAGCTACAGTAGATTATGTATTTAGTTGATGTTCGTATTTATGAGTTTATGAATTTCAGTCCTAGATATAGAATGTAGCCATTTTTTTAAATTTCTTTTGAAACAATTTCCGAAACGTAAATCTTTTAAGTCTTTAGGTATAATTTACATAAAATTTAGGCGCTAAATAGAGATATGATCGCTGCATTATAGATTTATGCGGTTGAGGAACTGCTGTGCCACGAATTTTGTACCTTGTATAATGATTATGTTTAATTTTTTGGTCGGTGTTTACAAATTTATGGTAGTGAGTGACACTGTGTAAGAAATAAAGCTTATATCATACATTCAAACATCTGCGTATAATTTTTCAGTGGGATAAAGTTTCGGTTTTTTAAATATCATTTTTAGAGTACTTTTTTGAAAAATATCTAAATTATAGATATGTGAGGAACATGCAGCTCCCCATACTAATATACCATATGTGAGATGACGCTCAATCAGTGCATGATATAATGTTCGAAGATATTTTTCTGTTAATATATTCCCAAGGTATTTAATTTTGTAGGATACAAATCTAACTTTCTTTAAAATATAATTGACATGGATGTCCCATCGTAAGTGAGGATCCCAGACCACTCCAAGGTATTTTATGTTGGGCACTCTATTAATTTGCATTTTTTGATCATTAACGTTGAAGGAGAAATTTGTGTAATTTGGCAGATGTTTAGCATAAGATCATAATGGTAAAAAATGTGCTTTAGAATAATTAATGCTTAATTTTCTACTGTTAAACCACCAAATAATTTTGATAAAATCATTTTCAATTACATTTTTCAGATCAGACCAGTCAGTGCCTTCATATAATATTGCAGTATCATCTGTAAAACTAGTTATTTTGCCGACACAATTAATTTGGAAAATATCATTTAAATATATATTGAATAACAGCGGACCTAAGACAGTTCCTTGTGGGACACCACACTTAATATACATTTATTTATTAAATGATCCTGATATCTGCACAGATTGTGGGCGATTTGACAAATAATTTCCGATCAGTGAGTACGCGTTTCCTCTGAAACCAATTCTCTCCAATGCTTCTAATAATAATTTGTGATTAACTGTGTCGAAAGCTTTCTTTAAATCAACAAAAATGCAGATTGAAGGGATTCTGTTATCAATATTTTGATGCAATTGATTTACAATTTTAGTTATTGCATCCTATGTAGCATTCCCTTCTGTAAATCCATATTGATTTTCACTTAAAATTTTGAATTTTGTGAGGTATCGAATCATTCTGGTAGATGAAACTTTTTCAAAAACCTTTGCTACACTGGATATTATTGATATTGGTCTATAGTTGTTAACATCTGTTTTTGTTCCTGATTTATGTATCGGTATTATATTACCTTTTTTTAAAATTGAGGGATATATGCCAGATTCAAAGCATTTGTTGATTAGGTAAGTGAGTGGTTCTGTTATGTCCTCGGCTATAATTTTCAAATGCTCGCTTTTAATACCATCGAAGCCAGGACTTTTTTGATTTTTTAAGGACATAACAGTGGTGTATACTTCACATTGTTCGACTTTATCCAAAATAAATGAGTACATAGTTCTTTTTGGAGGCTGAGTATTTTCTACATTTGCTTGTATATTACTTGCTAAATTTTCGCCTATGTCAGTAAAGAATTGTACAAATTCATCGCATATCTGTTGAGTATTTTTTAATACTGTTCCCGATGTTGTATTTAACTCAGTGACACACTCTTTAAATTTTTTTCCCAGTAATCTCATCAATAGTTGTCCAAAGCCGCTTAGGATCATTTAAGTTATTATTCAATTTATTTAGGTAATGTTTTCGTTTGGTTTGCCTTGCAAGCTCTATAAATATATTTTTATATTGGTTGTAGTAGTCGGTATTCTCTGTAGTTGGTGTTAGTTTCATTACATTATATAGTCTTTCTTTTTCTATTGCCGATGTTATTAATCCTTTGGTAATCCAGGCATTTCTGCTTTTCTCTTTGTGACTAATTATTACTTTATTGGTACTATTGGTAATTTTCCTGGTTGTTATTAACGGTAGGGATGTTAGAATGTTTTTCATTTGAAGATATCAGTAAAATAGTGGAGAAGTGGTCAGTAATATCGCTTTCTAGGATTATTGGTATACAAGTAATTTTGTTGGATAGGTCTTTCACAAAGCAGTGATCTATACATGTGCCACTGATGGACCTTGTAGGTAGGTTTATATAGGACAGAAATCCGTTACTTGATAGGATATTCAAGTATTCATTTGTGATGGGATCATCGTCCAAAATATTTGTATTGATATCTCCCAAGAAAATATGTTGCTTTAAACGAACTTTATTTTGATTTTGAAAAAAAAATCGATATTCTTTAAAAACTCGTTCGGTTCTGAACTTGGCGGACGATAAATTGCAGATACTTCAATTTTGTTACGGTTAATTTGGATCATTATGTTTAAAATTTTGATTCCATCGGTGAAAGTGAATGTATCATGATTATATTGTAGTTTATTTATTATAATAGGAGCTATATTGGATTTTTACACAGATAAATAGGTTTTTGAACTCCTATTCCAAAAAATATAAATATGATATGTATACATGGAAATTACGAAAAAAAATGGTAGGTTTCGGAATTATGAGATAGTCATTTGTATCGTTCACTCGACTTATCGCAAACTTATCCTTTTTTTCTGGTTTTATTTGAAATAGAATCTTAAAATAAACTGCATGTTAGCATTGCCACTTTTCCTCCTACAAGATGCCGTGGTCAAATTCTTAATTGGACGTTTCTATTTTCGATCTCAATTATCAATTTTTTTTTCCTATGAACTCCATATTAAAATTTTGCACAATCGAACACAATTTTGATTCTGCATTTGTTATTTTACGATAAACTCCACATATTTAATTAAGATAATATTATTCTTAGTGGTATTATGTAAAAAATTCCATATGAAGTAACAAAGTTGATAATAGAAGTCGGAAGACTGTTGTAGAGCAGATAAAATAAAAAAGTGGTGATGGCAATATGCAATTTATTTTGAAATCCCATCACAAATAAATCCAAGAAAAAATAATAAGTTTCCGATCAATGTGGTATATGAAAGTATTAGTTTGCTTTGAGTATAGAAAGAAAGTATATTCTGATATAAGAAATGATATTGGTACCTAAACATTCACATTTTAACCTATTAATTGTGATTATTAGATTAGAATGACTTCAATCAATTAAAGAAGTAAGTGATTTTGAGGTTTGTTATATTAAAGACGCAGTGAAACTTGAATATGCGAATATCTAATATTAAAGGATGAACGATTGTGATTGAAAATTGGTCGCAACTAATAAACGGTTGAGAAACACTTTTGCATGCTAAATATTGAAATGTTTAACTTTATATGTACAAAAGCGACTGAATGATAGTAATCAACGAGTAAAGCATGTCGACTGTACCTGTTTTTGGTTTTCAGTTAAAGTTTTTTATTCGTTCAAATAGTTCATTTCAATCAGTTTATGTGACATAAAACTAAACGTTGCTAATCCAATAAAAAATTTACCAAGCGGTATGTATCCAGAAAATACTGGAACCACATATTTTCCCATTTCCTCAATCGCTGGAGAACCCAATTTTCCAACAATATAATGCGTCCTCATAATGCTAGACCTACAACAAACTGCCTCAGTAGTGCTCAAATCGGCCTTTTTATTCATCTTATAGATTTACAGACTTTTAGCTGGTCAAATATATGTTGAATATGTTCTTCCACGAAAACTAGCCTCTTTTGGGAACCAACCACCTTGGGATGAGATAACTCAAGAAGACCTCGGGGTGCCGCTACACATTATTACAGAAATCCAGTGGTAAAGCAAATGTGTCTACTTCAAAATTACTCTCATTTGCACTACAGCATTCATCAAATCAATTTTACTGGATGTTCTATTCTCTTTTTCAATTTAATATAACAAGAAACAAGAACTATGAAATGAATCTCCTGATATAACATTTATTATTTTAGTTTCATCTCATAGTAATTGATTACGATGTAAAAACAGTCGTAAGCATGCAACTGGTAATATAAGATTTTACTTATTTAAACCTCTCAAAAATACTCTTGAGTTGAGTGCAAAATTTATGCTGGAAATATGAAGATAACTCCCCACGAAAATTAAATAGATGGAATGCAGCAGCTACGAGGAATGTTCCAGTTAGTCCAAGAATATTAGATATAATAGATAAAATAGACAATATGCTACAATAACCGTGCAGGCTGCTTTCGGAATAGGTGAAATGTAGGAGAAAGCTGTTAGATTTGAGGTAATAGTATCTTTTGCTTGTTTGTTGAATCCCACTGGCGGCCCTGTGGCTGATGTTACTGGCGAGCAATATAGAAACAACTAGAAATGTACATGAGGAAACTTTATGTCAGGCCAACCGGAGATATCTGTTTGTTTTTATGGCAAAACAAAATGAGTTTTTTTCATACCAGTTCCAATAAATCACTTAAGGTGCATCATCCCTTAGCAGAACAAGCATTTTTCAGACTGTTTCGATTTATCGCCGATCACTCTGTAGACTATTTTAGCAGCATCGGTAGAGTCCTGGCAGAGAAAAACAACAATAAACAAAATCGTTTACGTCATTTTGAAAAGACAATAAAGTCAGAATCATTTCTCTTAGAGGACACGTCAGAAGAAGGGGTGATAAATACCACCACGTCTTTGAAAAATAAAAAGGCTCCGGGATGGGATGAAATTAGAGCTGAAACTCTAAAAATAATTGCTATTGAAATTCCGCAACCGTTAACTTTTATAATAAACTGGGCATTCCATACTGAACAGTGCCCTTCAGGCTTTAAGAAAGGGGTTATATTTCTTGTATTTAAAAGTGGACAGACGACCAACATGGCTAACTACAGACCAATCACTCTATTATCGAATATCTCCAAAATCTTCCAGAAAATCCTAAAAAATCGCATAAATAACTATATATATGAAACAGAAAAGCATATTATCAGAAAAGCAGTTTGTATTTGTTCAAGGCAAATCAACAGAAGACGCGATCAACTATGTCACCACAAGACTGTCAAAGCATGTAGACGACATCGGAATTTTTATTGACTTGTCAAAAGCTTTCGATACAGTTAGTAAGGCTGGACTCCTAGATACCCTTCAAAACATAGGACTTAAAGGTAAATCATATAACCTATTGGACTCTTATATTTATCTATATATATATAGATGTCTTATATATATACGGGGTTCCCCAGGGAAGCATCTTAGAACCTTTACTGTTTAACATATATTTGGCAGACTTGTTCAAACAAAAAATTGAAGGAGACATCGTGAGTTACGCTGATGACACTGTGGTGATATATACAAACGAAAACTGGACAGATCTAAGAAACGCAGCACAAAATGATCTGTGTAAAATCAAAGGCTGGTTTGGTAATAAGTTATTAACAATAAATTTCGAAAAAACTAATTTTATTCTCTTCACATCATATGCCAACAAAGTGCCATCATCTACAAATAAAAAACACTGAGGATAATAAATGTAAAATAAATAAAGTAAATGGTGGAAGATATTTAGGAATTTAGATACATGCACACCTCAGGTGGGATATGCTTATAACGAATGTCGCGAAAAAGTTGCAGTCCGTTCTATATTCAATAAGAAGAATTAAAAACATACAAGAGTATTTTCAATTAAAAATACTGTATCATGCATTGGCAGAATCTTACATAAATTAGGGTATAATAGCATGGGGAGCTGCAAACATAACTCATATATTCAAATTATAAATAACTCAAAAAATATTTTAAAGACAATATCTCATAAACCCCGACTGTATCCAACTGACCATCTCTATAAAGAAACTGGTATATTAGACATAAGGCTGAAAGTTTTGATAGTGCAACACATATCCCGTCCTCCCAACCAAGAACCGATACAGACCTAGGACCAAGATTTTACAATCTTCTTCCACAAGCCCTGAAGATGATACGTTCCAAACACACATTTAGGAGGAAAGTAAAAGGCTGGATAACATCTATGCCCAGACAGAGAATTCACGAAATCGTTGACTCAAAAAGACTACACTTAATATGAAAACCAATTATTAGAATGAGTTACCGAATTAGACAAAATACCCTATACCCAACACTACCGATTTAGACAAGATACCCCTGCTATACTTATTTACCGATTTTGACAACATACCCGATATATCCCCCAAACGGATTTTTCCAAAGCTTTTGATAAGGTTAACCATAATATATTGATTAGTAAGCTACGATACTTAGGTTTTACTAGTACTTATATTGCGATTGTGAGGACCTACCTTTCTGAAAGAAAACACTATGTTTTCTACACTGGATACTATTCGCATGTTTACATTTCTACCAGCGGTGTTCCTCAAGGCTCTAACTTAGGACCCCTACTGTTCATTCTTTTTGATTTATGTGTCTCTTTGGACTGTCTGATGTTGATGTTTGCTGACGATTTAAAGTTTTCGTCTACTATTTCCTCGACAGAGGATTGTGTTGTGTTGCAAGAACAAATCAACATTGTACTAAGATGGTGTGAAAATAACAACCTTTTTCTAAGTATTTCTAAATGTAAAGTACTCACTTTTTCTAGACAGACTAATCCTATATTTTACAACTACACAATGTAGGATTCTATCTTGGAGCATTGTGAAACTGTGAGAGATTTAGGTGTCTACTTTGTCGAGGAACTCACCTTCAGTTATCATAAATAAACCAAATAATTTTTAGTGCATCGAAAACGTATGACTTCATAATCAGAAACTGTAGGAACTTCGAACTTCTGTACACTGAGATCTTTATTTTTCAGCCTGATAAGGTCAAAACTTGAATATGGATCTCTTATATGGAGCCCTATTTATAAACAATATGTTGATGCTGTTGATAAAATTCAGAATTTTTTTTTAAGTTTCTCAGTTTCAAAACTGATGGAGTATACCCTGCAAGAGGTTCCGATTACAAAGACCTTTTGCAGAAGTTCGAGTTTCAATCTTTAGAGCAGCGACGGAATCATTTTTCTGTATTGATTTTATATAAATTGTTACATGGTCAAGTAGACTGTCCCCAAATTCTCTCGCAGTTGCAATTTCTGGTGCCGCGGTTAGCTTCACAAGCTAGTGTTCCTTTTTTATGTCAAAGAGCACAGACTAACTTATTATCAAAAGCACCAGTTAATATGACGAGTAACAATGCTAATAAAATTACTAACGACTGTGACATTTTTGGTTGCAATTATAATAAGATAAGGAATAAGACACGTTTTCTAAGTTAATACTTACCATTTTATATATATATAGACACTGTGGTTAGGTGTTGTCAGACATGGCTTCGATAAGGCCGTACGCAAAGAGCAAGGGGCACTGGACGCCGCCGTAGAACAACAGACCGTGAAGATTGCCGCCTAAGATTATTGGCCTTAACGGACCGTTTCTCCACTACCAGCTCCATTGCAAATGAATGGTTTGCAGAACACGGAAGACCTATTGGCATGCGAATTGTTTACCGACGAATGAGAAGTTTTGGCTTGTTTTCATACCGGCCACACTGGGTCCTCCCTTTAACTCGAGAACACCGACGTAATCGCCTTGAGTATTGCAGACAACGGTCACTGTGGGATCAGGAATGGAACAGTATTGTCTTTAGTCACCAGTCTCGATTTTGTTTAGGCATGCACGATGGTCGTGCCAGGGTTAGAAGGCGACGTGGTGAAAGGAGGAATCCACAGTTTTTTGTTGAAAGACATGTTCATCACACTGTTGGAGTTATGGTTTGGGGTGCTATAGCTTATGGTTCCAGGTCATCTTTAATCTTCATCAGATTATATCCACGAAGTTCTAGAACCCCATCTTTTACCCTATCTTGACACCCTGGCAGATCCAACTTTCCAACAAGATAATGCCCGACCACATGTTGCAAGAGTCACAATAGACTTCTTTCAACATAATGATGTCACATTGTTACCATGGCCACCAAGAATTCCCGACTTATCCCCAATTGAGCACGTGTGGGATATGATGGGTAGGAGATTGCTCAATTTTCAACGTCCTCCTCAGACTCTAGAAGCACTTCGAGAGGAGTTGGTGGTTGCCTGGAATGAGATACCCCAGGAGGACATTGACCACCTGATCACAAGCATGCCTAGGCGCGTTGGAGAATGCGTAGCACGTCAGGGTGCATCCTCACATTATTAATAGGTCAAAGGGCTTTAAAGCAGTGCAATCATTTTGAAATTTTTATCATTTACTTATTACGCTTCATTAAGTACTTATACAAAATTTTATTAAAATAAAACCATTTAAACTGGGTGTTCGGATTCATATGTCACTTAGTATACATACAGGGTGACTTCGAAGTTGAGTCATTTATTTTAACAGTGAGTAGATCTGTTCAAAAGAAATGTTTTTTCCTTTACCATTTTTCTGGTAAAATTAAAGTAACAAAGTTATAGCCCTTTGGAAGTTTGAGTACCACCCTGTCTCAATAATAATATTACGTGCTCGTGTTTGGCGACAACGGATATAATCCGCCTTATCGCGAAAGAATTTGGAACGATGTTTTTACAATTATTTTATTCATTTGTATACAGTCAGTGTCAGTCGGTATCGCGTGAGTGAATAGTTGTGTCTGTTGCGTGGCTCAAACGAAAAAAAAAATGGCACATGTTTATGCGGATCGGTTTCCCAATCGAGTGCAACCAACCCCTCGTGCCTTTGTTAATGTAGTACAACGGGCTCGTGAATCAGGTGACGGCATGCCGGTGCTCCAAGACCTCACGATCAAATACAGGTCCGCACTCAAGTAACTGTTGGGAGGATACTTTATAAAACAAGGTAAATTTTTTTTTGTATTTTTTTTTTATTTTTACACACATATTTTGGTTTATCTTCCTTCTACAATCATTATCTGAAAATTAATGACTCAACTTCAAAGTTTAATTTAATACCTTTAAGCTAACTTTTATTTTTGTAAATTACTCTGTTATTGGCGATAAGCTGTTGGGTAATAAAGGCTCATTATTATTATTATTATTATTATTAAACAGAGAATAAAAATCAAAAACACTAATAACTAAATGAGACATTTCGCCTTAAAAAGGATCTATAATTAAATGAAGCAATCAATACTCCCACTTTGTCAGATAATGTATTTTAAAATCTTATCTAATGTTGTTATTGTTCTTTTCTTAAAAAATCACGTCTTTTCATTTCTAGTTTAAGTCGTACGTAATTATTCATAAGCTAATGCATACCCGCGTACAAGGCTAGCCTTCTGCGGATTTTCTACCATGTTTATTGTTCTAAAATATGTCATTTCTAGTTATCTGCTTATAGTTTGGACAATAAACAGTATTATTATTATTATTTAAGCCTACAATTTGGAAGGTACATGACTGAATTCTTTTTTACATATATTCTTCTGATAACTATCATGACCTGTTTTTAGCAATCTGCCGAGCCCACTGTAAGAAACTCACCCTCTATACTTCACTGATACTAGATAACCCCGTTCCAATGACAAAAAATCCTAGATAATTTCAACGATCGACGAATTAACCATCTTTGGTATTCTAATGTTCTTGGGTTACATGCAGCCTCCTCGGCTGCTCCACAACACGTTCGCGAGCCAATTGCGATGCAGATTTAATAAATCTTGCGAAAATATTTAGGGCGCATTTCAATTAGGGTGGAGCATTCTCGCAACGAGAAGATTATTCCATTGAAAATGCGAATTAACTCTTAACTAGGCATCTCGCGTTTCGTGCTCTGCTTTTGGAATGAGCTCGGATTTTTCTAACGGTACAGCGGTATCAGTATTGTGGTGCACCGTCTTCGTTTGAATAAAGGGTTCGCCTAATAAAGGAAGCTTTTTCCGGTAATCACTGATTGCAACAAACCAGATAGGTCTCTTAGCGTGAGGAAATTGGATTTCTCTTTTTAGCCCGGTAAGGGAACGGAAAATGTCGCCGAAACATTGCAAAAATTCTGTAATTGATGAAAATTTCGATCGAGGTGGCTGAAGTAGACTCATTAGGGATAACGAAGAGTCGCAAATTCTGCGGTAAGCAGGTAATGGAAAATTTTTGGGAAACTTTACTATTTTAGATTTGTTTGATATCATCCGCTAAATATTATATATATATATACTAAGTGACATATAAATCCGACCACCCAGTTTAAATGGTTTTATTTTAATAAAATTTTGTATAAGTACTTAATGAAGCATAGTAAGTAAATGGTAAAAATTTCAAAATGATTGCACTGCTTTAAAGCCCTTTGACCTTTAATAATGTGTGGATGCACCCTGATGTGCTACGCATTCTCCAACGCACCTAGGCATGCTTCTGATCAGGTGATCAATGTCCTCCTGTGGTATCTCATTCCAAGCAACCACCAAATCCTCTCGAAGTGCTTCTAGAGTCTGAGGAGGACGTTGCAAATTGAGCAATCTCCTACCCATCATATCCCACACGTGCTCAATTGGGGATAAGTCGGGAGATCCTGGTGGCCATGGTAACAATGTGACATCATTATATTGAAAGAAGTCTATTGTGACTCTTGCAACAGGTGGTCGGGCATTATCTTGTTGGAAAGTTGGATCTGCCAGTGTGTCAAGATAGGGTAAAAGATGGGGTTCTAGAAATTCGTGGATATAACGCTGCGCGTTCATGTTACCTATGATGAAGATTAAAGGTGACCTGGAACCATAAGCTATAGCACCCCAAACCATAACTCCGACAGTGTGATGAACATGTCTTTCAACAAAAAAATGTGGATTCCTCCTTTCACCACGTCGCCTTCTAACCCTGGCACGACCATCGTGCGTGCCTAAACAAAATCGAGACTCGTCACTAAAGACAATACCTTTCCATTCCTGATCCCAGAGTGACCGTTGTCTGCACCACTCAAGGCGATTACGTCGGTGTTCTCGAGTTAAAGGGAGGACCCAGTGTGGCCGGTATGAAAACAAGCCAAAACTTCTCATTCGTCGGTAAACACTTCGCATGCCAATAGGTCTTCCGTGTTCTGCAAAGCATTCATTTGCAATGGACCTGGTAGTGGAGAAACGGTCCCTTAAGGCCAATAATCTTAGGCGGCGATCTTCACGGTCTGTTGTTCTACGGCGGCGTTTCTCCACTACCAGATCCATTGCAAATGAATGGTTTGCAGAACACGGAAGACCTATTGGCATGCGAAGTGTTTACCGACGAATGAGAAGTTTTGGCTTGTTTTCATACCGGCCACACTGGGTCCTCCCTTTAACTCAAGAACACCGACGTAATCGCCTTGAGTGGTGCAGACAACGGTCACTCTGGGATCAGGAATGGAACAGTATTGTCTTTAGTAATGCCCGACCACATGTTGCAAGAGTCACAATAGACTTCTTTCAACATAATGTTGTCACATTATTACCATGGCCACCAAGATCTCCCGACTTATCCCCAATTGAGCACGTATAGGATATGATGGGTAGGAGATTACTCAATTTGCAACCGTCCTCCTCAGACTCTAGAAGCACTTCGAGAGGACTTGGTGGTTGCCTGGAATGAGATACCGCAGGAGGACATTGACCACCTGATCAGAAGCATGCCTAGGCGCGTTGGAGAATGCGTAGCACATCAGGGTGCATCCACACATTATTAAAGGTTAAAGGGCTTTAAAGCAGTGCAATCATTCTGAAATTTTTATCATTTACTTATTATGCTTCATTAAGTACTTATACAATTTTTTTATTAAAATAAAACCATTTAAACTGGGTGTTCGGATTTATATGTCACTTAGTATATATAATACTGTGCGCAACTTTCTTACAATATTATAATATGTCAATTATAGTCATTTATAAGAAAATGCAGGGCCTGTATCGCAGCTCGTGGTAGTCATTTCGAGCACTTAATGTAACTTCTAATAATATGTTTAAAACTAGCGAGTTTTCTGTTCTATTTTCTTATTTTAATGAATTCTTACACCATCAAAATTAGTATCTTGTGTTAAATTCTTATCCATCTGGTAGATTTAAACACCAACATTACTAATACGTTTTGAAAAAAAATTATTCACATTTTGATTCACTAGGTAACCACAATATTATTGACACCACACGTGGTCAAGCTTACGAGAAATGTTTTTCCGAGTTTTAATGATTTTTTAGCTATTTCAATTTTTTGAATCGTTATGATGTCCTCTAACTGCAGGTTAAATATTATCCACTCTTTACGCCGCACCCTGTATATTCCAAGATACTTCATCCCTTGCACTGAGACAGTGTCACACTCGGTATTATCCACTGTTACGTTTGAAGCTTTGTACGTAGGCAAGTTGGTGTAAGAACAAAAAGATGATAAAGTTAGTTTTGCTGCAGTTCATTGTCAGTTGCCGGCTATTAAAGCATTGCTTGATCTTCACAAAATCTTGTTCCTCAAGCGATTTGGTTTCATCCCATCTAGTGGTATCCTAAAGTACCACAGTATCGTCAGCAAAACTAATCATATCTCGCTCCGTTGACTGAGTGTAAAGGTCTGCCGAGTATATGTTGAAAAGTACAAGTCCAAGGTCACCTCTTCAACAATTTTAACATATTGGGATCTGTTTGCCAAGTAGCTCAAACTAAATAAGTAATAGGTATGTAATATCCACGTGTTTAACTTCAGCAATTCATTACAGATCAAGCATATACCTGACTCGTGTAGACTTTACGGCACTTGTGAACGATTCGACCTAGTCAGTTTTTAAAAGCAAACCAAATGGGTTTGTGACATGAGTTTGAGTAGGGTCCGTACCTATGTGTGAACTTGTGAACTGCTGGCAGACCAGAGTAGTTCAAAAGTCCTAAAAATGTGGTAATATTCACTGTATTTCACCAAATAAAAAACTATGATTAGTTTCTGAGAAATAGGGGGATGGAGTTTTCCAGATTTGCTAGAATGGTAAATGTGTCGATTGTACCTTAGCCTTAAGGTCCTAGTCACTTTAGTGTCGTCAGTCTGACAGATCTGGTGGCCCAGAAATCAAACTAGGTTTAGGAGAAATAGGATATTTGAGGAAGGAAGGATGTAGGGGCGAGGAGAGAAAGAAAAGTAATTGTTTTATGTAAATATATGAGGTGAGATGGATCTATGGACTGCTACATTGTACTATTTCAATTTTGTGTGTTTGGTTTTTAAAAATATATTTTTGAAGCTCTAAACATGAATATATACTAAGTGACATATAAATCCGAACACCCAGTTCAAATGGTTTTATTTTAATAAAATTTTGTATAAGTACTTAATGAAGCATAATAAGTAAATGATAAAAATTTCAAAATGATTGCACTGCTTTAAAGCCCTTTGACCTTTAATAATGTGTGGATGCACCCTGATGTGCTGCGCATTCTCCAACGCGCCTAGGCATGCTTCTGATCAGGTGGTCAATGTCCTCCTGTGGTATCTCATTCCTGGCAACCACCAACTCCTCTCGAAGTGCTTTTATAGAGTCTGAGGAAGACGTTGCAAATTGAGCGATCTCCTACCCATCATATCCCACACGCGCTCAATTGTGGATAAATCGGGAGATCTTGGTGGCCATGGTAACAATGTGACATCATTATGTTGAAAGAAGTCTATTGTGACTCTTGCAACATGTGGTCGGGCATTATCTTGTTGGAAAGTTGGATCTGCCAGGGTGTCAAGATAGGGTAAAATATGGGGTTCTAGAACTTCGTGGATATAACGCTGCGCGTTCATGTTACCTCTGATGAAGATTAAAGGTGACCTGGAACCATAGGCTATATATAAAAAACTGTGGATTCCTCCTTTCACCACGTGGCCTTCTAACCCTGGCACGACCATCGTGCACCTAAACAAAATCGAGACTCGTCACTAAAGACAATACTGTTCCATTCCTGATCCCAGAGTGACCGTTGTCTGCACCACTCAAGGCGATTACGTCGGTGTTCTCGAGTTAAAGGGAGGACCCAGTGTGGCCGGTATGAAAACAAGCCAAAACTTCTCATTCGTCGGTAAACACTTCGCATGCCAATAGGTCTTCCGTGTTCTGCAAACCATTCATTTGCAATGGACCTGGTAGTGGAGAAACGGTCCCTTAAGGCCAATAACCTTAGGCGGCGATCTTCACGGTCTGTTGTTCTACGGCGGCGTCCAGTGCCCCTTGCTCTTTGCGTACGGCCTTCTCGAAGCCATGCCTGACAACACCTAACCACAGTGTCTACACTTCTTTGCACTCTAACTGCAATTGCCCGAAAAGGAAGTCCAGCTTCCCGAAGTCCCACTATACGGCCCCTATCAAACTCACTAAGTTGACGAAATCGTACAGGTCTCCGTACTCTAGGCATCGTAACCGATCGTAAAGGATGTCAAGAACCAAAATCCGCCAAAGTTGATTCTTTACTGCGGCTGAAATATTCATTTTTAGAGCGTTAGTGAATTAAAAAAAAGCAGTATAAAAACCGGAATGTCCAACTGATAAGGCTGAAAATGTTTTCACTTGTTATTTACAGTAAGATAAATACATTCACCAACTTTTATTAAAATAAAACCATTTAAACTGGGTGTTCGGATTTATATGTCACTTAGTATAATTTTCTTCACAGTGCGTGACAGAGACTAGGTAATCCACTGATTCACGCAACAAATGGTTGCTGTGTAATTCCGCTTGACGGGTCAAGTTGATCTTAATCATTATTCCTACAAGGTCAGTTTAAGGACAAGTTGATTATTTTGCTTGTGCGATTTCCCTTCCTCCTAAATACACATGGCTTTGTAAAGGTTGTAATCAAAGACAAAGAAACAGCAACGGCCTTTCTGCGCCCTCAGAAGCTAACGGTCGTATTGAGCAACCTAATAATATAGCTTTCGTCTGATCGACCTCAGACGGTCAATCATGGGCAGCTGTTTGCTGCTTTTTGGCAACTGATCAGCATAGTCTAGGCTTGATCTCAGGCAGAACAACGAGGGAAGGCTGACCATATATACTATACCGCCAGGACTGGCGGCATCCAGCGGCCACAGTAGTGACCCGCCTGTTTGATTCAAAATGGGATACAGTTTCAACAGACAGGTTGTTATTCCAACGATCATGGTCCCAACACCTTAATAAGGATATATTTCTTTTAATATTCATACCGATTCTCCGAGTCTTTGACTGAGGACTACAATCGGTGCATTCACCATTTCTGCAAATTCGTACGTAATCCCCATATTTCTCAGACACTTACCATAGGAATGCTTTGGCCTTATGAGAATGTTTGTCCAGAAAGGCGAGAATTATACCATACTGGATTTTCAGACAAATCGAATAGGATCTATGTTTTGTGCAGAGTTGTTATGGAAACGTACCTTTAGGAACGCTACGAATTTACTTGGTAGTTAGCCCAGCATTATTTCCAGAGGTTAGGGAACATTTCAACAAACAAATCTTCAAAACCTCTCAAAGGTTTATTTTCTAGATTGAATTGCATCATAATTGGGTTTGTTTTTGATGAAGTTTATATCCTAAGGTAAACAGCGATAAAGTGCAAAGTCCAACTCCATCTAACTTATTAAACGAATATATTAATTTTAATTCGTGGAATCTTGGTAAAGTTGACCCTTGTGAGCCAAAGTTTTACCTCATCGGAAAGTTTATCATTGCTTTGCGGGCTGTATACGGGATGTTTCAAATTCGAAATAGTTGAGCGTGAATTGAGGAAGGCCCATGAATACATGGCGTTTCTCATTGACATACTGATATTCCAGGATATACATATATCCAGAGACAATTTATTAAAAAAAGTTTAAATAGATACGGTAGAACCTCGATTATCCGAAATAATGGACAAAAGTGCTTTCGGATAGTCGAAATTTCTGATAAAACGGAAATAAATATTTGGACTCATTGAAAAAAGTGAATGCGTGTGTTAAGTGAGTTTAAATATAAAATTACGTAAAATATAAACATGTGGATACAAACATACATAATTACGAGTATTTAGTAACAAAGGAAGTAATTTTTAACTGTACACGTTTTGAATTGTTCCTATTTTTGGCAGCGCCTTTTGTAGAGCTTCTAATCCCTCAGAATGTGATATTTTGGCCATGGAGATATAACACAAAAGGAGACGCTATTATCATACAAATCATGCTATTGAGAAAGGCATCGGGGGGTGGAGCTTAGTCGCTTAACAATATGGCGGATTTGCCAGGATCGTATCTGTTTTTAATGTATGTATTTGATTTGATTAATATATCATTTGCTACTCTTATGTGTTTAGAAAAAATCTATCTAATATACAGGGTGTCCCACTTACTTCAACATTTGTGTTTTTTGACCGATGTTCATAAACCTATTTTGTTGGATGGTCAAAAATGTCAGTTTGCGGATATTCAGAAAATGTAAGACATGACCCAATACTCTATTCAAGTTTTAAGAGCAAAGAATCGAGAATTACTGTAAGCGATATTAGAAAAAAATTACAGCGGTTTATTATTCAGGATCACCTAAAACATATGTTCCGCAAATTTGGTTGTGTTAGTTGTGGAGTCACACTTTTAGAGGTGCAAAAGATTTCCTGATTAAAGTTTTTTTTTAAATATTTTTTCTTATGGCATTTATTTTTCAAGATACATATATCGCATCTTTTGAAAACCAAACTTGGTAAACATATGTTTTAAGTGGTACTGAACAATAATCCGGTGTCATTTTTTTCAAATATCACTAAACGTACCTCTCGACTTTTGGCACGTAAAAATTGACAGTAGACCGGGACGAAATTACATTTTTTTGTTGTTGAAAATATTAGGCCTAATGAAATCTATTAGATACATGTTTATTATCCAAATATTTTTAAGTAATTTAGTTTTTGCGTGCCTACATAAAAATCAGATTTGTAAATAATCTTTATTACATAAATATACTAAGTGACATATAAATCCGAACACCCAGTTTAAATGGTTTTATTTTAATAAAATTTTGTGTAAGTACTAAATGAAGCATAATAAGTAAATGATAAAAATTTCAAAATGATTGCACTGCTTTAAAGCGCTTTGACCTTTAATAATATGTGGATGCACCCTGATGTGCTGCGCATTCTCCAACGCGCATAGGCATACTTCTGATCAGGTGGTCAATGTCCTCCTGTGGTATCTCATTCCAGGCAACCACCAACTCCTCTCGAAGTGCTTCTAGAGTCTGACGAGGACGTTGCAAATTGAGCAATCTCCTAACCATCATATCCCACACGTGCTCAATTGGGGATAAGTCGGGAGATCTTGGTGGCCATGGTAACAATGTGACATCATTATGTTGAAAGAAGTCTATTGTGACTCTTGCAACATGTGGTCGGGCATTATCTTGTTGGAAAGTTGGATCTGCCAGGGTGTCAAGATAGGGTAAAAGATGGGGATCTAGAACTTCGTGGATATAACGCTGAGATTAAAGGTGACCTGGAACCATAAGCTATAGCACCCCACACCATAACTCCAACAGTGTGATGAACATGCCTTTCAACAAAAAACTGTGGATTCCTCCTTTCACCACGTCGCCTTCTAACCCTGGCATGACCATCGTGCATGCCTAAACAAAATCGAGACTCGTCACTAAAGACAATACTGTTCCATTCCTGATCCCAGAGTGACCGTTGTCTGCACCACTCAAGGCGATTACGTCGGTGTTCTCGAGTTAAAAGGAGGACCCAGTGTGGCCGGTATGAAAACAAGCCAAAACTTCTCATTCGTCGGTAAACACTTCGCATGCCAATAGGTCTTCCGTGTCCTGCAAACCATTCATTTGCAATGGACCTGGTAGTGGAGAAACGGTCCCTTAAGGCCAATAATCTTGGGCGGCGATCTTCAGTGTCTGTTGTTCTACGGCGGCGTCCAGTGCTCCTGACTCTTTGCGTACGGCCTTCTCGAAGCCATGCCTGACAACACCTAACCACAGTGTCTACACTTCTTTGCACTCTAACTGCAATTGCCCGAAAAGAAAGTCCAGCTTCCCGAAGTCCCACTATACGGCCCCTATCAAACTCACTAAGTTGACGAAATCGTACAGGTCTCCGTACTCTAGGCATCGTAACCGATCGTAAAGGATGTCAAGAACCAAAATCCGCCAACGTTGATTCTTTACTGCGGCTGAAATATTCATTTTTAGAGCGTTAGTGAATTAAAAAAAAGCAATATAAAAACCGGAATGTCCAACTGATAAGGCTGAACATTTTTTAACTTGTTATTTACAGTAACCAACTTTTATTAAAATAAAACCATTTAAACTGGGTGTTCGGATTTATATGTCACTTAGTATATTTCTTGAGGTTAATGTCCTTTAAACAATCAACGAGGTTATAATCATTATCAAGCTTGATCTAAGATTTGCTCTAATAACAAACGTGTGTAATTTCATTTTAAATTTTCTAAAATTCCTTAATCCATTGGCTGAATCAGTGACGTTGCATTGGGAGGCAAAAACATCACTCGTATTTCTCCACTTTTAAGTTGCTCCTCATTTGGATGGCTCTGAGCATTGTCTAATAGTAAAATACATTTTCTCGGATACCTGCGTTCATTCAAATATCGTTCTGTGTTGGGAACAAAATGTTTGTAAAACCAGTCCTTAAATAGAGCGGCATCCATCCAGGCATATTTTTGATTTTTGTACCACACTGGAAGAGCGTTAGGACCGACTATTTAAATGCTCTCGGTTTGGCTGATTTTCCGATTAACAACAAAGGAAGTTTGTGTGTCTCGGAAGCATTGGTACAAGCAAGGATAGTCACACGTTCTTTACTGCGTTTGTAACCAGGAGCTCCAGATTCTTGTTTTGAAGCTAAGTTTTTCGCCTGTAAGATTTTATAGTTTAGGCCCGTTTCGTCGCATTTGTGAATTTGTTCTGGATTTAAACCGTACTGCTTCCTCAATTCTTTAAAATGTCCTCCAAATTTTAATGCAGCGGTCTTATCGGCAGACAATTTAGATTCTCGTATACCGTGTCGTTTTTTCTATGCAGCTAACCGTCAAAGGCTGTAAAGTTATCATCAGGTGCCTCAATAACTGGCAATTCGTCACTTAAGTTGACTGCCTTGTGCTTTAGAATTGGTCCGGAAATTGGTATTCCACGTTCCCGACTCAGTGTAAACCATAGATATAAAGCATCATCCACTTTTTGATATTCCCCTTTATTCATAGTTTTCCGTGACGCCTGCGATGATGTCAGAACACTAGACCACTTTTCAATTTTCTCGCGTTGTTTTACATTCTGAAATGGTAGTCATGCCCACGCCCAAATAACTTGCCACGTTTTTAAGCAAATCACCTCTATCTAAACGTCTGATTGCCTCCAGTTTCTTTTCTATTGTGATAACAAAGCGTTTACGTTTATTTCTATGCTGCTCCATCTTAGCGATTATAAACCTCGATAAAGCGGATTTCGAATAATCGCGATTCGGATAATCGGGGTTCCACTGTATATGGAAAATGCCAATTCACGCGCAAAGCTTGGTTAAAGTTATTTTGTGATAAGTTCTCTAAAAAATGCCTTACAGAAGGCTTGATAAATATTTATTATGCCTTAGGTTACTCTGATATTTCATATTGTATTGTCTTGTGGTGGCAAGCTACAGACGTCCAGCGTGTTTTTATCCCCCGTATCATCCATTTAATTTTTAAAATTCACTATCAGTCATCTTGCAGTGAAATATTCAAACGTTATCGAATTTTTACTGTGGTATCTATTTATATGTTCAGGCTATTAGTGTATTTTTTCCTAAATAAGAACATAATTAAAAATATTCCTGTATGCATAATTACAATACTCGTAGCAAATACTATTTCATTAACAATACATTTTATCACATGTACAGTGGACCCCCCATAATCCGGCCCCTGTCTAATCCGGCGCCCCCTCTAATCCGACATGTCTTTGAATATGTATTACATATTTTTTGGCGTGTGATGCCTAACAAAACTTTCGTTTCTTGTAACGAAAATTCCGTACCTGGACGAAAAGTAAGTAAAGAGCGTGTAACCATACTACCATGTGCTAACGCTGCGGGCACACACGCGCTTAATATGACGGTCATTGGGAAATCTAATAAACCACGGGCATTCAAAAACATTGATTTACCTGTACACTATTACGGACAAAAAAGTGCATGGATGACAAAAGACCTTTTCAAAAAGTGGTTTGATAACTGCTTCGTACCTGAAGTTAGAAAATGGTTAAAAGATCATAATTTTCCTCAAAAAGCGTTGTTGCTTCTTGATAACGCTCCCGGTCATCCGTCTGAAGAAGAACCAACAACTGAGGATAAATGCATCACTGCGATGTTTCTTCCGCCAAATTGCACTTGCAGTGATTCAACCAATGAACCAGAATGTCATTCAGTTTGTCAAGCAGGACTATAAGAAAAACCTGCTTCTGAGAGCCGCATCAAAAGACCAACCAATAGAAAAAACTTGAAAAGAATTTAATATGAAAGACTTGGTTTTTGCTCTTTGTCAGTCGTGGAATGCATTACCGCCATCAACTATTAAATCGTCTTGGAAAAACTTATGGCCAGATATAGTCACC